>QEOT01006233.1:382190-437463 GCA_003123785.1 Pterocarya stenoptera
TAATGTAATCTAATTACTTATGTCTATATATTGAATATACTCCATAACTATATTTTATAATTTGTACAATAATTAATTAATAAAATTTAATAATTTTATATACTAGTATGTGGGAACCATATAAGAACCAGACATATTCTATCATATTATGTGTATGTATTAATAATTTTTGTAGACATATAATAAATTATTATTATAGATAAATATCAACTAGTTAAATATTAATTATTTATAAATTTTTAAAATCTTATAATTCAATAGAGATTCTAATTATTAGTTGTACAAATTTAATATCATATATTTTTTATTCATTTGTCTAATTTATTAATTATTAAATCTTATTCAAAAAATAAAAAAAATATATAATTTGAGCCGAGTTCGAGCTAGGGTTGAAAACTTAGGTTACTAAATCGAGTTCAAATAAAGAACAAATAAAAAAAACTAAAATTCGGGTTCGAGCTCAAAGTCTCGAGTATTTTTATTAGAGCCGACAAGCTAAAGCCCAGTTCGGATTGATTAAACCCTAGTTACATTCATCTTTCTTTCTCTCTCTCCCTCTTACAATTGCGGCATTGGCGTTTCTCTGTGTCGTACAGTTCTCGTGTTCACTCGCAGTGATTGCGCGCGTGAAACACGAAACTCAACGTATGAACTATGACGGACATCCTACGAACTTAGTTTAAACGACTCCAAAAAAAGGAGTTGAAATCCCCCATTCCATTTCTCCTTTTTTTCTACTCAATTTAAGAAAGAAAACGGCCTAAAGCTTGAGCCTCCCAGATGGCCAGATCGGTGACATGTGTGCAAATCCCCATACAATATGCATGGATGCGAATTTTAGCTAAATATGGAACGCCAAATAGAAAAATAGAAAGAAAAAGCAACCTTGATAAAGTATCATTTTAAAATTGGAAAGAAGAAAAAAACTAAAACCCAGAAAAAAATAGCTATATACTAACGTGCTTGGGAGTCGGGATTGAATGGGGCCAATGGGCTGTATGTGCAATGTGGCATCCACCGCTTTCAAGTTCAACAGTCATGGTGGGTGGTGAACAACAACTAGGTTTGGCAATTGACACCAAATATCAACAGCAATAAAAGCACGAAGAACCCCCCCCCCCCTTCTCTCTCATCGCATTCTCCGAGAATGACAGTTAAGAAACTAACGTGTATGACAGGATGCCAAAAAGACAGCTAATTGAAGGTGATTTACAAAAAACAAAAACAACCAATTAAAGTATTACGAGTTTGTATAGAAAGAAGATCAAAAGAAGAGATACATACCTGGTGTCCAAAACAAATACCCAGAACTTTTTTCTTCATGGAGTCCAATTTCTTCAACAGATTCAAGAGCTTACAGATCCAAACGTCGTTCCCATGCGCATCATTGCAGCTTCCGGTGATCACAAACCCGTCAAAGAGGGCGATCTCTTTGTCTTCCGGGAACTCGCCGAAAGCCACCCGGTACACGTTCCAAGTCTCGCCTTCCTCGGCCAGCATTCCCACGAACACCCCAAAGTACCCTCCATACATCTTCTTCACGTAGTCGGAGTCCTCGGCGCACAGAAGAACAGCGAATCTCTTCCCACCCATTTCCCTTCTCTCGCCCTCTCTCCACTACTGTCTCTCTATTAATGGAGTTTCGCAGAGATAAAGGACCGTTTCCTTTAATTCTATATTAGAGAATGCCTCTTTTCTCTCTCTAAAGCCAGTTCAGAGAGAGGACGAGGGAGAAAGAGAAACAGGAGGCCGATGATCCTCTCTAAAAGCCTCGAGGTTGTCCCTCTTTGTTTTCTTCTTGGTGGCGGATACACAGCGTACAAAGCTGTTTATAAACTAGTGGGTTGCAGAAAGAGTCATGTCTGGCGACGTAATTTACAATCGTGGCCTCGGGCCAGTATTGCTCGGTTTGCCAAAGATGCCCGTGTTCGAAACTCTCGTTATTTGGCCCACATGGATACATGCAATGAGGATGAATGACTTCCATATATTGACATAACAGTTGAACAAATATTATTAAAATATTATTTTTTAATATTATTATTATTTTAAAAATTAAAAAAATTAAATTATTTATTATATTTTACATAAAAATTATAATAACAAAATGAAATAAAACCTTCTCTCGATAAAAACGTAATATATCTACCCAAATAATTACCAAACACAAATATACTTTGCCTCATATAAATATTCCTTACAAGTTTGGCCAGCAATCTAATATGTTCGCTATGTTCTCACACGCAAAAAGAAAAGAAAAAAAAATTCCAGTTTTATTCAACTTTCCATCTAAAAAAAGTTTCAAACGTTTGGAAATGAGAAGAAAGTGCAGTATTAGGGCGATTTTAAGAGAGGAAAAGAGATAGATCATAGTGATCAGAATCTGTGAGTTGTATATTCTATTACGAGTAACTGAGCAATTCTGGAGGATTTCGATTTAAAGCAAATTAGCAATCTTGTAATTAATGGATTTTACCATTCTCACAAAAAATCATAATAATGATTAAGTACGGTAGGGTACTGAGTCGTTCCTAAGAAAAACCATATAACGATGGAATCCGATGAAAAAATGTCACCTATATCAATATGAGGTAAAAATATATATATATATAATATAATCGTTAATTAGTCTCACCATTTCCAAAAAAAAAACAAAACATTAAAACCCTTTCACAAAAAGCAATTAAAAAAAAAAAAAAAAAACTGACAAACTTGTATACTTCAATTGATCTGTTTGTTTGATATTTAGCAATATTACTTGTCCTACCTTTCTGTTTATATTTGTTCGGTTTTATCATGGAAAATCATTTATCGATCTTAGCCTTAATTACATGACGAGATCAAGAGTTCATGAGTATTACAAAGTTAATGGGGTATTTATATATGTATGTATAAAGCTAGGTAATGTCATTCAGCTAATTTACCTCTAGATGATGACTTGATTACGGATATAGTCATGAGTTTTTAGCACATACCATATTGGGCGCCGTGACTTTAAAGGAATTATATATCATTTACTATTAAATCATTCTTACGATGTAAAATAGCTTATATCAATTTTAGTTCTATTTCAAAATTAAGGATTTTTTATTTTTGGATTTTGCTACACAACCTCCACCACACTCCACACTCCACACTCCACATTGTTTTAAACTTTTTAATTTTTTAATTTTTTTTTTTTAGTTTATTCTTTTTAAACTATTTCAAAATTTTTATTCACTATTCATATAAAAAAATTTGATAAAAGAAAAAGATAAAAAAAAAATTATGGATTATGGAGTGTGAATGAATAGTAAGAGGAGGTTGTGAAGATTTTTTGTTTTTAAAATGATTTACTCTCAGAAGGTAAATATTCAGAGTGAATTGCAAAACATAGAGGATTTAGAGAGGTTTGTACTTGCAGATAATGAAGGAAGTTTAAGAACAAATTTAGGAGGTGTAACCGGTTTGGTTTTAGATAAAATTTAGAATTGAATTAGCATATACCGGTTTTGTATTTTTAAAAATTGATTACGCATTGGTTATCCTCTACACCGGTACTTTCGATTTTAGTGGTATGGTCCGATTTTTTGGTTTTAATCATCTACCATAAAAAAACTACTCCCATGTAAAAAATCTGCTACCATGAAAAATGTGCTATAACAAAAAAACTGCTATAGAAAATCTGTTATAAAATATAAAATCTGATAAAAAAATTGTAACAAAAAAAAAAACCATAAATCAGAAGCTCATTAAAGTTTTTACATATGCAGTTATGCACGTATTGATATCAGTTCACAAAAAATACATTAAAAAAAAAAGGATCAACCAAAACTGACTTTTTTATAAGTGTTCAATAGATACCAAATAAATTGATATAAATGAATCTCAAGTACATGAATTACAATGACAAGCCAAAAGGGCAAAGTACATTGCCTCTCGTTACATAGCACAAGGGAAAAAGATTATGGGTTCCTTATTTCAATACACACAGAATAAAGATTAATAGAGAAAGAAAGACCATCAATGTAATAACAAAAAATTCAAATAGAGAATACACACAATGCAAGAAAACATTGTAATGATTTAAGAAAACATTGAAATGATTCAAGAAAACACAGAACACATAAGAAAATCAAACTAGTAGAATCACTGATTGACATCCATTCAACCCAAAAAAATTTATCAAGTTCAAATCTACTAACAGATATATATATATATATATATATATATATGACCAAACAAACAAAATTACCCACAAAAACAAAAAGGAAAGAAATTAAGCTATTTTCACCTGGATGGAGAACTACACATGTTCATCCTCGATGGGGACCTATACAACATATATAAACCCTAAACCCTAAAATCTAAAATCATACCTTCCACAATTATAAAATACAGATTCAGCTTGACAGCTTGATGGGGAGCTATACAAGAAAGAAAGAAAGAAAACTATAAAATATAAACTCTAATAAGATTTCGAAATCTATAAAAAAACCCTAAATCTGAAATCTGTAAATTTATTAAAAACCCTAAATAAAATGAATCGATCAGCTCACCGAAAGGGGAAAACAATATCTAAATCAAGTAAATGTAAGATTTTGAAAATTAAAAAGCATATATATGTTCACATACCGATTAGCTCACCAAGAGAGGGGAAAACAATATCTTTGATTCTGTAGCCTTGGGAACAATTGGAAGTGGAGGAGAACAGAACAGACCAACAATGTCGACGACGAAGGTGTTAGACCCCCACGTAAAATTGCCTCCAAAGTTGCCGCACATGTCCTAGCCATGTCCGGGACATGCCCCTTAAGCCACGAGCATGCCTTGGCTCGTGTCTTGTCACACATAGGGCGCCCAGCATGCTCATGGACCGGCCACATGCATGCCTTGGCCCACGTCTTGACACGCACGGGGTGCCCAGCATGCAAGCCGTGTGCGCGCCACGCCTCGACCCCAGCGAGGTTAGTAGCTTTGAGCGGGCCAATGCACGGTCGGGCATGCGCAAGGCCATGCGATCTGCGCACATGCGCCGCGTGGCCCTGCGCATGTGCGCAGATCGCATGGCCTTGCGCATGCACGCAGGCCGCATGGCCCAGCGCGCGCAGGCCGCATGGCCCAGCGCGCGCAGGCCGCATGGCCCTGCGTAGCCCCTCAGGCCGCATGGCCCCGCACGCCCCCCATGACCGCATGGCCATGCGCACACCCGGGCGCACAGCCATGTGCACGGCTATCAGGCGCACGCCCATGCGTGCGCCCATGCATCAGCAGCCGGCCATGCACCCAACTGCACACCAGCGAGGCTAGTGGCATGCCCTCTAGGTATGCCATCCAGCGCACGGGGCCTAGCCCGTGCCATGCAGAGCAGGCCAGTGGCATGCCCACCTGGCATGCCATCCAGCGCACAGCTCCAGCCCGTGCCTTGCAGAGCAGGTAAGTGGCATGCCTACCAGGCATGCCATCTAGCGCATGGCTCCAGCCCATGCCTTACAGCAAGCTCACATGGCTAGCCACCATCAGCAGGCCGAACATGGCACCATGCCATGCCTACCAGTCGGCCCATGCATGTCACCATGCCATGCACCACAGCTAGCCATGAACCAGACTGAGGACCACCATGCACCATCCTAGTCGCACCCTTGGCTCATGCATGCCACGGCCATGTGGTCCATGCCACTATCATTGTTTATTTTATTTATTTTATTTCTTTTGTTGCAAATGGGCCTTTTGGGAGTTTCTAAATTGTAACCTTATAAATAGGACCCTTAGTCATTTCTTTCACATCTTTTGACAATATTTCTTTGTGGACAACTTTGTTCTTGAGATCATTTTCGGTGCCTAGCACTTGGGCTTTTTGGGGTGCAATTCGTAAATCCCTAAGGAGAGAATCACACTTTGCAATTCGTGAATAAGTGTGATTCAATTTATCAATCCTATGAGTATTTTCCATTCCATTTCTTGTCTTCCATTTATTCTCTATTGATCTCGATATTTTGTGTTCATTGTTCATACTTTGTTCATAATTGTTCTTAAGTGATTCGGCCAACAAGTATGTTCCCTAGTCCATTTGATCTTCATTTCTCCCACATACTTGACCAACACTTGTTGCCCTACTTGCCATATTCGGCCATCAACTCCCAAAACTACCCTTCATCCAACCCATTCCCTCCATAGCCGAGATACACTTTCCATACTTGTTTAAATTCAAATTTCGGCTACCTTAGCCTTATTTGAATTAGTCTAGCCGCCCACTCCACCTACCATATTAGAGTTTCCATATTGGAAACCCTAGTTGACTCAATTAATTCCCTTGGACGGCCATCAATCCAATCCTAGACAAATCTCAAGTTTTTAGGAAACTTTCTTAAAAACTCTCACTTGCCCATTCGGCCAAGCCTTGGCCGCCCCCCACTTTTGCCCTAGCTCCAAACCCTAATCATCTCATCTCACAAACCCTAGCCGCCCATCTCACTCATCCAAGCCCTAATCCTAATCCAAGTGGCACCAACCCTAGCTCACCCTAGTGCCGAGCACCTTTCACCAATGTGATTCCAACACTTAGCCAATTTTTCACCTTCCATACACTTCCTACTAGCCTAAACACTAACCTCACCTTGCCCAAATTGTCACCATAGCCAACCTTGAGTGTGAACCAAGCAAGTGAAGGACTTGAAGTCGGTTAACCAAAGGAGCTTATAGCCGAGGAGGACTTAGTGTTTAGAGACTTAACCGGAATCACTAACAGAAGGGCTGTTGATGGCGTGAGTTTGTTAATTGTTATAGTGAGTTTAATTTATTATAACTATATTATTGATAGTATTATAGCGATAGTATTAGTATAGTAATTTAGTATTAATATTACTATATCATTATATTATATGTGAATATTCAGTATAGTGATTTATATACTAATTTATATATAAACTTAAAGTATATTACTAATAGCAATATAGTATTAGACTATAGTATTATTATAAATATTAGTATTAATTATAATAATTAGAATAACTATATATTAGTATTTGTTAATTGTTATAGTGAGTTTAATTTATTATAACTATATTATTGATAGACTATAGTGATAGTATTAGTATTATTATATCGTTATTTTATATGTGATTATTTAGTATAGTGATTTATGTACTAATTTATACATAGACTTAAAGTATATTATTAATAGTAATATATTATTAGACTATTAGTATTAGGTCATAAAATGTAAATTTTAATTAATATAAATTATATACTAATATATATATATAGTATTACTATACATATCTTATGTCATTAGTATGATAAAATGTTATTAATAATTTAATATATATTTTTTGTTTAAAGCATATGATCAATTAAACCTTTATTTTATAAATTATAATAACATTATCTTATATATATAATATATTATATATAAATTAAAAAAATAATTTAAAATATATATTAAATAGAACTGGTCCGGTTTGGGCAAAAAATGTTCAGAATCAAAACTGGATTGGTTCCGACCAGTTTTTCAATTCCAGAAACCTATTCCGGACCGGTTGGACCGGTTCAGGTTGGTTCAATCTAGTTTTTCGAGTTTGTTTTAGTCCCCAAAACAAATTAAACATTTAGATTGCTTTAGCTTAAGTTGCAGTCTTGTGAATATCATGATAATCAATTGTCTTGCATCTTGGTGAGATATCTAAGCTCAAGCAAATAATAGAAATTAAGTAAAAAAGAGAGAAAAATGCTAGGGACCTCGCTGTGGGATCTTGTTTGATGTGGGTCCTCCACGTTGACCGAAATACATTTCCCCCCGAAACGGAGGCATTCTACTTCTCCTTTAATTTATTTTCATTTCTCGTTGACTGAATCTCCATTTCTGCAGTGCAATTTCTCTGTCGATTTTGTCATTCCCAGCCCCATCAAGTTCATCCATTCCCAGCCACATCGAGTTTGTCTCCCCTCCCCTCCATCTCCGACCCATTTCCAACGCTTTGTCCCTTGGATCGGCCTTCATCTCTGATTGGCATAAGATTTTTTCAAGGTAAATTGATTTTTTTTAACCTACATTTCCCCTCCACCAATTGATTTTTGTTTTATTTTACTAACATCTACAACATATTCTGCTAAATGGTTAGAGGTTATGGTGAAACAAATAAGAAGCATAGCTTTTAACATTAGGACCATTGAGGCTTTTCAATGTTAAAAATGACTGGGTGGCTACCATATGAAGCTATTGGTTGACAGCTTCTACATTAACTTTAAAGAAAGCGTCGAAAATGGAGGGAAAACAGAGGAAAAAAAAATAATCAATTTATCTTGAAAAAATATTGTGTCGGTCAGAGATGGGGGTCGATTTAGGGGACAAAGTGCCGGAAATGGGTCGGAGATGGAGGGGAGGGGAGATGAATTCAATCGGGTTGGGAATGGACAAACTCGATGGGGCTTGGAATGATGAACTTAATGGAGAACCTGAGGGGTTTGATGGGTTTGACAGAGAAATTGCACTGTAGGAAGGGAGATTCAGTCAAAGAAGAACGAAAGTAAGATAAAGGAGAAGTAGAATGCCTCTGTTTCGGGGGGAATTGTGTTTCAGCCAACGTGGGGAAAAAAATTAAAGAAGGCCAACGTGGAGGACCCACGTCAAATGGGAAGAGAAAACGGGATCCTTAGCATTTTCCCAAAAAAAAAAAAAAAGGGATAACGCTACTCTGCCCTCTAATTTTTACCACATATTTTTCTCCTTGAAGTGGCACAACAATGTGAGGCTAATTAAATAGATTAAAAAATAATATATGCAAAACAAAAGAAAACATAAAAAGAAGAAGACTAAAATTCTAAATTACTTCTATTCTTTAATGTCTGTGCTTTAAATTTTTAAATTTTTTTAAAATAACTTACACGACACCACATTGTAGTGTAGATTAAGATGGCATAGTGAGCATTATAAAGTATGAGGCACAGTAGCATTTCTCAAATGAGTAACTAGTAACAAATCAACAGTTGACGAGATTTTTCGAAAATAGAAAAAAAAAATTAAAGAAGGCCAACGTGGAGGACCCATGTCAAATGGGAAGAGAAAACGGGATCCCACAACGGGATCCCTAGCATTTTCCAACAAAAAAAAAAAGGGATAACGCTACTCTGCCCTCTAATTTTTACCACATATTTTTCTTCTTGAAGTGGCACTACAATGTGAGGCTAATTAAATAGATTAAAAAATAATATATGCAAAACAAAAGAAAACATAAAAAGAAGAAGACTAAAATTCTAAATTACTTCTATTCTTTAATGTCTGTGCTTTAAATTTTTAATTTTTTTAAAATAAGTTACACGACACCACATTGTAGTGTAGAATAAGATGGCATAGTGAGCATTATAAAGTATGAGGCACAGTAGCATTTCTCAAATGAGTAATTAGTAACAAATCAACAGTTGACGAGATTTTTCGAAAATAGAAAAAAAAAAAGAAAAGAAAATTAGAGAGTATTTTTATTTTTCTTATTTCTTGATAGATATTTCCACAATTATAAGTGGAAGTGCTGGACAATACAAAGTTTTTTGAAGTGGTTTAGGTGACAATTCATCTAGTAAGTTCAGGACTTTATAAAAAAATAGACAGCAATCAAATCAAGAATAATTTCATCACAAATGAAATGAACATGCATTTTTCATTGGCCTATGACATTCTAACCACTGTGAAAGCACCCAATCGAGGATGATGCTATGAGATTGATTGGGCGAGTACAATTGGGATTAGTCCATTTGCCTTGCTATTGCGGTTCCTATTACCGAGTACTAAAGTTTTTTTATAACTAGGAAACCCACTTAAAGAAAAGTGTTGAACACTTTTTTGTTGGGTGGGGGAAAGCTAGTGAAGAGTGAGAGGCCAGCCAACTGCACCCCTATAATGATTTCCTTCTTTGCGAGCATGATGGAAAGGCATTGCTTATAATTTTCATGGCAACCAACACGTTTGATAGCCAAACAGGGAGTCCACTATAATTAGACTTTTAGCATGCACACGACCAAGTTTGCTTTTTATTAACCCAAGGAGAGATTTTGGTATCACTTTGTGCATGTAACTCAAATTCAAGATGATGATGATCATAATAATGTGATAAATTCTGTTTCAATTTCAAGTTTGTATTTCAAATATGTATTGTTATTTTTGTTCAAATTCTTCTATATAAATATAAAGCTTGCACTTGAGTTATGGTAAGGCAAATAGTTTACAAATTGGAAAACTTTTATATGGTATCAAGAGCCTAAAAAGATTCACGTCATTTTTTTTTTATCCTCATGACTTTTTCCTCTTATAATGACCCTGCTATTATTCCCACCACACCCACCCCAATTAGTAAGCATTCCTTTATCACTATCAAACTCAGCAGAGATAATTATGTCTTATGGCGGGCCCAAGTTATTCCATATCTCAAGGGCACACACTTGTTTGGCTATGTCGATGGCACTATGTCAGCGCCATCTTCCTCCATAAAGGACATATTATCCACCCTGCAATTGCTTAAAGTAGTGCACTTTGAAGGGTTATGGAAATTTGTTCTGAAATAGGATTTACAAATGTTATATTTGAAGGAGATGTTCAAGCTATTATAAAAGCCATTAACAATGAAGAAGAAAATTGGTCTTGGTATGGACAAACTATAGACGAAATTATATGCCTATTTCATTTTTAGCGAATGAAACGGCTCATCAACTTGTCAAATTAGCTTTGTCATGTGAAGAAGAACATGTATAGATTGAAAAATGGCCTCCTTCAATTCTCATTAATGTAACTCAGAAAAAGCTTTGGATTGATTGAAATGAAACTGTTTTTTTTTTTTTTTAAATGGTATTGCACGTTGAGGGACCTCCTAGCTAGTATATATTTATGTTCTTCATTAATGGGCTAGAAAGAAAAAAGAAAAAAAGAAAATTTGAATTTCCAGAAATCAATTAGAAGAATAGATGTTAGCACTTTAAAAAAAAAAAAAAAAGATAAGTAAATATTTAGTCCATAAAAATAATTATAAAAAATTATTTTATAAATTAGAGTGGCTTAATGTGTTAAAACAAATACATTGAACCCATTAAGAACTTGTCAATTAGTTAAGTACTTTATTTTCATGATTCTAGATCTTGATAAACGTGACATTTTTTTTAATCTTCTCTTTTGAGTCTTTGGGTTCATGTGAATATTCATTGCCTATAGCACTACAAGAATCAAGAAAAAAACAAATGCACATGTCACTATTATAAAGACAACGTCATGATCAACATCCCATGGAAAAGAAAGAAATAACAAAACCAAAACAGCCAAATTCTTCTTCGTGAGTGGGAATATGGGCGAACCTCATTTATTCATTGTTTTAATCTCAGAAACCAAACTCTTTCGCATAACATTATTATCTTTGGTTCCCCTTCGGAGTATACAAATAATGTTGAAGAAATTTAAAAAAACTGTCTTCATTCGCCTTGTCTGGTTCATGAAGGAGGCAATGACCAAGTAGGAGATCGACAAATTGAAGTGAATATATTAAGAGCAACATGGTTAAACAAATTGAAGAAAAATAGAAAATTCTTTTCAAATACGTAGCAGTCAGATGATGAGCAATGCAGAAAAATGGTTTAAAAAGGAAAAGTTCGACGATGGGCCAAAATGGTCATTGAAGCGTAGTGATATTATATTATAATACAGGGTATGCAAGTAATTGTAAACGGACAAAACTAGCATGATCGCAGCCCAAAAGATTTCTCCCAATTTTTAATTTCTTATTTCCTTTTCAGTCTCTGCTCTGAATCCTCGAGGCCGCAGTTGAAACGACGTGTTTTAATATATTGCGGTCAGGGCGAAGTACGTGCAAGTTTCACGGGATTTTTTAAGATCAGTATCCCGGTGTAAATGCATCTTACGGTTTTGTTGGAAGATTTATTACGTGTACGTCTATTGTCATATAATAATAAATCCATTATATTTTAATCTATTATTTGCGTCTCTCTCTCTTACCTGCCGATTGTCACGTGCACGTCAAAGCAAACGGACGCCATACACGTATCCACCAGAATCTACAGCTATTGGAATTCTCTTCCGTTTTTTTTCTTTTATTATTGAAAAAATCTATTCATAATCTATTTTTTAATCATTCCATAATAATATTAGATGATAAGTTTATAAATAAAATATAATAAATAATTTTTAATTATTTAATATCTAAAATAATAAAAAAATAATAAAAATTAAAATGATGAATAATATTAGTCTTCTTTTATCATGATCAACTGTGCTCGAGCTTACACGGGATCGGAAACGAGTCACTTTGCATGAGGCGTGGGAGAGCAGACACCAAAAAGGTGCTTCTCGTGTCAATCCCATAAATGTCGCACAAATTGGGGTGCGGAAGAAGAAAACAAGGCCGCATACCGAAGAAAAGTGAAAGAGAAAAGAAATTAAGAAACGGTCAGAAATTCATGGCAGGGCATGGATCTCATTTTCACAGCATTGAAATGTTTGGGAAGGAATGTGGGTCCAAGACTCAAGTGTCAACCCAAGTAATGAGATTAATGGCCGGCCGGTTAAACTAGATATTCCAATGTGCGAGCTACTTATTGCTTAATTATGCTAGTGGAAGCCAAACTGGTACAGATAGGAGGCAGGCCGCGCGACATGAGTAATGAGCATTTGCTTCGTGTCAACGCTCGAAGAAGATCAATAAGTACTGTTTCTACTTTCTTGAATAGACCTTAACATATATATTGAGTATCATATTAATTTTTTTTTCCTGAGTTAATATCGTGCTAGGACACTTTGAATTTGATCATAAACAACTTTGAAATCAACTCTAAAAGGATATACAACCGTAAGATGTAAAATTCTTATAACTTTTCCAGCTCTTCGTACTCTTGAAAAACTGCGTAGTGGTTGGAATTAACTAATTACTATCGTTATATAAATAAAAAATGAATAAATAATGGAGATATATAAGAAAGTTGATTGCCATGTCCCCCGAGAGCGAGAGAGAGAATCGTACGGGGTTGATTTTTTTTATTTTGTTTCTTTGCTGGCTTTTGTAAAATGACTGGTTGTTGAGTTTGATGTTCGATGAAACTCGTGAAAGAGCATAAGCTCATAGATTTGTAAAAAGAAGTTTGTGGTCCTGTGGAAGAGGGTTGTTGTACTCTTCGGACCAGGCCCAGTCTGTTTCGCCAGAAACCGGTGGCCCATGACCCAGTGGTCCAGGAAATAGAAGTAAAAAACCACACCAGGCCAGGAAGGGAGAAGCATACAGCTTACTTTTAAGATTGGCACATTAATGACGAAAAACTCAGTTAGGATCCTGCCTCCGACATATCAGCCGCATTAAATGTGATGTCAATGTCAGGGGAGGTGATCATGACAGTAAGCGAGCCCTCGAGGGGAAAGGGGTATCAGCGAGGGTAATTTTATTTTATTTTATTTTCTTCTCTCTCCTTTCTTCTTGTGTTTTTTTTTTTTTTTTTTTCCCGAACAAGTTAACTCCTAATATTAAAGAAAACTTAAATACATAAGAATTAATAAAAATAGAGGGACATAATTATACAAATAAAATAGGTGGATCTTTTTCATTATAAAAATTCAAAAAGGAAGGTGGTATTTGGATTAGAGGGATGTTGCCAAACGCTTGCATTGATGCTGCCCATTGCGCCAAATTGTGCACACATTGATTCTCAGAACGATGAATTTTCCTAACTTTCAATAATTTGAAAAAGAGGAGATGGTGCTTGATATCACCGATAATTGGGGTTAGTGTTCAATCTTGAACTTCAGTAGAATTGGAAATTGTATTTATGGTGATGCTTGAATCCCCTTCAATTAAAATTTTTTGTAGGCCAATTCTCTTAGATTCATTAATTGCCATCAATGTTGCTCTGGCTTCTCCAAGCTTTGGATTCATACTACAAATGTGGTCAGTGATTGCATAGATGATTTCACCTGAGTCACTTAAGCATATAGAAGATAAAGTACTTCCTTGGTCTTTGACTGCAACATCAAATCTGATGAGGAAGGTACCGATTGGTTACCGTTCGTCCATCATTACCTTGTGAATTTTTTCATTGACCTAGGCTTTTGAGTGTTGCTGGAAGCTAGATAGAACAGATTCAACAAATTCAATTGGGGATGGGGATGCTGGAATCTGATTGTGGACTTCTATGTTTTTGAGAAACCACCGGTTGTCCAAAGCAATGATGACAAAAATTTGAAAAGAGTGATGATCTTCCTCTGGAATTTTTAGAACTTCTTAAAGGTTGAGAATATTCTTTATCCAGGAAGAAAAAGGCTGTCTTGCAAAGGTGGTGATGTCAATGGGCCAATTTGAATATCTCCACAATATTCTAGAGTAAAAGCAACTGAGGAAAATGTGAGCGATATCTTTAGATTTAGAGTTGCAAATGGGGCAAAGAATTTGATCTTTCCTCAAGATGGATAACATTATTGATCTTTACTTTGGTGGGAAGAATGTTGTGGCTAGTTTTCCAGAGAAAGAGTTTCAATCTATCTTGTAATTTCAATTTTCATAAACTCTTCCAGTTAAGGGGTTAATTGTTGGGGTCTAAAGTATTATTCCTAGAAACAAGAGCAGCATAAGCTGATTTAACTGAGAAGTTTCTAGAAGAATGGTGAATCCATTTGATCTTGTCTTGGATTTGATGGAAATTATGGTTGGCCAAAGGAAATTTTTGAATTTCTCTTGTCGAGTTTTCAGAGAAGAGAGTATTAAGGAGAAGGACATTCCAATGCCTTGGTTCTTCAAGAGTAAGCTCAGAAACAGTCATGTTAAGCTCAAGCTCAGAGTGAATGTTGGGGTTTGGAAGGGGTATGGAGCTAGGAATAAAGGGAACCCAGGGATCAAACCAAACCCTGGTAGAATTACCATTATTGATTTGAAAACAGATGCTGGAACGGAGGAAATCTCTATGATTTTGTAGCACACATTCGATAGACTTATGGGTCTGAATTGATTGATATCATTGGGATTGTCAACTTTTGGTATCAGAACCAGATTAGTATGATTGAGTTTCTTAAATAATTTTCCTTTGATAAAGAAACTCTTTACAGTAGCAATCAAGTCAAATTTGATTACTTCCCAAAAAGTCTTGTAAAAAAGACCCGTAAAACCATCCAGTCTTGGTGCCTTGGAGAGAGGGAGTCTTCATCTGAAATTTTACAAAGAAACTCATTTTCATGATCAGAAATTTTCCTTGGGAACAGATTTTCAAAGTTATCCATGGGGGCAGGATGAATGGAAGAAAAGATTGCTCAGAAATGATCTTGGATCTTGGAGTAGATTGTGTTTTGGTGTACCATCCAAATATTTCTACCAATATTAAGGCAATTAATATTATTCCTTTTGCACCTAATGGAAGTGGAAGTATGAAAGAATTTTGTATTAAGATCAGTGGAGGTAAGCCAAGTGTTTCTAGAGTTTTGCCTTCAAAGGGATTCCTCTCTAAGAAGCAACTCATTGATGTTTTCTTTTAAATCAGATTCCAAGGAGCTGGAGGGAGGGTGAGAATCCTCAGCTTGAAGCGAGGAAAGAGTGGACATCAAAGCCTTAAGATTGGTTTGTATGTGACCAAATGTGTTATAATTCCATTCCCGAAGGGCTTTCTTGGTGACTTTGAGTTTTTTTGAGAGGATGAAAGAAGGGGTTCCTATAAAGAGGGAATTCCAAGTCTCTTTGATGATTCTAAAGATAGAAGGGTCCCAGAGCCAGAATTATTCAAATTTGAAGGATTTGGTCTAACTCTTCATGTTGGATGTATTAAGAAGGATGAGAGCATGGTCAGAAGAGATCCGGGTGAGAGTGGTGATAGTAGCTTGGGGGAACAGTTCAATCCAAGGGATATTAGCAATACCTCTATCAAGTCTCTCCTTGATATGATGGGGGCCATATATGTTGTTGGACCAAATGTATTTTGGACCCAAGCAACCAAGATCCACAAAACCCCGATTTTCCATGAACAAAATGAGATCTTTGGATTTAGAGAAATGAGCAAAAGGGTTGCCACCAATTTTTTCAGATTGAAAGGTAATGGAACTGAAATCGCCTAATACTAAGGAAGGACTAGGAAAGGAAGTGATAATACGCAAGAGAAGCTCCCAGAATAAAAGCTTGTTTCTGTAATTGGCAGGACAATAAACCAAATTTAGTAGCCACAACTGCTGACTAGGATCCGAGTACACCAAAACAGAGATTATATTGCTAGATATATGAACAATTTCTATATCAACACCAGGTTGATACAGAAGCAAAAGACCCCTCATTTACCAATAAGGGGAGAATACACAAAATAAGCATAACCTAACATATTAACAGTACTGACATGGTCATTGGAAGCTAATAAACATTCTGAAAGGAAAATGATATCAGGGTTGTGAGCCCTAATATTAGCCCTAAGTGTTCTAATTGCACGAGGCCGGGCAATGTCTTGGCAATTCCAAGCTTGAATTCTCATTTATCCTCTGGTTGAAGTGAGGACCCTACCACATCAGCCATTAGATTCATGGGAAAAAGATTAATACTCTAAGATTGGACTTTGTTACTCGTAGCCTTTAGTTGTTGATTTTGATAAGGAGCATATCTGACTATGGTTGATCTCCTCGTTGGATGCTTTCTTTGAGTTCGGTCTTTCATTGGCTGTTGGGTATCTCTGTTCTGAGCTGGAAGGGTCCTCGGGTTGGCATCAACATCTTCGTCTGCCTTTTCGAGTGTCACCGGATGTGTGGAGCTTACCAGACATTTTTTATGGGGATTGATGCAGGAGCTCTTATCTTCTGATGGAATTTTCCTCTTTGTCATAGTCTCGATAAGGAGGGAGGCTGAGTATTGGGGTTCTGTAGCAGAGAAGAGGTTTTGGTAGGTTTTGAGTAAGGGAAGAGGGTGCGATTTGGGAATCAGGATGGATTGGGTGGGTTAGATGGGTTGGCGAAAAGATGTTGGTTGGGCTTAATTGGATGGTGTTTATGGCAAAGCAGGCCTTACCCGAGGGACTAACCAGGAGGGAAATGTTGTGGCTTGGGTTTTGGATTTCTGGTGGGCTTTTCCTATCTTTGAGCTGAGAGATAAAATGGCTAATGAAAGAAGTGTTGGGCTTGGGATCAATATGAGGCCTGATGGGTTCCTTAGGAGCAATTGGATGTGAAAGCCTCGCTAGATTGAGAGGAATGGTCAGAGGGACATTTTGCCTAGTTCCTGTGTCCTATGTAGGCTTAGTAGGGAACGAAAGGGATACGTGGATGAAGTTGGATTCAACAATAGACAGGGATGTCGGTGAGTCAGGGATTATATTATTGTTGTTGAAGGATTGGCGACCTTCCTTAAATGAAACTGAAGTCATTGTCAGGGGACTTGGATCACTGCCACTTGGAGTTTGGATTTGTTTGCATGAAATCTTACACAGAGCTTCTGGATAAACAGTGACATCATTTAGGTTTTCACTACCGAAATTTGGCCTCGCAGAAAAAAGCTTGTTGATACAAAATTCCTTCATCTGGCCTTCTTAAGTGTTGACAATGATAGCTTTGCCTTTTCCAAGATGTTCAACTTTTTTATTCTTACTTGCTTGATCGAAAGTGCTTGAGTGTTCAAGGTGCGAAGAGATTGAAGGTTCTTTGATATGTATGAGGGGGAGGGATGTCGGAATGTGGTTCATTTGGTCTAACAAATGTAAGACCTGAGTACTTGGTTGATTTAACTCCCCATGTGGTTCTTCCAGATGTAGCAGTCTTCTTGAATCTTGGGGCTCTACTCTCATCCAAGGACCAAAGAAAGGCTCATCAACTGGGTTGATGAAAATGTGACAAGTCTCGAGAAGATGGCCAAGCCGATCGCAACCATTGCAAAACTCTGAGAGTCTTTCATATTTAAAACTAACCTTTGCAGGCTAATTGTTGGGATGAGGTAGAATGAAGCCTTCAAAGAGTGGTATTTCGGTATTGATTTCCACTCTAATCTTGGGAAATGGTTTTACCCCGTTGCAAGGAAGGAAAGCTTGATCTATTTCTATAAGATTGCCCAAAACTTTCCCTATTTTTTCTGCATTGCCTTCTCTCATCATTTCATGGGGCAGACCATATATATATATGTATCCAAAAAGCAGAGTGTGTAAGATCTATTTTAGCCAAATTAAGGTCGAGAGGCCATTCTTTGAGCACCATACAGTAGTCCTTGAAATTCCAGGGTCTTTGGGAAAAAATTCTATTTTTCTCAGTCGAAGATGGGAAAGTATAGATAAAGATGTTGGGACCTAAGTCTTCAATGGTGAGGCCATGGATAAAACTCCATACCGCACCGCACAGATTGTGAAGTGAAGAGTGTGCTTGTTGAGCTTTTTGGTAGAGACCAACCATATTACTACACTCTTACTATCTATTTATTATTTATAGTGTATTTGAATTTTTTTTTTCATTTTCTTTAAGTATTTTTTAAACATCTTTAATCATTAAGAAAAAATTAAAAAAAATATATAATTTTACTAATTAAAAAAAAAAATCAAATACAAAAATAGTAGTAAATATGTAGTAAGAGGGTAGTAACCCTATCATTATCCTAAATAAAAGGGAGCAGATAAAATGTAAATGTTAATCACTCTAAACCCACTCTCTGCTCTTGCTTTTTTCTTCTCAACATTTGATATTTTCTGACTTTGACATCGGAGGTGTCACACTCAACCACCACACTATTCTCTTTTATAAGCACTCGGAGCGATTCGAGATTGGTGGTTACAAAACATGCTTTTAAAAATTTGATTTTATTGCTTTGTTTTATAAATATTGAGAACTTTTGGCAAGAATGAAGTGTAGATAAAAACGAGAAAATAGTTAAAAGAGGGAGAACTGCTACAATCACAAAAACATTTCATAAAAATAGTTTTATATGATATGTTAGATTTACTTTACAATTAAAGTAGTTTTACAATCTAATAGACTAGGTCAAGATATGTTAGTTTGTAGATCTATTTTGTGAGATCTATTTGTGGTTAAAGCATTTCTCTAGAATAGGGACTGTGGACCACGGTTTGTAAATTGAACTTTTGGCAATATCTAGCTAGCTACTTACTATATGAACGTAAACTTAGATATCTTCTTTGTGCTAAAAACTGTGGTGTCAAAACAGAGAGTTGGATTCACAGTATATATATATATATATAAAGAGAGAGAGAGAGAGAGAGAGAGAGAGAGAGAGAGAGAGAGAGAGAGATAAAAATTGATGATAGATGACTTCGTTTTCATTTCACAAACTAATCTGATGGCACCTCTGAGATATCTGGGCTCCCCTTATTTTGCCCGTTTCCTTTTTTTATTTTTTTGAGTTTTTTTTTTTTTTACTTAGTGATTAAGAAAATATTGTTTAATAATATTGTAAATTTTTTTCTTTTTTTTAAAAATATTTAAAAGTGTTAAAAAATGATGTGAAAAAAAAAATATTAAAATAATTTTTTTACATTATTTTTTAACACTTTTAAATATTTTTAAAAAATGAAAAAAATTCATACTATTATTAAAAAATATTTTTTTAATCACTAGGTTAAAAAAAAGTAAAAAAATAAAAATAGCTAACGGGCAACAAAATGGATGCCCAAATCGGACTCCTAGCATTACTCAATTTAATTCATTACTGGTTCAAAGTCTGAATTTTGGTGACCCACAGCTGATTTTAATTTCTGATTTTAATTTCCATTTCTGATTTTAATTTCCATATCTATAGCTGGATAGATATGGGTTTAAGCTTTTAGGCAATAAATAGTTCTTCCTGTAACGATGGGCTTGTGCTAAATTGGGTTTATATTGCTGGCGGAAGGAGGAGGGATTTTTCACTTCAAAGTCGGTTAAAGCCAATACTTCTTCTTTTGTTTTCCAATGCTTGAAGATTGATGCAGTTTTATAATTGTAGGTAAGTTGAAAAAATAGGATTTTTACCCAAAACTTATAACACAGAGATCCTTTCAGTTTTGTCTGTTTCATGTTTGCAACATTTCCCATAATCCCGCTGTGACATAGGGAGATCATTTTATTTACTTTCATGCTTTAGTCATAACCAAATTTGATATTCTAATAACATTATCGTCAAGAAAATATTTTTCTTCAAATTTAATTAACGTCGAAGCATCACATCTATTTATGTTGATTGTAGTAATGCTATATATATTTGCAAGTCATGCCCATTTCTTTTTTTAAAAAATAAGGTCTTTTATTAAAAAACAGTTTTTAATTTTTTTTTTAAATTTTTATGAAATATCAAATTTAATCAATTTTTTTTTTAAAAAAAAAAATGCACCAACTTACACACCCTAACATTTTTCTTATATCAATCCAAACAACTTATATTGATTAGGGCTTATTTCGATTCAGAGAGTGTTTCATCTCATTTCATCTTTACAATTTTTTAAAATTTCTACAAAAAATATACTAAATAATTCAACTTTTTCAAATTCCAATTCAAAATTTTCAAATCTCAAAACAATAATTATTAGGCTTCGTTTGGATGATGGAAGCAGTTCAACATAGTTCCATCTTCAACTCCATTTGCCATCCAAACACAAATTTGAGCCAAGTTTCGTCCGGAGAAAGCAAAACACTCATTTCGTTTATTGTAGCAAGAGAGGACACCTCAAAAATGCAGAGATTTCTAACTCGGATTAATTTTTTTTGTACCATTTCATTATTTTATTTAGTTTTTATAAAAGAGTAAGCAAATATTTGTATAAAATAATATATTTATGTGAAGATCTGACAAGTGAACAGTAGATACATAAATAACAAACTTCTTGTTGGAATTACAGTAGGTTGCGCAGGAGACATAACTGACAAGTGAATTTCTGGTGGGCCCCAATTATTTCACAACTTTTTATAAATATATTTAAACTCATTTTAACATCCAAACAAACATAAACTCATTTTAAGGGGACCCCACAAAATCCACTTAATTATCTCAACTCACTACTATTCATAAAAAACTCAACTCAACTCAACTCAGTTCAACATCCAAACGCTTAGAGTTGCCACAGCAAGCCACTTTAGCAGAATGCTCTAGCTCAACAAAGACACCTTAGCTTAACAAAGATGCTTCTAGAAAGCAATGAGCTGTAATTCTATTTTACACAGATTGTACAAATTAGTTAGGGATTCTTATTCCTTTATTCCCTTATACTTACTATAAATAGGTAGTGTAGTACACTGTAAAGAAAATAAATGAAACAGTGCAAGCAACGTACCTTCTTGCAATAGACTTATTCTCTGCACCTTTCCATTTCATCTCTAAGTTTCTTTGCACATGATCAAGGTTACCAAAACCAACATGGTATCAAGAGCCAACTGAAATACCATCGACTTCTCTATTTTTTCTTCTTCTTCTTCTTTCTTCTTCCTTTCTCTGTTTTTTCAATGACTAGTGAAAATACCAACAAAACACCCCCATCAACTGCAACCCAAAAAACCCCTTTAGTCCTTTTTATCTTAACCTCAATGATGGTCCAGCAACGCTACTCACCAACCATCCCTTTGCTGCTGAAAACTACCACTCCTGGACATGCATAGTACGTCGTTCACTGAGAATAAAAAAGAAACAGGGTTTCATTGATGATACTTTTCTTAAACCCTCTTCCACAGATGCCTTGTTAGAACCATGCTTTGAATGTAATAATATGGTTGTAACTTGGCTCCAAAATGTGATGTCCCTTGAAATAAAAAATAGTGTCATTTATGTTGACACTGCCCATGATTTGTGGCTTGAACTCGAGCAAATTTTGCCCAAAACAATGGCCCACGCATCTATGAATTAAAACAATCCATTCACAATCTCACCCAAGGTGATGACTCTGTCAGCCTTTACTTCTCCAAATTGAAAAGTTTGTTTGATGAACTTCTTAATTTTGAGTTAATTCCATCATGCTCATGTGGTGCCATGAAACATGTTCTTGAGAATCAACAACGTGATTGGATGATAATTTCTTATGGGACTCAATGACTCATTCGGTAACATCAAAGCTCAGATTATTCTTCTCAAACCCTCCCCATTCTTGAGTGAAGTTTATGCTCTCGTCCAACAAGAAGAGAAGCGTAAACAGATCTCCAATCTTCCCAATCTTCATGACACATTGGCTTTAGCTACCAAAACTCATTATTCACCCAACCGATACATCCCCAAACCTTTTACCTCCCAACATCGAGACAAATTGTTTTTAACATTTTGCAAAGTCTCAGGTCATTCTCTAGAAAAGTGCTTTAAGGACAATCCAAACCTTGAGAAACCCACATGTACACATTGTAATCTCGTTGGTCACACTGCAGAGAGGTGCTACAAATTGCATGGCTACCCTCCTGGCCAGAAGTTTGCCACTCGATCCAAAGGGTCTGACCCTTCTATTAACCAAATTAGTCTCTCTTACCAAGAACATATCAATGAGAACTCTCACGCAGGTCTAACTAAGGAGCAATATCAACATATAATTGCTTTGCTCCAGTCACAAGCTACACAACCAGCAGCAAATCAAGTTCAGTCCATCAATCCATCTCCAGCCTGCCCTTCTCCTTCAACTATGTCTAGTATTTTTTCCTGCTTCTTGGTTTCTCATACAACATCTTCACATTATATTTCTTGAATAATAGATACCGGTGCAACAGATCATATGATCTGCTGCACCTCCTTTTATACTTCCTTACCCACAATAGTTGATTTTAAAGTCAGCTTTCCAAATGGTAATCATACCAATGTTACTCACAATGGTATTGTTAAACTTAATTCTGCAATTACTCTCAAAGATGTTTTATGCATCCCCTCTTTTAAATTCAATCTCCTCTCAGCCCAAAAAGTTATCTCAGGACATCAATTTTTGCTTTGTTTTCTTTGCTAATGAGTGTTATGTGTAGGACCTTTCTTCTTGGAGCATGATTGGGAAGGGTGAGGTTGTTAATGGTCTTTACCACCTTCGACTGACAGAAGTATCTCCCACAGCCTTATCCTCCATTTTATCCACTTTGTCTTTCAATAAAAAATATGTTTCTGTCTCTGTTACCTCTCAGCAAGATATTCACAGCTTATGGCATTGTAGAATGGGGCACTTGTCTAACTCACGCCTATCTTTATTACAAAAAGATTTACCTCTGTGAACTTCTATGAATTCAATTGTTCCATGCTCTACATGTCATTTATCAAAACATCACAGGTTACCTTTTCCTCTTAGCAACAACCATGCCTCACAACCATTTGATTTCATCCATTGTGACAATTGGGGACCTTGTTCCCAAATGGTATATGATGGATCAACATATTTTTTAACCATTTTTTATGACTTTACCATATTCACTTGGGTCTATTTAATGAAAAATAAATCCTAAACTTGACCTTTACTTTAATATTTTTTTCATTAATTGAAACACAATTCTAAACAAAACTTATAAGTCCTTCGATTTGATAATGGAACTGAATTTTCAATAAATGATTTTTTCATGCAAAAAGGAATTCTTCACCAAAATATATGTGTCGAAAGCCCCCAACAAAATGGGGTTTTGGAACGAAAGCGTTAACACATTTTGAATTTTGCTCGTGCCTTAAAATTTCAATCTAGTGTTCCTTTATCCTTTTGGAATGATTGTATTTTAATTGCTACCTATCTCATTAACAAAACACCATCCCCCAATTTTGCAAAACAATAGCCCATACCAACTGCTCTTTAAACCCAAACCATCCTATCAACACTTGAGAACCTTCAGTTGTCTTTGCTATGCATCCACTCTAAAACAAAACAGACATAAATTTGACTCTAGAGCAAGAAAATGCATTATGCTTGGATATGCATTTGGCATCAAAGGCTATAAGTTATTCGATTTACTCAGCCATTTCATTTTTTACTCCAGAGATGTCACATTTGATGAACACATATTTCCCTATAAAACTGACTATTCCACTACACAATCCCTCCCCACATCTCAATCTCCATCTCTCAATACCAATACCACCATCCAGTTCCCACACTTACATTCTGACATTCCTTTAGCATATTCACCATCACAGCCTTTCGACCCTGCAACAGAACCAACTTCAGCTCAACTATCATCACATATCTACCCTACAACAGAACCATCTCCAGCTCAACTCTCATCACATATCCAACCTACAACAGAACCAACTCCACCATAACTATCATCACATATCGATCCTTCCACAGAAAATTTCTCATCACAGCAAGCCTCTCTCTCCTCCCTTTCCTTCTAACATTCTCACATAACACACTTTAACACATCCCACTAACCACTCTGACCTCATCTGAGAACCTTTCCCATTACCTATTTCTTCTAATCTACGCCAAACAAATGTCCCTTCCCGCAGATCCAAAAGACCAAAAAAATCACCTGCTTATCTCTAGGACTATTCCTGTCAACAAGTCATTGCACCCACTACTTCCCTTTCAAGCTCAGAGACCAAAGGTAATTCACTCAATACTCTTTTATATCCATTACATTATGTCTTGTCTCATGCTAAATTGTCTCCTAAACATGCTGCTTTTGCCATTTCTAGACTTCATCACACTGAACCTTCTACTTATGTACGTAAAAAGCTTAGACTGGCGTATTGCAATGGATAATGAGATTGCTGCCTTAGAATTGAACAAAACTTGAAATGTTATTGATCTGCCTATTGACAAAAAGGCTATTGGTTCAAAATGGATTTACAAAATTAAATACAACTCGGATGGTACGATTGAGAGGAACAAAGCCCGTTTAGTTGCCAAGGGTTACACCCAAGAGGAGGGTCTCGATTACCATGAAACTTTTTCACCCGTAGCAAAACTTGTCACAATAAAAACTTTACCAGCTGTGGCTGCCATCAAAGGTTGGAAACTCCATCAATTCGATGTTCATAACGCATTTTTACATGGAGAATTGGAGGAAGAAGTCTACATGAAAATACCCCCTGGATATTCAGTTCAAGGAAAGAACAAAGTTTGCAAATTAAACAAAAGCTTGTAAGGCCTCAAGCAGGCATCTTGTCAATGGTATGCCAAATTTTCTTCTTCTTTGTTACAATTTAGATTTTCTCAATCAAGAGCCTATTACAGTTTATTTGCTAAAGGAAGTGGTTCATCCTTTCTAGCACTACTTGTGTATATTGACGATATTGTTGTAGCTTCCAATAATCCCCATGGTATTTCAGTTCTCAAGGCCTTTCTAGAGTCAAAATTCAAGATCAAAAGATCTTGGTACACTTAAATATTTTCTCGGTTTGGAGGTGGCTCGCAACTCAACTGGAATTCAATTATGCCAAAGAAAGTATTGCCTGGACATACTTAATGATGCTGGTTTAGTTGCTTGCAAGCCTAGCTCAATTCCCATGGACCCGAAACTCAAACTCACCAAGGATGAAGGCCAACTGTTACATGATCCATCAGAATTTAGAAGGCTCATTAGGAGACTCCTCTACTTAACAATCACACGACCTGATCTTTCCTTTTCTGTTAACCTACTCAGTCAATACATGAGTGCACCTCGGATTCCACATCTTTAAGCAGCTTACAAGGTGCTGCATTATGTTAAACAATCTCGTGGCCAAAGGCTTATTATTTCCTGCCTCATCTTCTTGTCAATTAATCTCTTATTGTGATTTTGATTGGGCATCATGCTCAGATACAAGAAAATCCACCATTGGCTACTGTGTGTTCCTTGGGCAGTCACTCATTTCATGGAAATGCAAGAAACATATCACCATCTCTCGTAGTTCAGCCGAAGCAGAGTATCGTTCTATGGCTGCTACTTCTTGTAAGCTTGTTCGGTTGAAGTACTTACTTGATGATCTCATGGTTCCTCATCCTCAACTAGCCATGCTTCACTGTGACAATTGGTCTGCTCTACACATTGCCTCCAACCCAGTTTTCCACGAAATGACCAAACACATTGAATTAGATTGTCATCTAATTCTGGATAAAATTCACGAGGGAGTCATCTCAACTGCATACACACCCTCCTTTTGCCAGTTAGCCGATATCCTTACAAAAGCTCTTTATTCTCCAATGTTCTATTCATTATTGAGGAAGATGGGAGTTATTGACATACACTCTCCATCTTGTGGGGGGATGTTAGAGTTGCCACAGCAAGCCACCTCAGCAGAATGCTCCAGCTCAACAAAGATGCTTCTAGAAAGCAATGAGTTGTAATTATGTTTTACACAGACTATACAAATTAATTAGGGATTCTTATTCCTTTATTCCCTTATACTCACTATAAATAGGTAGTGTAGTACACTGTAAAGAAAATAAATGAAACAATGCAAGCAATGCACCTTCTTGCAACATACTTATTCTCTGCACCTTTCCATTTCATCTCTCAGTTTCTCTGCAAATGATCAAGGTTACCAAAACCAACTATAATGATATTAACAAATAATATTCTAATAATATTTTATTTAATTTTTAAATTTCATCTAAAACTATTTCATTTCATTTCACTATCTAAACAAACAACTAACTAAATAATTCCTTGTAGGATATATATATAAAAGGATAAAGCTGAGACAAGGATATACTTGTTATTAAAGTGATTGTTATAATTATTCATTGTTAAGACAATTTCGGGATTATCAAAAATTCTTTTTACAGCACTAACAACATTCCAAGAACTTGTTTTTGTCGAGGAGACGGTATTCCCTCTTGACTAATGAATCAATGATCCCAACGCAACATATTTTACCATATATATTTTAAAGTGAGGAAATTTTTGTAAAGTAATTTTATTTTTATAAATTATCTTTTATTTTAAAATATTATTGTGTAATGTATTGTAAACAATTATGGATGTTTATCATTTTTCTTCTCTCTTCACATGTATATTCAATTTGGTGGTGGTGAGATTTGGATAGTGAGTTGAAATGAGATAAAAATTAAAAATTAAATAAAATTTTATTAGAATATTCTTTTTTAATATTATTATTGTTTTGAGATTTGAAAAAACTTAAATTATTTATTATATTTTGTTAAAAATTTAATAAAATTATAATAATTAGAAAAGATGAGTTGAGAATCAAAACAGGACAAATGAAAATCAGTTCCTCTTTGGAACAGGCCAAGTATTGTAGCCCGTTTAACATCCATCAACCCAGACATGCCACGTTAGCGCATTACAAGTTAAAGAAATGAGATCGGTCACATGGGATCGTTACTGAGAAATCAAAGTGTGAAGCCTCCAAATATCATATGCTGTTTTTCCCTTCACTCATCTGGTATCAGAAATTTTCCTTAGAGCTGTGCTACGGATCAGCCCCTGTTCATGGCTGATCCGTAGCACACATGACGTGTCTTTTTTTTTCTTTAAAGGAAAATCCCGTTTTCCCCCCCTACCTGATTCCCTCTCCCTCACTTGATTCGCTCTCTCAGCTCCCCCTCGCGCCAGCAACCTCCAACCACCTACAGTGCCCCGTGCTTGACGGAAGCCTTCACGCGAAACCCGAAATGGGTTGTCCTAACGGTTGGCCGCTGCTACTACTGCCGTCATCAGCCTCTAGCCCCACCGTTGAGCACCATCGAGCCCCTTGACCTCTCCTAGCCCTGTAGAGCATGGCATCTCTCTCCATCTCTTTCTCGAAATGGGTTTCACCCATACGGGTTCTACAGTGCCACCAAGTCGAACGCCGCCACCCATAGCTCTAGCCGCCACCTCGAGCCTCCCTTAGCCACCAGCAGCTCCACAGCACCTCTCTTAGCCCTCCATGCTCAACCATGCCTCTCATTTAGCCTACGGGGGGTACGGGTGGGGGAGAGGATGCGATGCGGGTTGTGGGTGGGGGAGAGGATGGCGACGCCGATGGGGGTGGGGGAGAGGATACTGTTGTTGGGTGGGAGAAAGGATGCCGAAGCGGGTGCGTGGTGGGGGTGGGGGGAGAGGATGGGCGAGGGGCGAGAATGGGGGGTGCTCGGGGCGACACGGGGTAGAGGGAGCAAGAAAAATGAAACGTGAAATGAGAGGGAAGTGGGTTTTGTTGTGGGGTTTTTTGGTTATTTTACTTGGAAACACGTAAAGTGTGTCTCGTCTAATCCGAAATAGTGGCTGATACCAAGATTTATTCTTTTCCTTGCCGCCAGTTGCTGCCAGACACCATTAAGTCATGCTCAGACGCAGTCGAGCCATGCCCAAAAGTCGTCGAGCTGTTATCGAGCTCTTGTCCAGACGCCGCTGAGCCCCTTCCCTCTTGCTGTCAAGTCCTACCAAACCCCTCCATTGTGCCACACAATCGAAGTCCTCTGCCCGCTGAGTACCTTCCCTTTTGAGATGGTAGATTTATTTTATTTTCCTCGTTGATTTGGGTAAACTTAAACATCTACTAAATCTACACCCACCTAGATAGCACATATTGCTTACCAAAATTCATAGGGTCGAGGTGTCGATGAGAGATGGGTAGTTGAGGTTACCGATAGCAAGAACAGGGGGCGGGTTGGGGCTTTACAATCAATGGGAGAAAGGGTGAGGAGAGGGGGTCGAGTGCAGGAGAGGAGTGATGATAGGGATTTCCTTTCGCGTGTGTGTCGTGTTCCCATTATTAGTCTCATGGGTGCCCTACATGTTAAGACACTCTTGGAGAAGATTTTCTCAATGAAAATTGAATTATTCTTAGTGCAGTTCCCGTTCTCAATGAAAATTGAATTATTCTTTTTGCAGTTTGGGGATTGCATCGCAAGCTTAATGAAAAGCAATGTTTCATTATTTAATGAAATGCAACGTTTTATTACTAAATGAAATTATGAAACACTGATTTTTATTACAGGAAATAAACCAATCATCCTCAGACATAATGAAATCGAATTTTCAAAAGAAAAGTGATGTGGAACTCGGCCAATGAAGGAACAAACCAATGATTCGCCTAGATGAAATCGCCACCCCTTTACACCATCGAAGTCGAAACCAGCCCATACCCAGATGAAATCGCCCCCCCTTGCGCCCAGATGAAATTAACCAATACAGTCCCCCTCACCCCCACGGTTCCAATTCAAGCAACTGAGCCCCATTATTGTTTAAATTAATCAACCACATTTCAAACCCATTATTGTTTTGCAAAACCCAAACTCCACGTTTCAAACCCACTATCAGGCTCCAAAGACATAAATTAAAATGAAGAAAAGTGATCAAAATAATATGAAAGGGGAATAATAATAATAATAATAATAATAATAAACTTGAGAAAAACAATGGAACAATGGAATTGTGCTTTGCTTCAATGGTGGCCAAAGAGGTTGTAGAAACCTTGGGGAAAACCTTGAGGAAAGCTTGAGCAAAACCTTGAGGAAAACAGTGGAAATCTATTGGGGCGCACGCAGAGGCCAAAACCATATTCCAATTTCAATGTTTTAGTTTAGGCTGTAGAAGAAAGAGGGGGTAATGTAATTTTTTCAAGCCTAGAAATAAGGCAATTTAGTCCTTTCATATATGGGCCTGCAATACAATCCTCCTTATAGGACTGTATATAGCACGGCTCATGAAAATTAGCAGACATGATTTTTCAGCAATTATGATTTTTCATGTTATTTTCAATTATACATTTTGATGTAGTATATTTTTCAATTATTTAAATGAAAGTTATCTAAGTTATGCCACGTAAGTGTATTCAGGATAAACTGCATTTATCTATTTATATTTTTTGGGTGGCACTAGGAGTTCCGACTAAATTATTTTACTTAATTTTTTACATGATGTATATTTTAAAATTTTAAAATATTTTATTTTAAAAAAATTATAATATTATTAAAAAATACTTACTTGATCATTAAATTAAAAAAAAAAAAAAAAACTTAGTTGTAGCCCCAATGGAACTACCAACTAGCTTTTTTTTACTTTATTTTAAAATATACTTCTTGCAACTGGCCTGTGCAATCGGTGGGAAATCTCCACCTCATTAAATGAAACGCTGCGTTTTATCTTACATTGTAGTAGGCGGGAGAAAGAAAATAAGAGCAAGTCACAATAAAATTAAGGTAGAAACCAACAACAAAAATACTACACCACATAGCTCCTGCTTTTTTCAGCCCCAAGTCCAACCTCTCATCCCTCTCTTTCTCTCCAAAGATTGTTCTTTTCTCTCTCTAGCACGGATCTGACGGAGGAACCGAAGTGGCTGTGGAGGCTGTGAAGAGTGGCAGCGGATGACTAGGCAGCGTAGGTGTAAGAGGATGAAGCATGGTGGCAAGAGCGTCTAGGAGGTCGCTCGAGGACATAAGGACAGCGCAGGAGGGATGGAGACGTTGAGGTGGGTGGCAGCGGCGTCGTCCTGGGCAGAAGAGTAGAGGGTCTTAGCGAGGTAAGGTATTGTGCCGGTGTCAGCGATAAGAGGGCGGGTATCGACATCGAGCTTGGTCATGAGGCAGAGCTCGCTCAGGGCCTCGGCTTGGGTCTGTTTCGACACAGAACTCAGCTTGGTTATCAAGGACCGCACAGTTCAATGCTTCAGCCTTCACCTCCATTTTGTTCGAAATCCAAAGTAGAGTCCACACCACCCAACTCTTGCTCTCCTTGAATGGCCAAGCTAGACCAAAATTTATGTGGAAGAAAAACAAAAAAGAAGGAAATAAAGAATGGGAAAGAAAAGAAAGAGAAGATAGATAAAAGTTTTCAAATGTCCTCCAACCAAACCAACTCGGAAATGAATGGGAGAAAAAAAAGTCACCCATCTCCATCTCCATCTATATCCATAAATACCCACAATAGCAAAGCTAAAGGAGACCGAATGGACTTTCATATGATGAAACATGAGAAAGATGGATTGCTTAAACCGGATGAAATCGAGTCCACCCGTGCAACGACCGACGTCATTTCCTTCGATATGGGTTTTGGTTTCTCTCTAGATATTTACAGTAGAATGAATTATCTTCTTCCGAGATTTACTTTTCTCAAATTTCTCTCTTTTTTTTAATTGTTTTGATTAGGGATGTAAATTTAAACCGAAAAATCGGTCCAAATCGGACCAGACCGGACCAGTTTTACCAGTTTTGAACTAATCCGGTTCGGGATCGGTTTTTATATTTGATAAACCGGCCGGAATCGGTCCAGTTTCGATTTTGAGATTTTCTAGACCAGACCGGACCAGTTGATAAAATATATATAAAAAATAATATTTTATATATAAGTTTTATACAAAATTTAAATTATACAAAATATTTTTTATATATTAATATAATTATATATCATATATGAAATAATTTCATATTATAATTTATAAATTATAACATAAAATGTTAATCTTAAATATGAACATTTGTAATTTGTTGGATCATATGTTATTAATATAATTATATATAAGATAATATTATTATAAAATAAAAATTTAATATTAAAAATAAAAATGTAATTGATCATGTATTATATAGCTATACTAATATATAGTTTATAACTAATTCTAATATATAGCTATATTAATAGTCTAATATTAATACTATTAGTTTAATATTATACTAATGTTAAATTTACATTTTAAAAAAAATCAAAAAATCGCATTGGACCAGAATGAAAACTTATAAAATTGAAAGTATCGATTTAGGAAGATAACCGATACATAATTAATTTTAAAAAATATAAAATCGATCATATCGATTCGATCTAAGATTTTATTCAAAACTGAATCCAATCGAATCAATTACATTCTTAATTTTGATAGATGCTGACGTAGCATCAGCCGGTTGCAAACATCGGCTGTACGTAGCAATTTTGTTTTATTTTTAGACAAAAAGGAGGAGACAAGATGTAATAAGCATTGAATTAATTTTCAACATCTACGAAGGGTAGATTTAAGATTTTTGTTAGGGTCGTCGTCACGGTCGTGGAGGAAGCTAAGCCACAAGTCAACGTTTATAATATATTTAGTAAATTGTTTATACAATATAATTTAATTTAAAATTTTAGATTTTATAAATTAAATTTTATTAGATATTTTCATGTATTGTGATAATACATTATTATTATTTTTTATTAATATTTTTTATTATTCATAAAATATTTTAAAATATCTTACTACTTAGAATACTGGTAGTGACTTTTTTATCTTTATTTTCATCTTTAAATTTAAAGAATCTGTCTTTAAAAAAGTCTGTATTGACTTTTTCGTCTTTATATTTTTATATAACTATAAACAGTCATTCTTCAAATATAAAGAAATATTATTCATTCTTTAAATATTATTTTATTAAAATTAAGTTTATAAAATTTATATTAAAATAATTTTAATACATAAAATTTGTATTAAATTAATAAGACAAAATAGATACTAATTGTAAAATATATATAAAATAATTTTAGAAAATAAATAAAAAATAAAAAAATAATATTTTATTATTTAATTCAAATTTACATAAATTAATATGAGAATTATTTTTCAAATATAAAATTATTTTAAAAAATAATAATTTTAAAAATACATATAAAAAACCATTATTAGTACTCTTGAAATCTATAAATCTGTCTGGTCATATATATATATATATATATATATATATATTTATATATATATATTTATATATAAATTTATTTGTTCTGTATATTAAATATTGAAAAGATCGAGACATGTGAAATACTGTCTCTAACCAGCTACCAGCGTGTAGGTGTTACTTTCCGGGCATGTGTTACTTTCCGCCAAAATATGTGGTCTGAACTCTGGAGGCTAGAGCTCCGTTTGAAATTGAACTTGTTTATGTAAACTTATCTCAATTTACTATTACATATTTTTTTAAATTTTAATATAAAATATAATAAATAATTTAATTATTTTAAATCTCAAAATAATTTTAACATTAAAAAATAATATTCTAACAATATTTTATCATCTCAACTCAACTTAATTCAACTCACTTTAATATTTAAACACATCCAAATCTAATATTTAAATATTTAATTTTTAAATTATTAAATTTATTTCAATTTAACATTTCTTTATGTATAGATTTATAATCTTTTTTCAACTTAAAATCTTTTTCCACTCGAGACTTACAATATTTTTCAATTTCTCGTAAATAGTAAATACGCCTAAACTATCATAGCATCCAAACATATCTAAATTCATTTTAGGTAGGTTCCACAAAACTCACTCTATCGTCTTAACTCATTACTATTTCAACTTATTTCAACTTAACTTTACATCCAAACAGTGACTAAAACAAAGAGTTACACAACTTTTTTCATTTAGGTTGCATTTATATATTGAGTTAAGTTGAATTGAGTTGAGTTAAATTCTTTATGAATAACAGTGATCTGAGATGGTAGAGTGAGTTTTGTGGGGTCTACCTAAGATGAGTTTAAATGTATTTGGATGTTAAGATGAGTTTAGATGTATTTATAGAAAATTGAAAAGGTAGTAGGTCTCACGTATAAAGAAGTGTTGAATTAAAAAATATTGTAGGTTTCACGTGTAAAGAAATTTTGAATTGAGACGAATTTAATGATTTGAGAGTTGAGTTTTTAGATGTTAAATTTAATTTAAAATTAGACTGAACTGAGTTGAACTCAATAAATTACATCCATGCATGCATCATTAGTAATGCGTGGAACTTTCTAGTTCATGCATGGGAATGAAATGTGCGAGAATAAATGCCCAAAATTTCATAAAAGCATGCATCATCAGTAATGCGTGGAACTTTCTAGTTCATGCATGGGAATGAAATGTGCGAGAATAAATGCCCAAAATTTCATAAAAGCATGCATCATCAGTAATGCGTGGAACTTTCTAGTTCATGCATGGGAATGAAATGTGTGAGAATAAATGCCCAAAATTTCATAAAAGATAAGAATGCTGGAGGTAGCTGAACTGGAACGCCACGGGCTTGCTGCTGCTTGGAGTGTAAATTAATAAAGACGAAACGTATATAATTATATTTGTAGTGTTGTTGGCGAAGTTAAAATCATATAAAAATTCATGATCCTAGTCGCAATGTATTTAAATAGAATATTTAAGATGTATAAAAAAAAGCGTCCCCCTTCAGGCTGTGTCTTAATTACAGCATTTGGCTAGCCATTGCCGCCAATTGTAAGTCTAAATTTTAAATTTTTTTTTTTAGAGTTAAAATTCGTGTGTTGGACTAGTCAAAGAGATATTTATAAAATTTTGAATTACAAAAATTAAGAGACCTGGTCATATTTGGAGAGTCATGGACCAAATCAATATTTGATAATTTTTCTATCTAATTATCTCTCTATTTTAATATTAAATATTCAATAAAATATATTTATAAAATATAATTATTTTTTAAATTTTATTAAAATATATAATATTATTTTATTATTTTAATTTTAAAATGAGGAGTCGAATATAAATTAAACTACCTAACAAATTTTGGCTATAGCCAACCAAGACCTCAAACTAATACAAGAAAGTGTTTTGAAATCACGTGTTACGTACTCCTACCCTTCGAAGTCTTTGAGATGACTCGACACCAACCGGCAAGCCCATTGAACGTTGGATCGTAGGATCCTTATTTTGTGTATATATATAAAGATGGAGGGTTAACGTTTTGTAACAAGTTACGTATTAGAATTTAGAACAGCATTCCTCGCTTGATCTCTCGCTCGATTAAAGACCTACATCCAGGCCGGGCAGGTTAATTGTGATCATGTCGCTCACAGAAAAGCCCCCGCAAAAGCATGTGGCGGTGTTGCCTTTCCCATTCGGCAGCCATCCAGCGCCTCTTCTGAATCTGGTTCGCAAATTAGCACACGCTGCCCCTGACGTTCGGTTCTCTTTCCTAAACACTGCTAAGTCCAACCACTCACTCTTCTCCGCTGCAAAAGCCGACGTCGCCTTCCCACCCAACATAAAAGCCTATGATCTCGACGATGGCATACCGGCGGGTCATGTGCTTTCTCAAAATCCACTGGAGGAAGTGGAACTTTTCCTCAATGACTCCCCGGCCGACAACGTCAAGAGGGTGATAGAGGCGGCAGTCGCGGAGACTGGTAAGAGTATCTCCTACTTGTTCTCCGATGCATTCCTGACATTTGCTGGGGACGTGGCGGAGTCTTTTCATGCCGCATGGATCCCGGTTTGGCTCTCTTTGCCTTCCTCACTCTCTGCTCATGTTTACACCGACCTTCTCCGCAAGCGTTACTCCAGTAATTGCGTTGGGGCTGGAGCTAGACGTGAAGATGAAGATGGAACCCTGGAATTCATTCCAGGGCTGTCATCAATGCGTGTTTCCGACTTGCCGGAGGAGGTGCTGGTACCGGACAACCAAGAAGAGTCACTTTTCTCACGCGCGCTGGCCCAAACTGGATTGGTGCTACCACGAGCTACTGCTGTAGTAATGAACTTCTGTGAAGAGCTAAACCCTCCTCTTCTCAATCAGGATCTAGAAACGAAGTTCGGAAAGGTGCTTAACGTGGGCTTTCTCACCATATCGTTGCCACCACCGCCACTGCCACCGTCGAGCTCGGATTTAACGGGGTGCCTGTCGTGGTTGGATGAGAGGAAAGCTAGGTCGGTCGCTTATGTTAGCTTTGGAACTACGGCTTACTTACCCCATAAAGAGTTAACAGCAATTGCCGAGGCACTGGAAGCGAGTGGGATTCCATTTATTTGGTCTCTCAAGGATAATATGAAGGAACTCCTGTCCGGAAAGTTTCTTGAAAAGACAAGCTCGCAAGGAAAAATAGTGGCATGGACGAATCAAACACAAGTGCTTGCACATACTTCGATAGGTGTCTTCGTGACGCACTGTGGTTGCAACTCTGTGTACGAAAGTATGGCAATTGGAGTGCCGATGATCGGCCGGCCGTTCTTCGGTGACCAACGAATGACTGGACGGATGGTAGAGGAAGTATGGAAGATTGGTCTCATAGTAGAGGGTGGAAAACTCACAAAGGGTGGTTTGCTTAAGAGCTTGGAACTCATCCTGGATCATAAAATAGGGAAGAAGATGAGGGAGAAGGCCCAAACCCTCAAAGATATTGTACACAAGGCTGCTAGCCCCGGTGGCAGTGCTACACGAGATTTCAGTAATTTGGTGGAGTTGATATCTGCTTCTTAAGAAGAATGATGACACAATTATATTTGTTTGATAATCATCAACAAACATACATATCTTCTTAAAAATTCAGAAAAATAATTTTTTCTTTTAAAAAAAACTTGTTGATGGTTGCCAAATAATTATAAAATTGTGTGCTCTCCAAGCTAGCAAGACTCGTGTGTAAGCAGTTGATGATCTTCGTGTTTTCTGATCAGTCTGTGTACGTAACTGCTTATGCATCTATGTGAAGTTAATTAATAATTAATCCATGCGTGATATGTATTAATCTCTTTGCTGCTATGAGCTATATATATGTGTTAAATATTTTACTTTCCTAAAAATTCTACCTGCAAAGTTGGGCGTTATTGACACAGAATTAATATTGCATCATTATTAATATATATCCAAATTAGTATAAAAAGTATTAATATTTTATTTTATTTATAAGTGAAAATGAATCCTACGATAGTACTGTGTTTTGAGTCTCGACCCTCCCATTGTTTTTTTGAAAATTTCTCGACCCTCACATGAGTCATGACTTTACCATACAAGTCTACAAGTGTAGACAGAGAGACAAGAAACTTTTCACTGTCATGTGTGTTAATTAATGTACCATACACGCACAGACAGAGGCCGCCGCCACGTTGCACAGCAGTGCTACGTACAACCGGCGTGCGGCATCGTTGCGTAACCAGCTGACAAATGGGTCCCATTTTAATGTTTTCTTCTTCTCTCTTTTTCTCTCACCTTTACTTTTTCCGTCTAAAACTTAAAACCTCTCTCTCTCCACTTTAACCTTTTCTCTCTCTCGCCCATTTCCTCCATCTTTATCTTCTTCAGACTCTCTATCTCTCACGGTATCTCTCCAAAACCCACCCACGCTTCTCTCTCTAAGAAACTCGCAAGCTCTAGATTGCAAGTCGTGAGTTTTATTATTTTTTAGACAGTTTTTCAGAGCTTGTTCATCTCTGCAACCATCGTGGGTTCAGCCAGAGGATGATTTCATGTGCTGTACTTTCACATGTTACTCTGCAAGAGGAGGATCTCATGCATATCAAGCAACCACGGGCTCAAATGCATAAATCTTCAAGATTCCATGATGCTCTACTCATACTAGAGTAGAGCGTACAATGCTATCTATCTATCTATATATATATATATAAAAGAAATATTAAGTACAGCAATCTATCTCTCAGAATTTTGCTTGGAATTAGAGAAAGTTGAGAAGGAAGAAGGCTCTAGATCTGGTTGGGTAAAGAGAAAATGAGAGAGTGGGGAGAAAGAAAAAAAAATCAAAGGGAGAGAAAGAGTGAACGAAAATACTGATAAAGTCATAGAGAGGAGAAAAAAAAATAAAATCTTTTATTCATAGGTTACGCAACGATTGTCTCATCCGGTTGCAAGAAGCATTTTTCATATATATATATATATATGAACAATTATACACGCAACATATTTTATATATTATACATTTTACAATAAAAATAAAATATATTTTAATAAAACTTATCATAATAATTTTTTTAAATTTTATCTAATCATTATAATTTTTTTAAATTTTAATATAAAATAAAATAAATAATTTAATTTTTTCATATCTCAAAACAAAAATAATATTAAAAAATATATTTTAACAATACTTTACTTAAATTTTTAACTTTAATTTCAACTCATCTCTTCTTATCTTCAAAAACAAACAAGGTCTTAATTTATTATAAAAAATTCAGTGTGTTTATTATTTTTCTGTACATATATATATATATAAAGGATGTTACATTCATATATATATATATTGTAGTTAATTTCTTATTAAATATTTTTTTTAAAATCATAAATTCATTAAAAAATATATTTTTTTCATTCATCATTGAGTAAAAAACAAAAAGATCAATCGGTGGAGAGTCTTTCGTGAGAATATCATTTCCCATATGGCATATAGTAGTGCAATTGGATTATGGTATCATACTGAAGTATATGCTTTGAAGACTACGTGGGTAATGCGTGAACCTAAAGTACAAGATCACGACATCATGCGTGCAGGCCGGAGGAAGTTGACATCCACCAGAAGAAAATAATGACTTCGTGGCTTCATGGATTATAGAGAACGCGGTAGATCTCGTGGTTACACATGATTGGTAAGTGCTGCTTGCATTATTATTGGTGTATATACTTCTATTATGGAGGGCAGGAGTTATTATATAATATATATATATATACATATCTATAAGTAGTGTTAATGCATGCATGCATTATACATGTATGGAGGTGGCATTTAACAGTATGGGTTCTGCGCCTTATTTTGCCCCCATCAAAGCTATCACTAGTTTAAATTGGTTTTTTTTTTTTTTTTTTGTATATTTTTTTTTTTCTAAATGTTATAAAAAAAACCTATATAAACGCACTAGGGGGTAACGGGTACATAATCGACTTTTGAAAATATAAAATTAGTACATACTGGTTCGATCCTAAATTTTGTTTAAAATTAGACCGGATCGGATCGGTTACAACCCTAATGGCAGCATTTGCACCGAAATTTAGTGTTTGAGTTTAGTTTTGCTGAAAATGATATTTTTTAGCTGAAACATCCTGGACCCAAAAAGCCATATTTCTTTTTAGACCCCTCCATTATGGTAAGTATCCCCTCGATGTTTTTCCTCAATTTGAGACAGCTTGCTATTTTCTGTGGACATTATGTAAATCTCAAGTGTCATCGAAAAAGATAATATTATGTATAATATTTTATTTCATATAATATATATTACTAATATTACCAATTGTTTATTGAAATTCAACAATAATTAAGGGATTTAGTATCTCAACCTAGCCGCCCAAGAATTAAGGAAAATTAGATAGCGTATGGACGACCGGTTATAAAACAAACAATTATGTAGTAAACTGGAGCAATGGCTATCAAACTATTTTCATCTTTTGATGGTGTGTTTTCACAATTGGAACAACGGTTAGGCTTCATTCCCCAATCTAAAAACCTATAGAGAATCAGCTTAGTTAATGTAAAACAGAGAAGAAAATCAGAAAAGGGAAAGTAGAAAATTGTAGAAAAAGGAGATTTCCAGATTCGTGTCTTTCTTGATTTCTTTACATGTACATATGACTACTGAATGAATATATATAGTTAGTTTATTTACACATGTTGTATTTCTATTGTTAGTTAATTACAAGTAGACTACATCATCTCTAACACTCGCCCCTCAAGATGTAGAATGAATGTTAATAATTTCCATCTTGGAGAGGAGATAGGAGAATTGTCTAGCAGGCAATATTTTGGTAAATATGTCTGCTATTTGATGCTGAGAAGACACATGCAGTGTACGAATGAGGCCCAATTGTAGTTTTTCCCTAACAAGATGATAATCAATTTCTACATGCTTTATTCTCTCATGAAATACTGGATTTGTTGCTATATGCAAAGCTAGCTTATTGTCATAGTACAATACAATTGGAGAGGAATGTGTTACACCAAGATCCTTCAATAAAGAAACCAAACACGTAATCTCACAAGCACTTGATGCTCAGCCTCTGTAGATAATCATGATACAACATTTTATTTCTTGGATTTCTAGGAGATAAATGAATCACCAGAAATATACAAAACCAAGTGACTAATCTTCTAGTATGTGGGCATGTGGCCCAATCTGAATTTGAAAAACCTTTCAAATATAGAGTGGATTTTGTAGAGAAAAATATACATTTCCCCGTTGTATTCTTCACATAATGTAAAACCTTATTTGCATCATCTAAATGTATAGCAGCAGGCTTGTCCATAAATTGACAAGTTATTTACAACAAAAGCTAAATCTGGTTGTGTAATGGTCAAGTATAACAATCTTCCTATAAGTCTCTTGTAACTTGTAGGATCAACCAAGAGATCTTCATCTGATTTCTTTAATCTAAGATTAGGTTCCATAGGAACTTGCGCTGGTTTACAAGCAAGCAAATTTGCATCATTGAGAAGTTATAGTGCATAATGCCTTTGGCATAAAGATATGTCTTTACTTGTACGTGCCACTTCCAAACCCAAGAAATATTTGAGATTGTCAAAGTCTTTTATCTATAATTGCCTGTGGAAATAAATTTTGAAATCTTATCCTAATTGTAATCATTGCTAGCAAAAATGATATCATTTACATCAACCAGCAATATAATGAAGGAAGAATCTGTTATCTTTGTGAACAAAGAATAATCACATTTGGACTGAGTGAATCCACAACTGAGTAAACATGCAGTAAATTTGGAAAACCACTACCTAGATGTCTGTTTAAGTATTTAAGTCCATAGAGAGACTTAGCTAGTCTACATACTCGAGTCTCCCCCTTGCTGCCATAACCAAGTGGTAGTTACATATAAACTTCTTCATCTAATGATCCATGGTGAAAGACATTATTTACATCAAGCTGATATAAATGCCAATTGTATATGGCAACAACAACCAATAGACAACGTGAAGTTAACTTGGCAATTGGAGAGAATGTATCCAAGTAGTCAAAGGCCTTCTTGTTGGGTGTAACTCTTGGCAACAAGCCGGGTTTTATATATTTTGATTGAACCATCTAAATTTTACTTGATTTTAAACACTCATTTACATCCAATGAGATGTTTATTAGGAGTTAATGTTGTGAGTTCCCATGTATGATTTGCCTCAAGAGCAGCTAACTCTTTTGCCATAGCTTTGCGCCAATGAGGATATTGGATAGCTTGCTTATAGAATTTGGATTCAAACTAATGACAAACTAAGAGTGAAAGCACAATGTGATGAAGAAAGTTTGTCATATGATAAAAAACTAGAAATGGAGTAAAGAGAAGAATTGTGCTTACCACTAACTGTAGCCATAGAAGAATCGGGAAGGGTAGAAGTAGATGGTAGCAAGTTACAATGATATTGCTATAAGTATGAAGGAGGATGCTTAACCCGATATTACTTTCTGACTTGTGGAATGGCAGTATTTGTTTTTGTTTGAAGTGGGAGTTCATCAATAGAGTTTGTGAGATTAGGTGCATTATCAACAAAAGAGTTTGGTAGGTCAGACTCATTGATATGTTTAGGAAGAACAAGATAATCAATAGAGTCTAAGAGGTTAGATGCATTGATGAATGTCTCACCTCAGGAAAAGTCAGATTTAAAGGGGAACAAATGTTCATAGAAAATAACATCTCTATAAAGAAATATGGAGTTAGTGCGTAAGCCAAGAAGTTTAGGAAGAATCATATTGAAAGGGGAACAAATGTTCATAGAAAATAACATCTCTAGAAAGAAATATGGAGTTAGTGTGTAAGCAAATAAGCTTATATCCTTTGACAGCAAAGGGATATCCAAGAAAACTACACTTTCTAGCACGAGAATCAAACTTAGATCGATTAGCAGACAATGTGGTGGCATAACACAAACACCCAAATACCCGAATGTGAGAATATGAAAGAGGAGATGAGTGAAGCATTTCATAAGGGGATTTATTTGATAGAAGAGGAGTAGGAAGTTTTTTTATGATATAAGTAGCAGTGAGAATGCACCCCCCCAAAATTTAAGGGGTAAATTGGAAAAAGTAGAGCTCTAGCCACTTCAAGAAGTTTCCTATGTTTGCACTCTACCATATCATTTTGTTGTGGAGTGGCAACACAACTGCGTTGATGAACAATGCATTTGGACGAATAAAAAGAAGGCATGTTGAATTCTAAACCATTATCACTACGTAGGACTTTTATGGTTCTGTGATATTGATGTTCAATAAAAGAAATAAAGGAAAGCAACTTAGACTGAACATCTAATTTGACTTTGAGAAGGAAAACCCAAGTGGTTCTAATGAAGTCATCTACAATAGTGAGAAAATAACGAAAACCTTCTAAAGTTGGTGTGGAAAAAGGGCCACAAATATCACAATGAATAATGTGAAATGGACAAGTGGTAGATGAAAAATTAATTGGAAAAGATAAACGAGATTGTTTAGCACAATGACAAACATTACAATTGGAATGAGAAAATTTTATTGAAGGACACTGTTTGTGTTAATAACAATTGTCTAGTATGAGAAGTGTAGCCTAAACAACAATGCCATAAATCAAAAGAAGCATTGTTTACATGAGTAGGTATAAAAGCAATGTTTACATGAGTAGTATTTATAGAAACAATGTTTACATGAATTGTGTTTAAAGATACAATTGAGTTTGAAGAAGTTGATGGAGACAGCAAGTAATACAGGCCACATTTTTCTTTACCCAACCCAATTGTCTTCCATTGGTATAGGTCCTGGATAAAACAAAATTGAGCAAGAAAGATTATGGAACAAGCATTACAATTAACCAACTTACTGACATATAAGAGATTGAATGAGAAAGAGGGGATGCAAAGGACATTATTCAAGATTAAAGATTTAGAAAGCTTAACAAAACCAATATGTGAGACAAGAACTTTAAGACCATTTGGAAGGGTAAAAAACATGGAGACATGGAGGTAACAACTGAGAAAGATTGAAAAATTGAATAGAATAAAGCATGTGGTCAGTAGCACCCGTATCAATAATCTAAGGAATGAAAGAAGAATTATGAAAAAAATTATGTTCCAATGAAGAAAGAGCGAAAGAAGCAATTATATCTGATTGACCAAGAATAGATTTGATATTATGATGAGAGGAACTACCTACAAGATTAACCATGGGAGTATTAGCAGAAGATTTATGACTCTCAATCATGGATAAGAGTGGTTGGTACTGTTCTTAAGTAAAAGGAAATTGATGCAACTCAGCAACTTGATACTCATGTGAATTTAAAGGTAACTCAAATGATTGGCAGCCAGAAATAAAATTAAGCTGAGGTTTATTCATCTTGAAGCCACGCGGGTAATTATGAAGCTTGTAACACTTTTTTTTGGTGTGGCCAGTCATACCACAGTGGCTACAAAGAGGTCTGGGTTTCTGATTATTAGATTGAGGTCTTGATTGAACCCTAGAGTTGATTGTTGGTGAACAGTGACCAAGGCAGCAGCATCAAGACTAGGTACAGGAACAAGTAAGATAGCACGCTGTCTTTCAGCTTGTAGAATCAAAGAAAAAATACGAATAATGGGAGGGAGAGGATCCATAAGAAGGATTTATCCCGAACAATAAAGAAAGAATCACTGAGGTCAGTCAAGAAACACACGACATATTCTTTATTGTGGCGCTTTAACAACCCCACATCGACAATTAGAACCACAACCACAAGTAAGAACAGGATGATAGACCATCAATTCGTCCCATAGGGTTTTGAGTTGAGTGAAATAAGAGGTTTCATAAAGATCACCTTATTGTAGAAAACCAAGTAATTTTTGCAATTGGAAAATGCTAGAACATTTTGTTGAGAAAAAGGATCTTTAAGATCATTCCATAGATCTTTGGCAGTATCAATGAAGATACAACTAGCAGCAATCTCTTTTGATACGTAATTTAGTAATCATGATAGGATCATATCATTACAACGTAACCAAGCTTCATGGAAAGGATCAGAAGAATTTGCTGGTAACTGCAAAGAACCATTAATAAATGGGAGTTTATGATCTTAATTGCCTGGATTATACCGTGAATCATATTTTTCATGAAGGAAATGTTGTAGCTGATTTTTTAGCTAAGTGTGGTGCTGAGGGTTTGAACTCTGATTGGTCTGAAGATCATACGTTGACTAGTCTGTTAAGAGATCTCCTTCGCATGGACAAGATGACTCTACCTTATTTAAGGGTCTTGTAAAGTTTGTACCCGGTAAGTTTTCTTTTGGTTTGATTAATTTCACTAGTCTTGTTTTGCTTGTCTTCTTGCATGTTACCCTGTCTTCGGTTGTTTTGTTTTAGGTTAATCATCTTTCTTTTGGCATTGTATTTGAATCAATGTTTTAATACCGTTTCGGTGATCGTTTTGGTCGAGGTATTGAAACGAGATATTTCGGTATCGATATCGTTTCGGAATAGTTTATATATGAATAAATTATATATAAATTATATTCCAAAATTACATATATATAAATTATAAATAGTCTGTCCTGAATTGGAGGTCAAAAAATCAGCTTGCAGTTTAAAGAAAAAAAAAAAAAAGGTAAAGGCCAGCCGGTATTGGCCGAAACAGTCAAAATTTTGATTGGTATGAAACTATATATTTTTCCGTACCGGTTACGCTATAGAAACGGTATATTTTGGCCATACTGGCCGATATGGTACGAAATTCAAAACTTTGATTTGGATGATATGGATCTAAAGATATTAACGCTTGGGTTTTGGTCTTTATAGTTTATATGTATCCCCCAAGTATCAGGTTGTAATCACGATTTTCTTCTGTCATAAGTGAGGGCAATCAATAAAATTAGAACATCATAAAATTAGAATATCTTCATCTTCTTTAAAAAAAAATGAGTTTATTCTTAGCTTGTAAAGTCATGCGTACAGATCAACTCGTGTGATAATTTTCACCTGAGAACTTATGTGACAAGACTAAGACCAAGATTATCTCCATGATGGAGAAAGTAGGGTGTACAAGAATGATCATTTGGATTAACATTGGAAGAAGCCGAAGAAGAGGACGCCATTGTTTGAAAGAAAAATCTGATACCCATGTAAAACAGAAGAAAACCAGAGAAGGAAAAGTAGAAAACTGTAGAGAAAAGAGATTTCAAGATTCTGTCTTTCTTGGTGTCTGTGCATTATGACTACTGAATGAATATATATACAGTTAGTTTTATTTACACATGTTGTATTTCTATGGGTAGTTAATTACAAGCAGACCACCAGCCCTAACAGTTAGTAGTATTAAAGAATACAAGTCTATAGTCTGCATATCAAACAAATTTATCAAAACAAACAAAAATTATCAGCTCTCAGTCTGAAATCTCATCATCCCAAATCAAGTTCATCCAGTACCCATCCATCATTCTAATAGTGATCCTGACTGACTATCTTACTACAAGAAGTCTAAGGCAACTCTGGAATTGGAATCAGTTGTTTACTCCACATTATTCAGACTTGACATCAACCTTGGAATCTAAATTCTAGAACTGGTATGGCAGATCTACTGGCTGCCCCCAATATTGGTTCCTTTCAGGGGCTGCCGTCGATTACCCCAGTTGGCCATCATCGAAACCCAAACCCAGTATCGATTCCATGTTACATAAAGGACTATTGTCTAGCAGCCCCCTAAGTTCATCCAAATCACACATTTCATCCATAGAATAATCGTGTCCACCGTCCCAAAAACAGTTCCCAACGCCACTAGCTTCCTGTTTGATGTCATGGAGATCATCCTTTGTTTCTGGCCTCGCAGAATAATCCTGTCCATCCTCCCAATAAAAGTTCGGAATTTCAGTAAATCCCGGTTTGATGTCGCAGGGTTCATCCTTTGCTTCTGACTGACGCATCCTATTCGGCATGGCAGCTTCAGCTAGCCGACTACACGTTCTTGATTCAACTTCCCCACTCTCATTTCTCAAATTTGGGATAAGAGGCTTCACATCTATTTCTTCGGCTGCACAGACCCCGGAGTGGTTGAATGTAGTCGTAGAATAAGAGCCTGATGGAGTTGCTTCCGCACAAGTTCCTGATGAAGTGGTGACCGAACAACCATCCGGAAAATTGAGGCGGGCACGAGAACCATACATTACCTTTGCAGCTTCATCATAAGCAAACGCGGCTTCAACTGCATTAGCAAAAGTACCAAGCCAAAGCCTTTTCCCATTATTTGGCTGCCGAATTTCTGCAACCCACTTACCCCATGTCCTCTGCCGAACTCCTCTGTAATCACATCTCGAGTTCTCAGGCCCTCCCTTTCCTTTCATACATCCCTTCTTCGACCCAATGCCCGGAGCTCTACGAATGGGTTTATCGTTGCAAGAATCAAGCTGGACGGTCTGTTCTTTCCACTTGGCGAGGGTCTCGGCCACGGACAAACATCCATCTCGCCCCGTACGCGACTTCTTCTTCCTGGAAAATTTCAACGAGAAAGACGTCATATTAGCACCTTATATTTGCAAAACTCTATTCACAGAATCTAGGCTATAGTATTGCACGGCAGAAGCAACAATCAAGTAACAAAGTTATCATTCCGAATATGGGACCGTCAGAATCTGCACTACCATTGGAAGCAAAACTCAATAAAAAAATAAATAAATTCAACAAAGAAATTGCAGTGACTTAACTTATAAGTTATCGCTTAATATCAAAAGTAGCTCGCATCAGAACAAAAAACCTATTAATTATTCCCCACAAACAGTAGGTCAATTTTGCAAGAAATCTACGACTTCATTTGGCTCCAACTTTTTTAATTTTTATTTTACGATTTCCAAATGCAAACGTGTAGTACTCTACGCAGACAGAAGACCAATAGATTGATTCCCAAATTCAACGAAAATCCTAAGCCCCACACAATCGAAAACCCTTTTTTCCACCGAAGTTCCGAACCTTCTAAGAATAAGACCAACCAAGAACACAAACCAGGAATCCCTAATAGAAGCCCCTAACCCCCCAACCAAAAAACAAAAAAAAAAATTAAAGCAAAACCAATGAAATGAAAAAGGAAATGGTCAAATCAGCCAACCTCGTAATGGTAACATCCGACGACACGGCCATCGAAGAAACCCACCACCGCTGGTGAACGTGATCTTTCTTTATTCAGTGCGCGGTTAGTTTGCAGATGTGGTGATACTCTGAGCTTTCCAAGGTAGAGAAACACAACAACGTTAATCCGGTAAGAGCTTCAGAGATATTTATACGCTTCTCCACTCCAGCAGATATTTTCTGACGTGGCGCTTTGTAATGGCGTCGTTGCTTGCGTCAAATGTCCCTCGAGAAGCTTCCCGAAGTCCGAACCACTCTCCTAAGAGCATGTATTTTCTTGGCACCGAAGCCTTTTCTACTTTATATTTTTATAGAGCATTGTTATGCATCATCCTACACACTACATATTAAATTATTTTTTATTCTTTTTAATTTTTTTTCAATTTTTTTTATTTTATTCTTCTTGAAATATTTATATTTTTTTTATTCATCATCCAGATAATACACATTTAATAAGAGAAACAAATAAAAAAAAATAAAAAAAATTATGATGTGTGGTGTGTAAGATGATGCAAAGATTAATTTATTTTTATATTATAAATATCTCTGGACTCCTAATTTAACAGATTGGGTCAAACGTGGCCGTTGGTCCTTTTCTTTTCTTTTTCTCGAAGGAAATGATCTTTAGCACCCATTTGCCAAGTTGAGTCTGGATAAATATCTTAGCCAATAAGAATCGTTTGGTTAGGAAAATAATATGAGATGAAGTGGTGATAATTTCTGTATAAAAACGAGCCTTAAAATCATCTCATCTTTAATTATTATATTTTTAAAAAAAAATTATATTTAAAATATAATAAATAATTTAATTTTTTTAAATTTTTTAAATTTTAAAATAAAAATAATATTTTAATAATATTTTTTTAATTTTTAATTTTATATTATATCTCATCTCAATTCTACTTACTATCCAAACCCTCGTTATTTGAGGTATTACAAAAATGATTGGTAATTAACTGGTGATACCCTCGAATTTAGTCATTTTCAATGGACAAAATAGATGCCCGAGGGACTCAGGGAGTGTCTTTTGGCTCGTTTGAATATTTAAAATATCTATAAATAATAATAAAATATTTTGAATTAAAATATTTTATTAAGTTTTTAAAAAATAAAAAAATATTATAAAATAAAAAAGTATTTAAAAAATATTTGTTAATATTATATTTGTTTTGAAATAAAATTAGCAGACTATCTAGTTAAGTGAGGGCGGTTAATGCTGGGAAAAGCCTACAACAATTTTCTAATGAGAAATATTTTAGTTACAAAGACACCACACAAAATAAAGTCAAGAATTGACGTAACTTTATATAATACAATAGATTGTAAAACTATATTATAAAGTTTATCTAGCTTATCATATAAAGTCTTATCTTATTGCGAATTTACTTTTATAAAATCTCTTTATTTATAGAGCACTTTTCTTTTCCAAGTGTTCTCTACCAGAGTTTAGGATAGTGATAGGATTACTACCATTTTATTACCCATTTACTACTTATAGTGTGTTTATTTTTTTATCATTTATTTTCTAGTATTTTTCTTAACATCCTTAATCATTAAGAAAAAATAAAAATATATATACAATTTTACTAACAGTCACTTCTTTAATGATTAAGTAAAATAAAATTTTTTTAAAAAAATCAAATACAAAAAGAGTAGTAAATAAATAATAAGAAGATAATAACCCCATCATTTTCCCAGAGAGAGTTTATTATTAAACATGCGATCTCCAGATTTCAAGAGCATAAGTTAGCCTATTGGACCTTCAACTAGGATTGCTTGAAATTATATGCACAAGAGCACATGCATGACACATGCATACATACATTAATGGAGTGCCCATTTGTTCATAGATTATTCACATTCACAAAATTAAACCTGTTCATACAATTTGCTGCTATATATACATGTATATCCAGGACTAGATGCTGAGGGTGATGGGAGCAACTGCTGGCCGGAGACCAAGGAAGCTAACCGAGGAGTCAACCCAAGCAGCCCTCTCCCACTTCTATATACCGCATGTTATAACCACTAAGAACTTGCCATTGCCACGGATGCATCATTGCTGTCTGATAAATCCTTCCACTGTTGAGTCACTGTCTTCCCCCGGGTGTAAAACTGAACTCCAGCCTTGCCTGCAATTCAGTCTTCATTACAAATTTGAATATCTCAACCACTAACGAATGCTTCAGGGAAAAAAAAAACGTGGGAATTATACAGCAATATTTCCAAAGCACTAAAAGTTACCATCTAAAGTGAGATCACCAGCAAAGGATGGCTTGCAGCTAGTAAATGAGGAAAAAGGCAGGGGTACAGAGATGGGAACATTTATGCCAACCTGTCAAACCAAGTGAATGTGGTAAAAACCAATAAAATTGCAACCAATCCAAATAAGAACAAAAAAAACTCCCAATCTGTAAAAATATATATGATTGGATTCATTAATCCATGCAGTGAGCATTACAAACAAAACGTGCATGCCAAATTTGTGGAGAAAACTAGTATCCTGAACTCTGCTCATTGTGAGTGCTTTAGATTTTTTAACCGAGTGGGAGCAGTGCAAGGGATGTGACCGAAGAAGGAACTTGTGGAGTTTATCCAAGTTTAGATGTTTAATACTTTTCTGATTCTTTTGCGTCGTGGCAAGCTGCAAAGAGATGGCTACCTGCCCAACTTCAATCTCAGTTTGGAATTTCCTTGCAGCAACACCAGAGGTTGTAAATATAGAAGCTCCATTGCCATATCTGTAAGACAGCAACAAATCGGTATACAAAAAAATAAAAATACCCCTATAAAGGACTCTCATCTTACAATGAGGATTGAAAAAGAAGGTAAATCTGGGAATACTTATTTCTGTTAACAACGTTTATGGCCTCTTCGATGCTTTCAGCCTGGGCATCAAGAATATTGAATCTTAAAATCTTAAAATAGGAAACAATCACTTATTTTTTGAAAAATAGGAAACTACTAACTTGCTAACTAGGGAAAGATGAGTAGATAGATGGATACCAACCCGCATACAAAGAAGAACTGGGCCAAAAAATTCTTCCTGTAGAAACCAAGGTAAAAGGCCATTTCAGGTGATAACCGGGTCAAGTCTCTTCCTTCAGTAAAATCCATGATTGCTTCTAGAACATGATAAAAGATACCTTGTAACACTCCATGTTGATTGTGACATTGGACAAGATGGTGGGACCAATGAAATTGCCATGTTCATATCCTGGAACCTATATGCCATCCACAAATCAATACCGTACATTAGGTCAACTTGGACACTCAAAATCATAAAACAAACTGCAGTTATGAACATGCTTCTTACAATCCAAACCACAAGATCCCAGTAACTTGCTTATGGCCAGTTAAGTATGTAATTGAAGAAACTGCATGATATTCCTGATTGTTGGAGATTAACAAAACGAAAAAGTAAAAACGATAAGACTTGAAAAGGACACCTATAAACAAGATGAGAAAAATAAAACATAAATACTTCAAGTTATCAGAAAGATACTAGCATCAAATTAATATGTATTTCTTTTTCATTTCTGTTGACTTTTTGTTTATTATGTTTCATAAGTTTATTTATGCAGTGTTTTCTATTTTTGAATTGATTTTTTTTGCTATTATTTTTTAAAGATTTTGTTTTTTTTTTTTCATTTTTAACTTCTAGTTTTTTTAAATTCGTTATTTTTATTTTATTGATTGTATGTTTTTAGATTTTTTCAGATAAGTGACATGCTAGGTGTCCATTACCCATGTAACATGCCACATCAGCAGTTTTGATCAATTTTAAACGAAAAAGTTAACTTAAAAATAAAAAGCACGCAACCTAAGGACTAAAACAAGATTTTTGCAAACTCAGGGACCATTTTTTAAGAAGCGAATTATTTAAGAGAACTGCTACAAACACAAAGAGATTATACAAAAGTAAATCTATAAACTGAGGTAGCTTCATGAAATCCATTAGATCTACATTATAGTAAAAGTAACTTTTTAATTTGACGTGTAACATCAAACCACATCAGTTTGTGGGTTAAATTTTGTGTAATCTATTTGTAGCTAAAGTATTTCCCATTATTTAAATCCCACATCTAACAAAAATTCTGTTTAGAAAGGTGAAGAATAAAAAAATTACAAGACATTCATGCCATGCCAAGTTGGACAATTTTGAATTTTGCAATTTAAACTCTTTACAATGTCCCGATACACCCCCCCCCCCCAAAAAAACCCACTTCCTCTCTCTCCAAATGAGGAAGAAACTAAGAAGACAAAAAAATGTAACTACATGCTTCACAAACTACATACCAGGTTTTACATAACAGAGTCAATTCCAGACAATCAGACTGAAGGAAAACAAGCCCTTATGTAAAACATGTGTTGTAACTTTCATCATCACTATGAAACTATCAATCTACATAATAAAAGCAAAGGCATAGATACACCCAAAAGCAAAATATAAGAAATCTTCCATAGTAGTGAAAGAAAGTACCACAATGTTTCTCCCATCAAGGACCAGTTTTGCACCAGTATCAACACCTGTTTGGACCAATCTGCATATTTGTTCCTTTGCCTGTTAGTAATGGAGAATGTTAAAGAATTATGGAATCATACCAAGAAATATCCACATGTTGAATGTGAACTGCTCAAAATACTTCCACTCAGGCACCCAATATAACAAATTCAAAATGCTTAAGCTCGCTCATATTAATGCATCCCAATGGCATGAAATCTACCACTATAATAGACAACTCCTTCCACTTGAACGACTGACTGGTCAAGGGTTTAAATATGAGTCACCTGCTTGCTAATCACTGGTCCAAGGTCAGCATCTGATTCTGTTCCTTCGTTTACTTTAATTGCTTTGGCATGCTCCACTAGTTTATCTTCCCTGGAAAATGATAAACCCTTCTTACAGAAAACCAAGGATGTCACACAACACTAACTCAATACAAGAAACAACAAAATCAAATAAATGTAAAGATAAAACAAATGCAAATGCGGAGAGAATTTCTAAAAATCAAGGAACGTAATCCCAACATACATAAGCAACTCTGATATAGTTTCTTTTTTATTTTGGTGCATCCTATGCATTGTCCATGGACCTACAGCGCCAGGATAGAACCTATGCCTGGAGTCTGCAACCAGCCAGACTTTTACCACCTAAGCTAACTGCCACAGGGTATTGAGAGTAGGTTCAAATTGTTGTTTGAAGATGAAGAGCATTTGGAAGATATAGGTGCTGAAGAAAGTGGCTTTCTTTGTGAAGACAGCACAGCTTATGGGCAGAATTTCACTTATCAAGGAAGTGGAGGAAGATCAATGTGAAACTTCTGTGTAATTGAAGTAAATTGGTGGATCACATATTATTTTGTTCTTTGGAGATGTGGTCTCTGGTTTTCTCTTTGTTTGGCTTTACACAGGGTATGCCTTAGACAGTGGTGGAGTTGTTGGTTTGGTTGCAAAGTGTCCTTTGGTTGGCATTGGAGTAGTGGTGGAATGTGGCCCCATTGTGCCCTCATGGTATGTTGAGCTTTCCCAGCCCAAAGAGAAGTTCTACCTCTTGAGATAACCCCATGTGTTGAGGTTCATTTCTAACTATTCTTTAATTTCTATGTATGAGTTTCACAACGATTGTAATCTTTGATCTTAATTTTGGTCTCTCCTTGTACACTGCCAGTGCACTTGATGATTCCCTCCAAACCGTTTCTCTTACTACAATACTATTATTTATGAGAGATAAAACAGGAATGAAATTCATTTTGAACACTTAAAATGGAGAAAGATATTATATGATTAGTCACGAAATGTGTGAACCACCTTCCTAATCCTGGAGAGAGAGAGAGAGAGAGAGAGCACCCAGATTTAAAAAGTTCAATAACATAGATATTTAATAGGGAGGTAAAATGTAATACCAAGGATTTAAGCCTCCAACAAAAACAACTGTGCTAAGGGCCATGCACTTTTGTCCTGCAGTACCAAAACCAGCAGCAACCAGGGCATTCAAAGTAGCTTCTACACTTGCATCAGGCATTACAACTGCATGATTTTTAGCTCCAACATTGGACTGAAGACAAGAGTTGCCCAGCCAATTTTTCATTGACCTCAGCTATTGCCTTAGTGAAACGGCAATCACAATGCTCGTAAAAGGAGAGTTTACCTGAATACGCTTCCCTTTAGCTGATGCTCTTGCATAGACATAAGCACCAGCCTTAAAAAATAATAAAAGTAACAATTGAAAAAAAAGAATTATTTATCCATTAAAAAAACCAGAAACTTATAAATGTATTGCAAAATTTTTTGTATAGAAATATTGACAAAAAATACACATTCTGAATTAAAAAACTTATGGTATGAGGAACAAAACGTTAAGGTTAGACCATCCCTATGGTCTAACCTTGGAACTCTGTTCTGTTATCATAATTTTGACCTCGGCAGTAGATCACAAACAAGATTTTGGGCTTACAATTGCATAACGTCACTACATCACATGGCCAATATACATTCATTCACTTCCTTTGGATCACTTGCAAACAATTTAACATTCACTTCCTTTGGATCACTTGCAAATAATTTAAGAAAGGGGACCAAAGAAGAAGAAGAAGAGATTGAATGTCCATAAAAGAATTACTTGTGATCACTGATTTGAACAATTGTAACCACATCAGCAACTGCAACTTGTATCATTGTTCAATACTTGCGAATAACTTACCGCATTTGGACCAACAAATGAGACAGCTTTAATATCATCATCATCACAAATCGCGTTAACAATGTCCTGTTCCAAGTCAATGATAAGAAAGTGAAAAGCTAACAGATGAGAGAAAAAAGAAATGTGTAATATAACAAAACAAGTTTGATTGAGGATGAAGATAAAAGCAAAGTTACACATGATGCATGCGCTAAATGAAACAGATTAATTTGTATCACATTCACTAGGAAAAGATTGATGCTTAAAATTAAAGATCAATAATATATACTGATGCTAAAGCTCTGTAATCCATTTTTAGAACCTTACATTGGTGCCATGAACAATATTTAGGACACCATTAGGCAAGCCAGCTTCTACGGCTAGCTCTGCAAGCATTACTGCAGCCCCTGAAAGAAAAAACAAAAGAAGTTAATTAAAGTGCAAATGACTTGGCCATATATTTCCTATTTCGAGCATAAATGTCATGCATGCTTAGTAAGTAAGTTGAACAGTAAACAAATAGCTAGATTCTCAAAAAAACCTCTAACTCCAGTCATGGAGTCACAAACTTTTCCTAAATGGGAAAGGAAATTTTTTTGTTCAGCAAACAAGAATTTTATTGATGAGAATTGGGCATAGCCCAAGTACACGGGACATATGCAAGATAATGCTTGGACAAATTAAAAGGAAGAAATTAACTAGCCCAAGGAAATTTAAAAGGAAGAAATCATAAAAAAGAGATGGACAAGTTACCGACAAAAGAAAATTTAAATATATACATATACATACACATACACCACATAATTAGAAGTTTAGTACGCCACATGTTTGATGAAATGTCGTATTGACAGCAACTTCAATTTAAATAGTTGGGACTTTATCTGAGGGTCCGATGGGTTGTAGATATTGGGTATCATATTGTACTCTTTTTTCGGTCTTTAACATGGATATCCTTGCTGGATCTTAAGAGAAACCATAACAGATAAATCTCCTCTTTTAATCATGTAAATTTATATCCCTTTGACGGGCCAGTTTAGATCTGGTCTGCCAGCAGGTGGTGAAAGGCAAAATCGAGTTTCAAGACCCATCACCTTACCTACCCCTTCTCTCTCTATCCAATAATTGGTGCACAGAAAACACCACCAGAAGCGATACTTACAACTTATCAGCCTCATGTAGAGCACCAAACACAACTTAATGAGAACCTTCTCTTGCTCTACTGTTTAAAGAATAATACAATAGAGTAAAAGTTCCATGATCATATCTTCCAATACTAGGAAGGATTTCAAAATCACCTGGATCCTTCTCCGATGGCTTCAGAATAAATGTATTGCCACATGTGACTGAAATAGGAAACATCTGCAAATGAAAAGAAAAATATAAACCTCCTTTGAACAGAAAAATTCCTCGTTCATTTAATTGAGGTATATAACTCATGACTGAAATAGGAAAAAAGTCTTCTTTTACATTTTTCAGAAAGAAAATTGATAGGTAATCAAGAAGTTTTATTAATAAGATAATAAGCATACCCCAAGTACATAGGACACATACACAGGACGTTTTTCAAGAAAAATCAAACAATTATATGAGATTGAACCCATGACTTCACCCTCTTTATTATTATCCAAAATACATAAAAAAAACAGTAAAAAAGCTTAATATAATTTTCAAAGGTTACAAATATCAAAAAGGGGTGTGGCCCAAGTACAAAAATACTATACATGTGGAAGCACCCCAAAAATTAGGGAAAAGAATTGAGAAGTACAGCTCAAGACCTTAACTGAGAACACATATAAAACGGTAAAGAACAGTCCATGAAGTGTGATGCCAAGTGTGGCCATTTGCAATTACTCACAACTTTCGTAACCCCATCATAACTAAAAATTGATGTGGTTCTTTTTATGATTTTTCTTTGGGATCAATCACAAGTTCTTTAGTCTCACATTTTAACGGTGACAGAGTATCAACACCTGTAGACTCCAAAAGTTTCAATAAACATATTAAAATCAGAAAATTCATCTATAAAAAACACATGCCCCACTCCCCAACCA
>QEOT01006233.1:437540-468479 GCA_003123785.1 Pterocarya stenoptera
CCCCCCCCCCCCCCCCCCCGCCCCCCCCCCAAAAAAAAAAACGAAAAAAAACAAACAAACAAAAGAAAAAAGATGCACTAAAACAATATCCCAGCAGTTAGTAGTTAAAGAATAGTTCCAATTCCCAACTCCATTCTAACAACTTTTTAGAACAAGAGTGACATACAGAATGGGTTTTAAGCAGCAAAATGCACACTAACAAGTCTTAGACCAATAAATATGGCCAACTGAGGAGAGCATAAACAGTGAATATTGAAGTATAGCAAGCTTACCCATAAGGGAATCATAGCCGGAAAGTCAAAGGGGCAAATCCCAGCACAAACACCAAGCGGCTCTCTAATGCTGTAGCTGTCAGTTCCATTAGATACATTAGAAACAAATTCCCCTATTTGCAAAGTCGCCAGTCCACAAGCATGTTCCACCTCCTCTGTGAATGAAGATCAAAAACTTGTTGGGCACAATCAATGCCAACTAAGCCTTTTCAAATACAACAAAAGACAAAAATTAAAAAAGAAAAAAGAAAAAAAAGAAAAGAAACTAACCTAGCCCACGTAATACATCACCATAAGCATCCTTCAATGTCTTTCCATGTTCAGCAGTAATAATCCTAGCAAGCTTATCCTAGGCCAGAGATTATATGGTAAAATTAGTTAATATTAGATAATGATAATAAATAAATAAATAAAACTGTAACTTGAATTAATAAAAACTAAGGCCCAAAAAACTTACAATGTCTCTGCGAATAAGCTCTTGGAACTTGAACATGATGCGTTGACGAGTCACAATTGGTGTGTTCTGCCACAATGGAAAGGCTCGCTTTGCTGCAAATACCGCAGCTTTGAACTCCTCAATTGTAGTTATAGGAACTTGGGAAACAACTTGCTGTGTTGCCTATCATTTAGGAAAATAGAAGACAATTATTGATTTAAACTACCAGGAAATAATAAAAAAATAAATTTTTTAAAGGCATTTATCACACTTACAGGGTTCAAAACATCAATAGAGGTGAATGATTGTGAATCAACAAATCTACCACCAATCAGATTAGGAACTCTCTGATATGCATCACGGAATAAGTTTAAATATGGACTACAGAGAAAACCCCATTGAAAGGGGGAGCAGGGCAAGCAGTGAAAGAAAGAAATAAGATAAAAGAGTAATTTAGAAAGGATTAGCAGAAATAGATTATTTCCTTCTATTTTTTAAAACTTTTCTTCTTACTCAGGTATTAATGATAAGACTTCTTCAGCAGAGTTACATCTAAAGCTTACCGGAGGGTTGCGCTGCCTCCAAGATGGCTTTGTGACTGCAAGATAATTGTTTCTTACAGCAGACTTCTGAGGTCCCAAGGACTTGAAGTTCCTCACTGCAGTATAAGCATGCCATCTTCCACTGTAAGGAAACTGAAAGAGTGCTTAATGACATGAAACTTCAAACAAAAGCCACACCTGTCATATTTCCTTGTCGGAGCTTAGCTTTTACATTGTAAACATGTTTCGGAGTTGATAAAAGATCTGGATTGCTTTGCCTTAGTCTCTTTAGAATTTGGCGAGGTTTTAATCCAGCTTCTGTCATTTCTTTAATTAGAAGAATTTCTCTCTCTGTAAAGCGCCGAGCAGAGGGATGCTCCAAGATGTCTTTTATGGGTTCATGGTTGTGTGTTCCATTTTTTATGGTAAGGACCCACAAGCCATCATCCTTCTTTCCCACAGCTTCAAAAGGACAATTAGTCAGCCGAGTTCCGGTTTTTCTTCTGCGAGTACATTCAGCAGATGACTCATCAGCAGATTTCCGCCTGTTACGATAAACACCTCCTCTATCACAGCCAAGGACAACCACTCTGTCTCTCTTAGATTGCTTAATTGTAACTACATATCCCTGGGACACAGCAAAGTCCCCAACATGCTGGATTAGTTCTTCACGATCCACAAATGTTCCAGGTGAAGGCGGAAGCATCTGTGGGGGTTCACTCAACTCTGAGCAACTTTGAATGTCCATCATTAATAACCACAAGAGAAAACCTGCACTCTCACCTTAGCATGGTCACCTTCCAGCAAGACATCTTCGTATCTTACACCAAACTTATTAGCACCACGGCTCCACTTAACATAAAGAGAAATAGTTTGAGGAATTAATAGCAGCACATCTCAACTGTTGCATCTGCAGATATGCTTGGTTGTTAACAAAACCAAGACCGCTTCTTCTGTTTAAAACTTCGTGGATGGAATTTTTTTTCATCATCAATCATGACTATCCCATCTCATTTCACTGTAAAAGTAATGGCATAATGCATCCAACAAAAGAACATGAAAAACATCACATAGAACAGCACTGATATCCTCCTCTAGGATTTCACCTTCAGTTGAAACAAAAGAGAGATAATACCCTATAAGAAGTCATGCCAAATGATTGGGTCAATTTAAATGATAAAAACCTTCTAACAGTTCAAGATATACAATACCCATAAGCCACATACCCACAGTTTTTTTCCAGCCAGTCATAAGCATAAAAAAATTGAAGTCCGAGCATGCAATGAGTTATAAGTATAAAAAATTATATCAAACAGGCATGCCCTGTTTGGTCCCCATTATAGCAGAAAAGGAAAAGAATCAAATTTGAACGAGACCCTCCGTCTATACTTGACAGAACAAAGTAAGAAATCAAAATTTCCTTTCCTCTTCCACTTTCCCTAATTTTCTTAAGGACCAAACCCAGAGAGTCTTACCGGCGACTGGGATCGGCCCCTTAGCGACGGTACCGATATCCGGCTAGGACAGGGGTTTCTTCACTCCGTTCAAGTACCTCAGTGAATGCCTGTAGCTCGACCCGTTTGGTTTTTAGTTTTGCCAAGAGGTTCAGAATTGAACCAGAAAGTAAGTCACTGGTTCAAGTAAAGGGAAATTGTTCGGGGGCGGTGAAATTGAGAAGAGGACTGTGCTACGTAGAAGAGTGCGTTAAAAGAGTTGCAAATTGAAATCAAACGGCCATTTGAGTCTTAACACAAATATTGGATATTTTCATCATTTAATATAAAAAAAATTCATACATTTAGTGTTTCATTTCATCATAATTTTTTTAAATTTTATATAAAATATAATAAATAATTTATTTTTTTAAAATCTTAAAATAATAATAATATTAAAAAATAATATCTAATAATATTTTATTAAACTTTTAATTTTTATCTCAACTCATTAACTTAGAGCCACCGAAAAATATTTTTCTTTTATTATTCTTCCTTATTTTACTTTAATAATTGATTAATTAATCACTTGTAGCTTTAAAAAAGGCTTTAAATCCTCATATTGAATTAAAAATGGTTCTAGGCATAGTTTTAAATTCCGTTCTGTTCTAGCCGGAACGGCCGGAATTTGTCGTTTCGGTGTAGTGTCTGGAACACTATACTCCCTCATTTCGTTTCGCTCCAAATTCCGGCCGTTTTGGTCTATTCCGGCCATTTCGGCCGGAATTGGCATTTCGGTCCCTGTTCCGTTTCGGACTAATTTTGTAATTTTCTTGTGTTTGAATGGCATTTTTATAAATTTTAAATACAAATGATATTTAATTAATTCTAGAATATAAAATGTATTTATATAATTTTAATTTTTTTTGTATCTTTAAATATGTCTCCTCATTTTCTCATTTTTTAAATTTCATTATTTTTAATAATTTCTCTATTCTTTTTTTTTTTTGTGTCTCAACTCAAGTTTATAATTTTTTCAACGTATATTCATTTTATAAGTCTTCAATTATTTCATATATATACACATATACATGATACAGACTTACATATATATGTATTTATTCTATTAGTTGTTAGTTTATATATACATATAAATATTTATATATAATATATAATTAATTTTGAAACAGTACACTGAAATACACCGGTATTAAAATATTCTATTTCAATATATAAACCGAAATAATTACCAGAACGGAATTCAAAATATTGATTTTAGGAGAGCCCAAAATTGCAAATCAATTGTAAAAGGTAAGACTAGATTATCAAAAGTTGATTACTTTTTATCTGGACATATCCATTATATCTTATACGTTAAAAGGCACCTCTCAAGTGCCAAATGGACCGTATGATGTGGGGTACAAAAAAGTAATGATATCCTTATACTTATTTATTACTATTTTATTAATATTTAGTTATTATTTTTTAAATTACTTGAATCTGAATTAAAAATTTTAAAATATTGCCTTCTTATATAATTTAAAAGAAAATAAATTCAATCAACTAATATAATCATGTAATATAATTAAAAATAAATATAATTTTATAAATTTAAATCAATTTTTAATTACTCTTTAAATCAATTTTTATAAAATTAAATTTATTTTTAATTAAATTACATGATTATGTTGGTTTATTAAAATTCTTTTCTTCTAGATTATACAAAAAGATCATGTTCTAAAATTTTTAATTCAAATTTAATATAAAAATAAATAAATAAATACTGTAATAAATGAAGTGGATATTATATACTCGGCCAAAAGAGTAATGATACGCATCAGCCACTGTTCACGGCTGATGCGTATCACACCTTACGTGTAGTTTCTTTTTTTTTTTTTCTTTTTATCACTAGTCCCTCTCGTCTCTCTCAACAGCACTCTCTCTCTCATCTCTCTCTCTCTCATCTTCGCTCTCTCTCACTCATCTCCGTCTCTCTCTCGTCCTCTCGGTCTCTCTCTCTCCTCGACGCTCTCTCTCTCCTCGACGCGAGCTCTCATCCTCTCGATCTCTCTCTCTCCTCGAAGCTCTCTCTCTCTCCTCGACGCGAGCTCTCTTTCCTCACCGTCTCTCTCTCATCAGTTCTCTCTCTCATCCTCTCGGTCTCTCTCTCATCGTCTCTCGCTCGCTCGCTCACTTCTCCCTCTCAATTTCAGAATTTGAAATGTAAAACAGAAGAGAATCTGAGTTTTATTACGAGGGTATTTTGATAATTTGATAATGGTGTGGGTTTGGCTGATCTCAAATAGTTGCGGATGAGAATAATAATTCAATTTATTTATGTCAATTTCGAGTCTACGCTTTAAGCTGGCGACTGGCTAGCTAGCAGCCTAACCCTATCTATTTATCTCCCTACCTATCTATCTATGTGTGCATTCAAGTGCATCACCAGGGGTCTTACTAGCTAGAATAATATATGTAAGAAATTAAACAAAGAACTTACAATGATTTTCTAAAGTTAGTACATTCAATAGTTTCCTTATTGTAAGCTAGATCAATATAAGGAGTACGCACAACTGGTTGGACTCTCATATGTTGTCGTACATTAATTAGCAAGTACGCACGTTCTTTAAGTACACCGATGTAGTACATCAATGTATGCAGCAAGAATGTGGAAGCTGGCCAGCAGACCAGCTCATACTACAACATAATTTATCTTTTGTAATAAAGAAAATCGTAACAAAAAATAATCAAAACGTCATTAAAGACAACCGTCACCAAATATGCATCACAAAAAACAATTAGTGGCGGTTTACTGTTGAATTGTCACTAAAAATATTTTTAGTGACGGTTGGAGGTCTTCCGTTTGAAGGTTCAAACATTCTTTTTTTTGTGAAGGTTAACATCTGTTACAGAAAGTAACGTTTGGACGTCAAATATAGCGTCCAAACGTCAACCCGACCAATTGACATTCGAATGACAGAAGTTGACGTTCGTTGATTATAGTTCGAACACATCATATTTATGTTCGGACGTTTATACATCCGGATATTAACTGCAATAAACGTTTGAATTTCCGTTCAAATGTTAACGAACCAATGCTCGAACGTAACGATTTTTACGTTCGGTCGTTTGGTCAAATATTAACGAAGAAGTATTCGAACGCAAGGGGTACGTTCAGAGGTTTCTTCGAACCTTAATCATTTAAACGTTCGGACGTTTTGTTTGTTTGAGCGTGAGTACGTTCGAACGTTTACAAGTACGTTCCAACGTTATGTTATAATTTTGTGTACTTACATTCGAATGTGAACTAATATTCGAACGTTTTATATTTACATTCGAACGTACATATCAAAAATACTAATTTTATAAAATGAAAAATTATACCAAATGTATCATATTACACACCATTATTTAACAACGAACAATGCCTTATAAAGTTTTAAAATTAGACAATAAAAGTTATATACACTGATAAAATTCATTTCTTCTTATTTATTGGCCCACTGCGATTCTGTTGTAACCACATAACACGCTCCACTTGCACCATCATCTCTCGCTGCACTTGCTCTTGGACTTCACTACGTATTCTTTCCTCTTGGTCTCTCTGTTGGTCCTGCAAATGCGTCTCTAAATGAGACTGTCGCTCTAAAAGGGACTCCAACTCTTGCTGTCTCAACCTTATATACTTATTCTCGCGCCGTGCAACTTCTAAATCTTTAGTAAGAATATTAATTTGTGAAGTCGATGAAGATGAGAAGAATGAACCAAAATATACTTGAAAGATCGTCCTAAACCTCTTATCATACTAGACTTGGGCCCGAGTACTTGCGTGCATATGTCTATGTCACTCGGAGAGGATTCCCAGAAGCTGACTGCATCTCCATCATTTTTTCTTGCAATTTGAAAGAAAACACAATAAGTAACGTATTAAAAAAAATACAAATAAAAATAAATTATTCACATGTTGCATAATTTATTTAACAAAAATAACACCGCTTACATAATTATCTGCAGTGGCAGCATCCATCCACTCAATACACTCATTAGTGTGAGCAGCAGCATAACATGAATGAGGGGAAAGTTTTCGGGATCATCACGTTTCTAAGAAAACGACATTAGCAATTTTAAAAAGATAATGTTAGTACTTAAATAAAAGAAAATCAGAAAAGTATATGAATTCTATAATTTATTAATTACCATTTTATCAGCAAGACAGTAGAATAACCTTGAACTGGCACGCTGGTGGACAATCAGAGCAGATCTATTCTGTGCATTTGTAGAACTTAAGTTCTACAAAATTAATTAAGAATGTTAATTGTAATATATATACATATAATATATAACCCAAATATAAATGTAAATAATTAAAGGATATAAATATAGAATACCTGATAATCTGGAGTTGCGAAAAGATCACAATACTTTCCTCAATCGTCAAACTTCATCTGCTGGAAAGGGGATTGCGCAGCCTCTTCCAATGTCTCAAACTTCTTAAAGTGGTCATGACATCGTCCCTTGTGACGTCAGAATAGTGTAGCCATCAACTCATTCATAGTTCTCAAATCCTCGCTACGGCCAAACTCGAGGTCGAATTTATCCTAATAAGTGAATTATGTCAAAAATATGATATACTAATTTAGGTGAAAAAAATGTACTCTCAGGGTAAACTCACCAGCGCACGATTCCGAATGTGCTCCTTAATCTCAATCGGAACAACTCGCCATGATCGCACATAAAATGGAGCATAAGCTCAGACTATTGTGCCAATATAGGAGAAAAGCGTTATTGCACTATCATCCACTACTCTAGTGGAATTATCAGGAATTGTAACCCTGAGTTTTTCGTACCTTCTATTTTTCTCAAGAGAATTGCCACGTGTATAGTCACGACAGTGACGAGCGGATGCATCAACTAATAGATAATAATATAATTATAGTTATATAGTTATTGAGACAAAATAATTAATATATAATTAACTATCAACAACATTTTCTTACTGGTAGGTGTCGACTGGCTATCGTTCTCTTGTGTGTTAACTTGATCTTCAAGACTAAAACACTCGGGTGGGGAGTCCTCAACGGGTTCGGGACTTGGACTTGGCAGAGGAGACACATTTCTTCGTCGTCATTTTGGCAGCATCCTTGAGGCATGATTAATATGATAAAGAAAACTAATTAGAAGAAATAATGAAAATTATAATATTCTATAGTCACCTATATGAATAAAATATTTAATACTTGTATTCTTCATTTTCGGATGTATTTTCTATGCTTATTTTAGAATCTCCCTCAATAACATCATCATCATCATTATCAACCTCTTCTTCGTCCCCCACTTCCTCTCCGGATGCTGATTTGTTTTCTTCTCCCGACTATTCTTCTTCTTTTTCCTCACTTTCTTTAATTGAATCATCATTCAATATAAACAGGTCGAGAATGACGGGTGGGACGTCATCTCTACACAAGGGGAGCAACTTGAGTGCACCGAGGTCAACAAACAAGTTAATACCCTCTCCATCTTCTTGGTAGGCCTTAACAATCGGAGTGTCATCTTTATCTCCACTATTTTTGTAATCCTCAGTCATTCCTGCTTCATAAATATTTCGAGGGATAAATTTTTGTACGACTCGTCAAGTTATCTCTCCACTATCTTCATCAGCGCTTTTCATTAGATGAATCAAGTAATAAACTTGGGTAGCTTGACAAGCTAATACGAATAGATCATCTTCGTACCATTTAGATGCAGTATTGACACTCGTAAAGTGATTATCCCTATGTATCGAAATCCGACCACTGCCTAGATCCCACCAATCACATTTAAAGACATATGTTACAGACCTATCCAGATATTTCAATTTGATAATATCACTTATAATACCATAATAATCAATATCATCTATTCTATGACTCTCATCAACCAACACACCATAGTTTTGAGTCTTTCTATTACGTTTACGGTCCAGAGTATGGAATCTATAACCTCGAACCGTGCATGCAGTGTATCGAAGTGCTCTATTTGAAAGATCACGGGCCAATGCATATAATTCAAAAGAAACTGATTCGGGATCACGAGCACGTTGTTCCAAAATCTATCAATTGAAATAGTATATACTTATTAAAAGTTACCCAGAGTTAAAAGTTTAAAAACCTAACATATAAGTAATTTTAGTTCATACACGTTAAACCATCCGGAAAATTCTTTCTCGTGTCTTGCCTCTATATTCACTACGTCTCCGTCCTAAATTTGTCCATGTGCTCATTGTGTATAAGTGCAAAAAAATATTATTTTGCGCACAAAAGTTGTATTAAACATTTTTAACTAGAATTATTCTTATAAGCATGCAACGGCATACCTGAGATAATCATCAATACTTGAGATAGTTATCAATTTCCCGGCAATTATTTAGCACGTACCACCTAACTTTACCCAACTTGGGATCAATTAAATCGTAACCCGCTTGTGCACCCAAGGGTCATACATTCTGAAAAAACACTGATAGCTCACAAGGGGCGGAGCAGCAAGATCAACATTTCGCTCTTGACAATTAAATCGTGTCTCAATACCACGAAGATATAGAGAACAAAATGTTAACCATTCATCGTGTATATACGCCTCTGCTATTGAACCCTCAGCTCTGGCTTTATTCCCAACAGTGCGTTTTAGTCGATCCAAATATCTTTCAACTAGATAAATCCAAAGGAATTGCACCGGTTTACCCAACAGTACGTCCCGGGGTAAATGTATTGCTAAATGGACCATGATATCAAAAAATGATGGTGAAAAGATCTGCTCGAATTTACAAAGTATAGTAGCAATGTCTTCTTCCATCTTTCGCAACATATTTCGATTTACTATCCAAGCGCACAAATCTTTAAAAAACATACAGAGTTCGGTTATGGTGACACGTACATTAGATATCAGCTTCCCACGAATTCCCACCGGTAATAACTTCTGTAAAAATACGTGACAATAATGACTTTTCAAGTTACTAATTTTCCAGTCATTAGGGCCCACGCATCTACTGATATTTGAAGCATAACCATCTGGCAACTTCACACATTGCAACCATTTGCAGAAGTTCATCATCTCCTCCCTCGTCATAGTAAAACATGCATGCAGCATGACCACTATATTGCCTTCCACCCGCAAATGTAGATTATGTTTAATTCTCATTCTCTCCAGATCTTTCCTCTTCTTGATTGTGTCCTTTGCCTTTTTGTTAATGCTTATCAATGTACCCAGTATATTATCACAGATATTTTTTTATATGTGCATTACATCCAAACTATGTCACAACATGTAGGACGACCAATACGGCAAGTAAAAAAAAATACTACAGCTTGTTAAATTCAATTCTGTTGCGCCTCATTTTCTCTTGTTCTTACCCAGACCTTTGCCAAAATTGTCCGCTCTTACATGTAGTAGTTGTTCCACTATCTCTTCTCCAGACAACTCATTTGGTGCAATTCTGTCCTTTACTCTCCCATCAAATTTAACACATTCTCTTCTCCATGCATGATTTGCTGGTTGATAACGTCGACAACCCATGAAACACAACTTTTGAAAATATTTTAACCACTCACTAGCAGTTTCTTTATTACACGTCGGACACGCTAACTTCCCTTTAGTACTCCAACCGGAAAGATTCTCATATGCCGAAAAGTTATTTATCATCCACATTTCTGCAGCCTGTATCTGAAAAGATGTTGACGTGGATGCATCATAAGTTCTGACGCCTGTTTCTTATAACTCTTTTAGCTCTTCAATCAACGGCTGCATGAATACATCAATGTCATTCCCAGGTGATCTCGAGCTTGGGATAAGTAAAGTTAACAAAAATTTGGGCGCCTTCACGCACCTCCATGGTGGAAGATTATACGGAATCAACACTATGGGTCAAGTGCTATAACTTGTACTCATATTCCCAAAAGAGTTGAATCCATCGGTTATGAGTCTCAGGCGCACGTTCTATGTTTATATCCCAAACTCTAGGTATTGATCATCGAAAAATCGCCACGCAAGTGAGTCAGCTACATGCCTCATATATGCATCATCCTTAACTCTTTTCTCCTCGTACCACCTCATATCAACAGTTGTTTTCTTACACATATATAGTCTTTGCAACCTAGGTCTCAACAGAAAATATGGCAACACCTTAACCGGCACGCTTTTCTTACTCTTCTACCTCGACTCTCCGCATACAGGACATACTTGTTTCTCCTCGTTCTCCTTCTAGAACAAACACAATCATTCTTACATGCATGTATGGACTTCTACTCAAACCCTAATCCCTTTTCTCAACTGTTTCGCTTCAGAAAATTTCTTTGGCAATGCAGACCCTTCGGGAAGCACCTCGTTAAATAAGTCCAATACCATGTTTATTGCTTTCGTCAACATCTCACACAATGACTTAATGTGAAGCAACCGCACAATAAACGATATTTTGAAATGTTTTGTACAGCCTGGATAAAGCTCGCGCTTTGCATCTTCCCACATTACAGCAACATTTTCAAAATCAGTCCCTCGACCACTTGAGGCATTGTCGTCTAAGTCATCCATAAATATCACAGCTCCAATGTCACCCAACATCTCTTCCATCTTATTCCGCTCATAACATCACTCATTTGGTGCAAATAATTCGGATGACCAAACAATGCATCCGCTGACTGTGCATACAGCTCACCATGCAGTACCCATCGGGTATACTCCAGATTCATACCGTTCATAAATATATGACTTTCAACTTCAGCCAACCATATCGGACACAAATTTTTACATATTCGACATAGACACTTAATGTAACCATAACTATCAGCAGAGGCATGAGCAAAATCAATGAAGGTTCTTACTCCATGCGCATAGGGTACGTAATCCTTTCCAAGTCTATTGCCTAGAAGCATCCAACTTTTGTCCATTTCTAAAAAGTTCTATCTATTATTAACAAGTACATAGAAAATTAACATGCATGTTATGCTCCAATTTTTACTGCTATTGCTACCAGGTAGTTGGTCCTATCCCATTCGAGATTATATTATTTATATTGCACATATTCTGCTACTCTACTACTTTCCACGTCAGTAAAAATTTCAGCAGCACCTCTCCATAGTTCTCTAAGTATACATGTTCACATAGAGGGATTGTGACCCTGCGAACAATATACCCGAATAACAGTAGAGGAAGACACCGAAACTTCATACTAAACGTGCTCAGTAGGTGTAACAAGAATATGCAATACAAATGATATAATCACAAACTGTCCACACTGGACAATTCAAAAATTAGTGGACACCTAAATGAATACTAATTCCTGAATGGGTCTAAGATTAGATATGCAATGTCACACAATATCTATAAAAAAATATATGAAATATAATTTAAGCCCAAAATGTTTGAATTAACAATGTTAAAGACATAATAGTGTTATATTGTTAAACTAAAGAGAGATGGAAGAATATATTCACAAGTTTCCTATCAGTACACAACGAGTGTGAATGATCTTGAAGAAATGTCTAAATTTTAGTCTAATTACCTAACTATCACAAACTGTCTGGCCTTGACAACCGTCAAGGCCTGAGAGACTTTGATAGTCAAACAATTAGACAGACATTCTTTCAAGATCATTTTCCCTCGTTATATAATTTTAATTATTACTAGAAAATCAAAATTCTAGTAATTGTTATTATATAAGTATATCTACTTATTAATTGTTACCTATTTAATTTTAATTGTTATTATACAATTTATTCCAACTAATTGATACTTATTTATTACTGAAATAATATTTATATTATAACTTAGTATAAGTTGATTTATTTTAATTACTTACAAAAATAAGCACATATTAGTTATAATTAGTTATTATGTCTAAAATGTTTACTAATATTTATATACTTAATTGAGTGAGTTATTTATTTATATAGACAATAGGTATATAATTTATAATTAACCATTTATTTGATCCTTATTTATTTACTCTCTATTTTACTTTAAATAAATATATCTATTTATTCCAACTCTCTACTTATTTGATGGGTTCAATACTTCTTCTTGATGAGTATTTTACTTTATTTATTTATATATATTTAATAATATAATGATTTAGAACCTCATAATGGTAGGAATATTTAATAATTTATTATATATTGTAGTTATTGTATTTATATTATACTTTATATATAGTTAAGTTATTTACTTATAAGTTGCATAATAATCATATTCAAATTAAACTACTATTCATATATTATATATACTTATTAAAGATTAAATATTTATTCCCATATTAAATGTATATTAAATGTTTTTAATTTTAACTTAAATTACGTTTCTAAACTTATAATTTTCTTAAGAAAGAACAAATTTAAAAAACATCAAAAAATATTATATAAAAGAATTCACATAAATCCACAAACTAAAGACAATATATTTCTAACCATATAAACTCATTCACAAACTTCCTAAACAAGAATCACAATATTTCAAATTCATATCATAACATATTCACAATATTCCAATAACAATATTTCTAAATATATTAATTCATCAATAAGCACCATAAACACACAAAATATTCACAAAAATCCTAAACAATAATTATAATATTTCAAATCTATATCACAACATATTCATAATATTCTCACAACAATATTTCTAAACATATTAATTCATCAATAAATACAATAAACACACAAAATATTCACAAAATTCATAAACAATAATTACAAATCTAAAATTCATATCACAACATATTCACAATATTCTCACAACAATATTTCTAAACATATTAATTCATCAATAAACACTATAAACTCACAAAATTCACAAACAATAATCATAATATTTCAAGGGTAAGTATAAACACAACACAACGTAAACATCCTTTGTATACTACTAATTCAACAATACCCAATTGATACATATTTACTTTATATAAATATCTCTGCATGCACAACATCTGTAATCTCCTCACGAGTAGCACTGTGTGATGCACCCTGTGTAGATGCCTCACCAGATACGCCCTGTACACCTACCTGAGTGTCAACCGCCTCTGTAGTGGGTGCATGAATACGAAATCTAGAGTGTCCGGTGCTACGAGACAATGTCGTCGAGTTGATCGGTCCAATCTGCTGTAGAAGATGCTAAAACTCTTTTGGCCTAACTCCTTTTGCTAAAAGCAATCGTGTGAGCATGACTCCAAACGGTAATATATCTGTCATAGAAATTTTTTTATAAGTACAAGTATTATATATCAAAATAAATAACCAAGTACACTGAATAAAATAAAACTCTACCTGTCGTAATATAGGTGTCATTTGATCGAATTCTAGCGAATATATATCTTGCCAAGTCGATAGGCACCCTGCGAGCGACTCGCAACATAAATCGTGCCCGGTCCATGCTCACCTCAGTCTTGTGCAGTCGATGATCGATGTTGTTGGCTATTATAATATTCATGATCTTGAAAAAACTAGATAAGTCCACCTATTTGATGCTCTTGCTCCCATCATAGGAAGGAGCATATAGGCCCACAACCAACTGACGAATCTCATGATCAGCGAGGCTATCGATCCCATCAGGTAGGTAAGTATCCTCTTCCTCTGCAGTCTCCCCATCGCCTGCATGTGTAGACTCTCTAGGCACCATGTTAGGATATGCAATGGGCAGTCGAGGGATACCTAGAAAATCAACAACGACATCAATTGAAAAGCATACTATGACGCCCCGAACGGAGAAAGTGTATGCATCATCCTCCTGGCTAGCATGACCAAGTTCTCTATAGAACACATCTAAAATATTGATCAATTTACAAGATACACTTGGTTCTTCCCTCTAAAATTAAAATCCGATGTCTATAATATTTTTCTCAATTTCTTACCATATTTTGAGCGTTTATTCAACAAATAATTAATTGTCTTACAAATCGATGGTGGTGGTGAATTTAGACCACTCACTCCATTTTGTCAAAAATTGGGCATCACTCATTGCTTTTCGTGTCCTCACACCCATCAACAAAATGGACTTGTCGAACGAAAGCATAGACATATCATTGAGACTGGGCTTGCCCTTCTAGCCCATGCTTTTCTACCTCTCACATTTTGGCTCGAAGCATTCGAGACAACAATGTATTTAATTAATCTTCTTCCATCTCCAACGTTGAAAAATAAATCACCTCATGAAATTGTCTTAAACACAATACCAGATTATAAATTCCTAAAAGTCTTTGGCTGTGAATGCTGGCCCAATTTACGTCCATACAACAAACATAAACTTCAGTTTCAGTCCACATCTTGTCTTTTTCTGGGCTATAGCTCTTCACATAAGGGCTACAAATGCTTGGATCATTCTACAAACAGGCTTTATGTGTCCAGAGATGTGCTATTTAATGAAAAATCATTTCCTCTATCCAAATCGCAGCCCAAACCCACCTCTTCCTCTTCTTCTGTTCAACACAACTCTGAGGCCCACTTACCTATCTTCCCTCCATCCATCCTCGGCCCAGGCCCAAATTCATCTACTCCTGCCTTCCTAAATAACTCGTCTCCTTCCTCCCAATCCTCTGCATCTTCCCCTTCGATTGATTCTCCTCCAAATACTTCTTCTTCTCCCACCATTCTTGTTCCACCACGATCACCTAGAGCTCAAACAAATTCCCGTCCCCTAGTTCGTACAGATGGCACTATGACCTATCCCACTCAGTAATGTCTCACCATCACTGCCACCATCCCAGAAACCCCATCCAGTTTTACAGTTGCCTAAAAAATACCCGAAAGGCGTGTTGCCATGAGTGAAGAATATAAAGCCCTCATACAGAATCAAACGTGGACTTTAGTTCCACCTGATGATGCTTCTAACATTCTGGGTTGTAGGTGGATCTACCGAACGAAATTTCTTGCAAATGGCTCCATTGATCGTTGGAAGGCACGATTGGTAGTTAAAGGCTATCATCAGCAGGCTGGAATTGATTATCACGACACTTTTAGCCCCGTGGTAAAAGCACCCACCATCCATTTGATACTCTCTGTAACAGTTTCTCGTGGGTGGCCCTTGCGACAAATAGACATCGAAAATGCCTTCCTCCATGGCTTTTTATCCGACACAGTTTACATGCAGCAACCACAACGATTCATTGATCTAGTTCATCCTAACTACGTGTGCAAATTACAGAAAGTCATTTATGGCCTTAAACAGGCACCACTGGCGTGGTTTGCCCAACTAAGCTCATGGCTTCTAGGGTATGGTTTCGTAGTCTCAAAAGCTGATCCATCTCTGTTTATTTTATCAAATGGTGATCTGCGAATTTATCTGCTCATTTACGTTGATGATATTTTCATAACATCCTCAATTACATCTACCATTAACAAGCTCATTTGTGATTTAAGTAAAGCTTTTCTAGTCAAGGACTTAGGTCCTTTATCTTACTTTCTTGGACTAGAAATAGACTATACACGTTATGGACTTTTGCTCTCTCAGAGAAAGTACATCAAAGGCTTACTCACTCGCAACAACATGTTGCATGCGAAATCCATGACCTCACCCATGACAGCCTCACTGAAACTCTCTAAGTTTGACTCCCCTGATTTTGAGAATGCCACACTGTTCAGAAGCATTATAGGTGCTCTCCAGTATCTTTCACTCAGAAGGCCCGATATCTCATTTTTTGTAAATAAGGTGTGCCAATTAATGCACTCCCCAAAGCTCCCACATTGGAGTGCTATAAAAAGGATATTGTGATATCTCAAAGGCACAATCAACTATGGCTTTCATTTTTCATCTAAGTCTCTCTTTACTTTACAAGCATATTCCTGCTTTTATTCCCTTTTGATTCCATATTCCCTTGTAAAGCTATGTATATAAACACGTGAAGTGAAATAACAATATTACTGTGAAATTCAACAAATATGCTACTCTGATAGCAGACTTGGATCGATGAGGAAACATATCGATTTTACTAATTCACCGGCTTTTCCTTTTCATATCTCAACATGAATAATTTCTTTTAGCCCCATACTACTTATCGAGCCCAAGAAAATTCTTATTACTTTCAGCCCGTAATCATTAGTTCTCGACACCTGAAAGTGGCTCTTTATGTAATTAGGTGGTGTTTTCTTTCCAATTAAAACATTTTTTTTTCCTTGTTGTTTGAGCTTGAGGTGTTGTGGGCTCTAGTCACTTTATCAAACGACTATATTCTCACATCAGTTACCAATAAATTTGGGTTGAGATGCCCAACTTGATTTCGGAGTGTTGATGCAAAAAATTAGCACCAATAGACCGGATGGAAGAAAGAGTCATCTTTAGCCCACGAGGGTGGCCCGATGGTCATTGGTGGGTCGGCATGCTTGAGTTTGTCCATGGAAATAAATAGTAAATAGAATGCAAATAAGAGAGATACATAGATTTACATAGTTCGGTGCAGAGCCTAGGTTCACAGGATGTTGGAGAACAAATTCACTATAATTGGTGATTTTATAGTTTTTCGTGATTTCTCATATCTCACAATACAATAAGGTCGGAGACTCCTTTTTTCTAGAGGAATCAATATTCCTGGAGTCTCTTGGATTGAGGTTGAAGAATACCTTTGAGTGTTCCCGTAAGAGTCACCTAGTCCCTTCTTTCCTCTTCCCCTATATTTGGTAGGAAAGCTCCCCCAGACATTGTGAGTGGTTGGTGGGGTGTGTCAGCTTCATGTCACTTATCTGTTCCTCATTATGTGCATGACTATACTTCCTCACTCTGCTCATCTTGTCTTGTCTTGTCCTCTCTTTCTTTTCCCTCATCAAATTATTAATGGTTGTATGGTGGACTAGGCCTTATATTTTTATCCCCTAAAACGGAGCGTTCTCCGTTGTGCTGTTTTTAAGGCTCATAGCATAAATACACACATATTAGGAATCACTATACAACTATTTAGTTGCACGACCGCGGTTGCATTAACTGCATATGGAAAATGACATACATACAACCCATTTACACAATCTTATTTAAAATGAGAGAGATTTTTATAAAATAACCTATAAAAGTAACATAATTTTATATAAATACTTTAAATTAACATGGTTATATAAAGGGTTGTGTGTGTATCATTTTTCATAAGATATATGTAATATTATCGTCAAGCATAAATATATATATATATATAAGTTCTTGATACGGTGTTTGAGAGAGTGATTGTGAAAATTGATAATTTAGAGAATAATTGCAAATTGAGTGGTACTGTTTTTTCCAAAATAATTACTTCCATCCTTACTACTCTTGTCGCTGTAATGTAAATAATACAAGAAGTGTAATGCATATGAGCATTTTTAACATTTCGTCCTTTTTTTCTATCTTTTTTCACCAATTGATATTTGAGAGATTTTCTAAATTTATATTTAGGGAGAATATCTCATCTCATCTTATCTCATATCAATATCCAAGCACCACAAATATAAATATTTTTCAATTTTAAATCTTCAATTTTTTCATCTAATCATTACCTACTCAGTACAACTTTTCCAAACTTCAAAACAAAACATAAAAAATATTTCAACTTTTTCAATTCTCAAAACAAAAATTATGTTAAAAAAATTATATTTTAACAATATTTTAATTTTAAAATATTTTTATACAACTTTTTGTCTCTCATTTTTCAAAATTTCATAAACATCTTAATTCAAATTATTCACAAATAATTTTATAGATTATCTTATCTCATTTCACTATACAAACTATACCTTAGATTTACAATATTTTAATTTTCTACATCTTATTAACTTTTTTTTACGAATGAACTATCCGCTTCTTTTCTCTTCCAACTAATAGAAATCTCATATTAATTTGCGGCCAGTTGTACGGTCGTCCAAATATTGCTGCATGGATAGCATATGTTGGGTTTGGATATACAATTTAGATGAGATGAGATGAGATGAGATGTTTTGAATAGTAGTAGAATAAAATATTATTAGAATATATTTTTTAGTATTATTTTTATTTTGAGATTTAAAAATTTTAAATTGTTTATTATATTTTTATATGAAAATTTTAAAAACATTGTATTAATTAAAACAAGATGAAATGATATAAGAATTTTGTATAAGCAACGGAACCTTAAGATTTACGTACAAGCGGGACGCAGCAATGCGTGATGACTCATGGCAAAGACCGACGGGCAAGACATTACTAAATATTAGTCATCACGTACCTAACGGGCAAAAGTTAATGCTCTTCCAGCTGCCTAGATTACTGAAACTATATACAATTTTCTTTAGCAGAAATAAATCACTGTCAGATGACTCAGATGATCAAGACTTATTTTGTTTGGAGAATTAATGCAAGACAATAAAGAAGCCTGGGATGCATACATCCATGATGATCTTAAGTTTAATTTGACGTTTCAACATGACTTATATATATATATATATAGATCCTGCAGTACCCCCAGTATAAACTAAGAAGAAAAAAAAATCTATTTACTAAATAATAGATAATAAATAATTTTTTAATCATCTAATATTATATTATTAATTAGACGATTACATGAGAATGATGATAAAAAAAAAATATACATGAGCAAGACTTATCTCAATATTTTGTGCAGATAATAAATCTATTTACTATATTGGAAAGCGCCCCCTTTACTGGAGTCTCTGGATTGAGGTTGNTTTGGGGCCCCCCCCCCCCCCCCCCCCCCAAAAAAAAAAATTGGTTGGTGGGTGTGACCTTTATGTCACTTCTCCAATCCTCATTACGTGTCTAACTATATTTCCACTTTTCGCGTCTTGTCTTGACCTTTATTTTTTTATTTTTCTAATTTAATGATTAAGAAAATGTTTTATAACAATTTTATAATTTTATTTAATGATTAAGCAAATAATTAACAGCATTCACAAAACCATTTATCTCTAATATAATCGCATCCAAATTTATCACTCTGCAGGCAGGCAGTAGTTATGAGCTGGTATCTAGATATAGTCCGGTCAATATAATATACCAATATAATAAAGAAGCAATGATGAGTAAAACGAAATAATACATATAGAACTCGCAGAGTCCCAGTACGTAGTACCTTTGACGTTTCAAAGATTTTAAGAGGCGGGGAACCCGTCAAGAGGTTTGTCAAAAGCGCGTTCATATTTGGTGTGCTTTGCCAACTCATGAAGGTTAGACCTAGGGGTGTAACCGGTCCGGTCCGGTCCGGTTTTGGACAAAATCTTGGACCGAACCGGTATGACCGGTTTTGTATTTTTCAAAACCGATTACGCACCGATTACCCTCCTAAACCGGTATTTCCGGTTTTACCGGTTTCCGGTCCGGTCCGGTCCGGTTTTCCGGTTTTTTTAAAATATAAAATTAATATTAGTATAATATTAGACTAATAGTATTAATATTAGACTATTAGTATAGCTATATAATACATGATCAGTTACATTTTCATTTTTAAGATTAAACTTTTATTTTATACTAACATTATCTTATATATGATTATATTAATAGCATATGATCAAAGAAATTACAAATGTTTATATTTAAGATTAACATTTTATGTTATAATTTATAAATTATAGTATGAAATTATTTCATATATGATATATAATTATATTATATATATAAATTTCACATAAAATTATAAATTATATAAAACTTATATATTAATATATATAATATTTTGTATAAAACTTATATATAAAATATTATTTTTTATATATATTTTATCAACCGGTCCGGTCCGGTTCGGTCCGGTCCGGAAAATCTCAAAACCGGAACCGGACTGGTTCCGGCCGGTTTATGAAATTTGAGAACCGGTTCCGGACCGATTGGGTTAAAAACCGGTAAAACCGGTCCGGGCCGGTCCGGTTTGGTCCGGTTTACCGGTTTTCCGGTTTAATTTTACACCCCTAGTTAGACCATTACGTACCTTGAAAATCTTCCAAATATACAGTACTCCCAGTACGCGGTGGTACCTTAATGACGTTTCAAAGATTTTAGGTTGTGTTTGGATATAAAGTTAAATGAGATATTTTGAATAGTAATTAAATAAAATATTATTAGAATTATTTTTTTTTTGAGATTTAAAAAAGTTGAATTGTTTGTTATATTTTTATATAACAATTTAAAAAAATTATAATAATTAAAATGAGATGAGATAAAAGTATTGTGTATCTAAATTGTGCCTAGCTAGACCGTTACGTACCATGAAAATCTTCCAAATATATATATATATATGTATATAGATAGGTGCATGGCTAATTATTTCCCAGTTGATAACAATATATGCATGGTCATTTAAATTATTGAAACTCCGTCTAGCTAGCTAGGTTTGGAATTTAAAGTTCATTTGCTCGATTGAAGTTGTTGTAAATGTTTGATTCAAAATTAATGCTTTCCGATTCCCGGCCACAAGTTTAATTAATAGGACCCTCAGCCTCACATGAAGGATAACGGGTATGACAAGCAATTAATTAATGGATAAACTAATTATTCTCATTCATATTGTACGTCCTTCAAATAGTCGTGCTATGATGACAAAATAAATAAATCCATATATATATATAAACACACACATATATGCGAGTACGTGCACGATGATCATACGATTCGGACAAGTCCACTTTGAAGGACAGGGACAAGAAGAAGAAGAGTCACTCTAGGCTCCATTTGACATATTCAAAAGCAGGAAAAGGATACAAAGAAGCACGCAAGAAATATCCTTCGCCAAATGAGTAGCAACTACTTTAAATAATAAGCTCGTCTTTGTCTTCCCTTACCTGCACATTTGCTTATTTTCGAATGCCTCTTTTTCCTCCGAAACTGTCATTGCATAATTCGCTTCCCAATATGCATCTCAGCGGCAATCTTAGTACTCTTTTTTTCTATCACTGGGTTTTTGTCAGTTACTTAGCTCTGTTCCATCTTCCTTTGCATTATGCTCTATCGTTCAACTTCCCTGATTTTGATGATGGCAGGCTGGAGTTAAATGGCACTGCTTCCATCCTAAATGGAGTTCTATCACTCACCAGTCACCGCAATAACAATTCCGCAGCCGGCAGAGCCGTATATTTTGAAGATATGCAACTTTTTGATCCGAGTACGGGTAAATTCACGGACTTCACTACTCATTTCTCATTTAAAATATCAACGGTTACTCCGCCAGGACAAGATGGGCTTGCCTTTTTCCTTGCACCCAAAGGTTCTCTGCTCCCGGTTGCTGCTGGGGGAGGATGCCTTGCACTTTTTAGCAGTTGTCACAATTTCACCGTACCAAGTAAAGATCAGTTAGTTGCTGTTGAGTTCGACACCTTCAAAAATGATTGGGATGCAATCGCTAGTGAACATGTCGGTATCAACATCAATTCCATCCGATCAGTAGAAAGCAAAGATTCGGGCCGGAGTTTGAAAAATGCATCAAGAGTGGATGCTAGTATCCGTTATAATTCTAAGGCAAACGAATTAAGCGTATCATGGACTTTCCCAGACGATCCACTTGTTGGTGCGAATACAAGCCTTTCATATCGTATTAACCTAACGGCAGTTCTGCCTGAATGGGTGTCTATTGGCTTTTCTGCTGGATCTGCCTTCTACTTTGAGACACATCATATCCTTTCATGGGAGTTTGTAACAATTATGGAATCATCACCGGCTAGCTTTAGTGGCGGATTGATTGTTGCTTGGTGGGTTAATTTCATCGGCTTGTGGTGTTGTTTTAGTGTCGGTGTTCGTATGGAGGAAGAGGACTGAGTGAGTAAAGTTTTGGAAGTGCCAAAACGAGAGTGAAGCAGTGAGAGAACGTAAGTATCAATGGTCGGAGGTCTGGTTTCTGGTATTTCAATTTAAGTGTTTAATTCGCATTTTAGAATTGTTATCAAGCTTTCATATTATTCTTCATCAATGTTAAAAATATAGTATAATTAATTAAATTTATCTTTTTTTATTAATTTAGTTTTTTTTTTTTTAAATAAGTGATAATTTTAGGTGTTGTAAGAAGAGTTTTGAATCTGAAATTAAAATAATTAGTTTGACCTTCTAGCCAGCGTCTGGGGCTAGCGGATCCTATGTAGCTTAATTAATATAGTTTATTCGAAGCAATATTTATATGTGTTTTTAAATCTTTTTTTATATAATTTTTTTAATAATTTTAAATATTTTAAAAAAAATAAAAAAATTCATAATATTATAAAAAAATACTTTCTTAATCATGAAGTAATTTTACTTCATGATTAAGAAAGTATTTTTTAATAATATTATAAAACTTTTTTATTTTTTAAATATTTAAAATTATTAAAAAAATTATATAAAAAAAAAAAACTTAAAAACACATAACAAATGTGCTGCAACACCCCCAGCGGGAGCCCCAGCGGGGGATGTAGCACCACTCTTCTACCAAAACCACGCTAGCACTTTCCCAATCACCATCTAATACAAAAGCAATGCCATCATTTTCTCAGTCTCCCAAAATATTGCAAACAATCTGTAATTTCTTTTTCTAATACGGAATATTGCCAATAAAAAATAAATTGTCGAGGTCAGATAACTCAAGATTATGCTTTCTTTTTTCTTTTTTTAATATAAAACAAACTACATTCATTCATAACGAGATATTACAACTTTAACCTGAGACATTACAACTTTAACCTAAGACATACATAATACAAGCCAACTACTGCTTTTAAGGCTCCCCAATACACAAATTTCTTTTGGACTGCCATGTTCTAGTCCATTATTGTAACTCTCTACAAACAAATCCCGTCTGAGTGATAGCACTCTGTTCTAAGACATATTTAACAAACTCCACAGTCTGTCCTAAGACAGAATTGAACAACCCCACACTTTGTCTAAGACAAAGTAGAGGACACACTCTATGGACAAAATCCAAGAGACTGTTTTTTTTTAATCTAAAACAAAAGAAATAACAAAAAACGTAAAAAATACATGAGAAAATAGCGAATTATAGCTTGAAAAGTTGTAGATCTGCATTTTCAACCTTAGAGGAAATAAAAAATGCAAACACTGAAACTGTGGTGGCGTGTGGGGGACACACACCACCATGGAAGTACGGCGGAAGGTCAGGTCTGAAGAAACCGATGTTCTTGGTCCCAGAAAAGACGCACGTGGTAGCGATAAAGCTCCCTTTGCGGTGGCGTGCGTGGCTCACGTGTTGCTCCATTTGACGAGATTCTTCGTGCGTCTGAAGGATCGGCGCCTTGAAAATCATACGGTTGGGCGGGTGGTCGCCTGGTTTCGGAGACAACAGATTTACATTTTGTCCTACTATGAACGAAAAAGCAAACAAAATCAAGAAAATAAAAGAAAAACCAGAGAGAAGAGGGAGGAGAGAGGAGGGGCTCCAACCCCCCTCCTCTAGTCTGAGTTTTTTGAAGGAGGGGGACGGCTGTGTAGAGAGAAAAGGGAGAGGGCAAGAATAGGGTTTTTTCCCCGGTAGTTGAAGCTGGAGAGATATTGTGTCGTGATTTTCTTTGTTCAAGATCGTTATGCTTTCTAAGTGGGTTTGGAACAAGTCAAAATGATATTTATTGTTGTCCGTATAAATATTTCAAAAAATTAGACTTAGTACTTATTTCTATATTACTCCCACTCAAATCTCTCAAAAAATTGAGGACCTTAATTCTAAATATAACATATAGATTATGTAGTATCTAATATGTACTGAATTGCAGAAAATCTACTTCAGACATTGTAGACTCCGATCGATGAGGAAACATATCTATTTTATATACTAATTCATTGGCTTTTCCTTTTCATATCTCGACGTGAACAGTTTCTTTCAGCCCCATACTACTTACCGAGCCCAAGAAAATTCTTATTACTTTCAGCCCATAATCATTAATTCTCGACACTTGAAAGTGGCTCTTTACATAATGATAGCTTAACCACACCAGTCACCACTATTAATTTAGCATACGAGTCATAGTTTTGCACATTCCAAAACCACGCTAGCAAATGCTTTCCCAAGCACATCTAATACAAAAGCCATGCCATCATTTTATCAGTCCTCCAAAATATTGCAAACAATCTGTAATTTTTTTTCCTAATATGGAATATTTCCAATAAAAAATAAATTGTTGAGGTCGAATAACTCAAGATTATGCTTTAAGTGGGTTTGGAACAAGTCAAAATAATATTTATTGTTGTCCGTATAAATATTTCAGAAAATCAGACTTAATATTTATTTCTATCCCTCTCCCACTCGAATCTCTCAAAAAGTTGAGGACCTTAATTCTAAATATAACATATAGATTATGAAAAATGCTAAATGCAACCGGCTTGGGGAACTGGTGCGTAACGTGTCCTACATGACGGCTTAATGAAACGGTTCGTTTCATTCGAATCTATGTAACGATGCATTTTAGTTTGGAAAGACAATTTCCCATAGCCCTTCTAATCTCCCACGAAGCTTTTCGCCTTCTCCTTCTCCTTCTGATCTCCACACGCCCTTCCTCATCACATATTATCCATCTCTATCTCCATCTCCATCTTCTCCTTTGATCTTCTTAGAAGACAATAAAGAAACCCCATATGATTTAAACTTTTTTTTTTTATAAGTGTGATTTAAACCTAAAACAACACATTTCTAAATAAAAAGCAATTAACTACCATAATTTGTAGAGTTTGGGAGAATTTGGGATGATAGATATAAGGGTTTAGAAGGGAAATGGAGCAGGGAAAGCCTTTTTATTTTGGAAAAATCTAGTTGTAAGCAATTCTGCACACTAATACGCGCATCCATTCAATATGATTGGTCAAAAAGTAAATTTTATTGAAAACAGTACTAATTTGAATTTAGAATATGAAGGCAACAACATTAGTACGCAGATTGGTACGCAAACTTGCTTGTATATAACAAAACTCTTTTATTTAAGTCGGTGGCGAAAGAGACTGCAGAAACCATGAAAAGTAACATGGGTCGTCGTTAGATCATTTTCATGGGTTGTTGTGCTATTTTCTTTAAAGAGACTGTAGAAACCAACAACTAAGCCCAAAATTGCTCTCACTCCAACATTCCTATCTCTCTCTGATCCCTCTCTCTCTCTCTGTCTCTCTCATTCCAACATCTCTCTCTGTCTCTATCTTTCTGTCTCTCTGCCTCTCTCTCTCTGTCTGTGCATAGAAAAAAAAAGAAAAGGAAAAAAGTGAAAGGGAAAAGAGAGCAGAGAAAAATTCAAAAGCACGGTTGACGCTAGGTGCCGTCGAGGTCTCTCTCTCTCTATGTCCTGTGTTTGAGTAAAGAAAAAGGCTGAACACAGCTCCTCTGTCCCAGACCCAGATGCGAATGCGAACGCGAACGCGAACGCAGTTCTTCAATATGAAATTTGAATTTCCCTCCCTTCTTCCCGTTTCGTCTGTTTTGTGATGTTTTCTCTTTTGTTTTTGATTTTGTTTTTGTATTATTATAAATATATCGACTGACGTGACTAGCCAATTCCCCAATGGTTGTGGGTGACGGTTGCATGTAGCCCTATTGACAAATTATATAGTAACTAATACGTATAGAATTACAGAAAATCTACTACAGACGTTACGGACTCCGATCGATGAGGAAACATATCGATTTTACTAATTCACTGACTTTTCCTTTTCATATCTCGACGTGAACAGTTTCTTTAAGCCCCATGCTACTTACCGAACCCAAGAAAATTCTTATTACTTTCAACCCATAATCATTAATTCTCGACACCTGAAAGTGGCTCTTTACGTAATTAGGTAGCGTTTTCTTTACCAATTAAAACTTTTTTTTCCTTGTCGTTTGAGCCTTGAGGTGTTGTGGGCTCTAGTCCCCTCATCAGACGGCTATATTCTCTCATCAGTTACCAATAAATTTGGGTTGAGATGCGCAACTTGATTTCAGAGTGTTGATGCCAAAAATTAGCACCAACAGACCGGATGGAAGAAAGAGTTATCTTCGGCCCACGAGGGTGGCCTGATTGTCATTGGTGGGTCGGCATGCTTGAGTTCGTCAATGGAAATAAATAGTAAATAGAATGAAAATAAGAGAGATACATAGATTTACATAGTTCGGTGCAGAGTCTAGGTTCACAGGGTGTTGGAGAACAAATTCACTATAATTGGTGATTTTATAGTTTTTCATGATTTCTCATATCTCACAATACAATAAGGTCGGAGACTCCTTTTTTCCAAAGGAATCAATATTCATGGAGTCTCTTGGATTGAGGTTGAAGAAGACCTCTGAGTGTTCCCGCAAGAGTCACCTAGTCCATTTTTTCCTCTCCCCCTATATTTCGTAGAAACCCCCCCCAGGCATTGTGAGTGGTTGGTGGGGTGTGTCAGCTTTATGTCACTTATTTGTTCCTCATTACATGCCTGACTATACTTCCTCCCTCTTGTCTTGTCTTGTCTTGTTCTCTCTTTCTTTTCCCTCATCAAATTACTGATGGTTGTATGGTGGACAAGGCCTCATATTTTTATTCCCTAACACGGAGCATTCTCCGTCGTGTTGTTTTCAAGGCTCATAGCATAAATACAACATATTACGAGTCCCTATACAACTTTTTCTAATAATTACATATTTAGTTGCACGGCCGCGAATATGATAAAAACTGTGGCTAAAAATCAGAAGCCACAGTTAATGACTCGCAGATGAAACACCAGAAGTTTGGCGTGGCACTAGCTCGCTTTTTCGCCGCAACAGTCGCTGCCGTAGGAATGGCGGTATTACGGCGGATCTACACGCCGGTTTTGGAGCTGGAGGTAATGTCGCATCTGCCCCCTAACCAATTGAGAAAAATCGCCGAGAATCATCTTCGACCTAGACGCGAGGAAATGTTCTTCGCAAAATGGAGAAACCATCTTCGGCGATTCGTTCATCCCAATGCCGTGGGTCCATCTCGGTGACCTGGATTCGCCGAGAGGTTGAACCTGTTGCTGCAATTTTCATGCCGCCGAGAAACCCTGTGTCTCCACGAGTTTGAGCCGCCGAGATGCATCTCCTCTTGCTGCGTCTTTCCAGCTGTCGGCAAAACCTAGGTCTCGACGAGTAGGAATGGCGGCGAGATGAATTAACTCTTTTGGCAGCTTCTCCACCAGCCGGGAAAGCTCTTGGTATGTCATTCAATTACCCATTTATCGGCATTGAATGTAATCGCAAGGGATCTCTAAAAATGGTTAATTTTATTTGTGCATTTAGACCCAATAGGGATGAATTTAGCCAAGATTTGGTGCCCCATCACTCCACTTATTTACTAGGGAAATTTGTTTTTCAGATTGGTATCAGGACTTTTGATACCTCATTGATGCAAATTGAATTTACTCTCAAATGTCCATATAATTTCCTTTATCTTTGGTTTCAATGGTACTGCTTATGTCCAGATTCATTACTAGCAGAGCTAGGGCTGGTTTGAATATAACATATCAAGTTCGCACCATTAAATTACTTAGATTGATCTGCTCTCAGTTCTGTTATCTTGAGGATCCATTTTTTCACTTTTGAGTCTCCGATCCATTGGGTTTGCACATAGGGTTTTCACATTATATATGTACATATATAGTGTGAAAACCATATATGTTCATATAAAAATATGTATTAATACATGTATTTTTATGTTGATCAATTATATATGGTCATGGTTTTGTGTGAGTGCATACTATATTGACCAAGGGACCCAGTTTTCACACCCTATATATTAAAGTCATGTATATATATATATATGCAAGGGATACACATTTGACTATATTTTTAAATATATATACATATCATCACTCCACCAATTTGCATTTTGTCCATTAATATATCAATGATAGAAAAGATTCCTGATTTGTGTGAAGACTTTACACACCATATGTCAACTGAAAGCATCATTCCAAAGGGTGATAGAAATTAATCCCTCAAATATATATATGAGTTTATAAGTTGGTTTAGCAGTCCCACATTTGCATCAGTACATAAATGTTTCAACATGCCAACAGTCATACTATCTGATCTACATGTACATGTACATACGCATATAGAGAAAATCTTAGTTGAATGGGAGTTGTTTGGGGTCTTCATTGTTGCAACAAAGAAATCTACACTGCCCTTAAGCTATCCTGCAAACTTGGACCTGTTGCAATACAACAATAGCATGTAACTGAAACCATAGCATGAGCAGATTAAAAACCATCTGCTTATATATGAACTGGCATATTCGTAATATATATGCTGAAAACTAAAATCAGAAATGTAATCCATATTTTCCTGGATTTTGAAGCTGATGCACAGTTTGTACCTCAACCCATCACAGTCACATTTCTTGACCTCTTCATTTATGTAAAGGTTCAATAAGTTCTGCTTCAAAATAAAGTTAGGAAATTTCCCAAATTACCATATAATGACAGTTTTATATACACCTATACCAGCGGTAACATATAGATGTGCGCTATGTGGATCAGGAATGATATAACTGAAGCTGCACACACACACATATATAGCCAGCACATCCTGCATCATAATACATATAACTGGCCAAACAAGATTATACTTTGTTTCTCCCATTTCATGGAGTAAAATATCCTAAGAAATATTACTGCTTTGAGTAAGTTATCTGGTAAAAGTACAACGCTATATATATATAAGATTCTCAACCCAAGCTATCACTTGTTGAGAATGCCGATTTTTGGTTGTGGGTAGATAACACTTGTTCAAAATTGGCCGCATTTACCCAAATTCCACCAGCTTACCAGGTTTAGTCAAACTGAGATTCAAAGCATGCCAATTAAAATACCCACCCTAGATCCAAAAATAGCTAGATGTCAATATACATGTCATCTCGAATCACAATTTTTATCTCAACCCTTTATATACTTACTGCAAGGTATATAAAACACGTACCATAACTGTTACTCTGCATTACATGTTTTGAGACATGGAATGATTTCCAACAATCTCCTCTCTACTATACTTTATGTTATCATTTACCCTTAGCTGTCCAATTGTTTATAAACTATAAAACATACAAGTCTTTTAAAATCTTTAAGTCCAATTTATTGGTATGCAATAAACCAATTTACCTGCAGGTTCCTCACCTTCTCTAGCAAGTGTATAATTCCCATATAGGACCGGCCAAAAGTAGTAGTAGTAAATAAATCTCCCCAAGACAGCTTCATCAAAAGTTTACCAAAAGTTGTGGTCAAAATACAAAAGTATACGTAGTTGCTGCTGGCATGTTTCTGGCTAAGGAATTGTTTGAGTCTCCTTCTGAGACTCTAGTTCTGTCTCCATTTCAGACATTCGAAAGTTTACACATTCCTCATACTCCTGCATATGGTCCCTCATAGCCATTAAACCACCTTCCATCACTTGAAGCCGATTTTGGTAATACTCTGCATTTTTCCTATTTTCAGCATTTTTCTCGGCAAGACGTTCATACTCCTCATTGGGTACTCCAGGCAGTTTAGGTGTTTCGGGCGTAACAGAGTGTCCCATGCCTCTTGAATAACCTGACCTATGTCCCAATACCTCCCTGAAAATGTCTGCTGCAGCTTCATCTGTGCGATCATCTGGGTCTTTGCCATTCATCATTTGAACCATCGCATTCTATGGAATGAAAAACCACCCGATTACCATTATACAACGTATAATGATTGAATCTCATGCAATCCTACTTATCTACATCCTAGTTCAAATATTCAATACAATTAAATTATTGTACTGTCATAACATAAATGTTCCTACTGACCATACCAGGTTTTTTGCGCAAAATCATACATTGAATTTAATTGGAGTATTATAAATCTTCCTTACCATGTGGAAAATGCCCATAAATTAGTCATACATTAAACAGTTCAAACATGTGGGTGCAAGATCGTGCTTAAATATAACCAAATAAAGCTCACATAGTTCTCTTCTGTCGTTAGTGTGATAAATCTCCCTTTTTTTTTTCGACCAATGCACATCTTTGTAGAAGTCAATCATGTTCTTGTCCTTCTACATAATCATCGACAAACCATGTTAAATTACCATGTTCCCTTAGTTCAAATGACCATCTATAAATTAAGATTCCCAACATCCACGACATGGTAAGAAAATAGATGTGCCTTTCTTTCCATTAATACAACAAATGACGTCCTTCCGCTTGTGTGGTTGACCTTTTGTTTACTCCTATTTTCTTTATTTTGGTTAGACATTTTCTGCCATAAAACAGTCATCATCTTCAATTCTAAAAAAAAAAATATATTTTTATATACATTGCAAACGAAATCATAATTTATATATGTACTGTCCCATAAAACTTTCAGATGTCAATTATTGTTACTAAGTAACTTATAGTTCCTAT
>QEOT01006234.1:0-14976 GCA_003123785.1 Pterocarya stenoptera
AGAGGGGGTAAAAACAAGAAGACAAACAGCCGTTTCCAATTCTTCAGTTCAGTCCAAAATGTCAAAACCAGGGTATACTTTATATAACAAGCCTTCTTTGTAACTGTGGTGGTAAGTATGCGCCTTTATGTAGCCAAGGTCAAAGGTTCAACTTATGGTAGAGTAAAGAAGGAAAGACATGACGTATAAACACACCACATTTTCTTATTTGAAATTTTCTCGGTGACTAAACAGGAGCAATAATGTGATGGCAGAACGGGGGACACTCACAGGGAAACAACGAAACCTTCGGCAGAGCAAGCGATCATGTTCCACGTGCAAGGATCAACAGAGTTAATATCCCACCCAGCCATCACATGCAACTCGTCCTTGATCTTACTCTTCACCGCCATCAGAGCAGCCACTGCTTCTTCCAAAAATGACAGATTCAGCACAAACGACACAGATAAAAAGAAAAGATATCAATGCAAGAATATCAAGAGAACAAAAAAGCAAGGCATCCCGCATGTATTTGTTTCTTGAAGACCCACGTGGGACATACCCTCATAGTTAACACCCTTGGGTGAAAGAAGACTGTCGGTACCAGCGGCAATCATTGGCATCCAAAAGAAGTTAAGAAGGAAGAAATACCCAAAACCCAGCATTACACATTCCAGGGAGAAAAACTGCAAAAGTTAAAAGAAACGCAAGAACCAGAAAAGTTCTGAAAAACGTTCCTGGTATCCTAGTACTGGCGTTTCCAGAGTCTTCCGAGTTCAGACTGACAGTATAATACTAAGATCCAAAAGTTCATCCTCTATTGATTGAACTTCAAATGGGGGAACCCTTTCTGGAATCTTGCTTGCCTGGGGAAGCTAACAATTGTTTTATTGTTTTCAATCGAAGGGATCGTAGTTGTCTAACTGTGAGGAGCTCGAGATTTGGGAAGTGGACGGGGGTTGTCGGCTGGTTTTTTCAGTTTAAAAGCCGGTTGATTTTGTGTTGTTGGGTTGTACGGTTGGTTTCTGGTCTACATGTGCGTGGGCATGTTTGAGTCGTTTGATTCTTCGGCTTTGACTAGGAACGGGCCCAGCTGTGACGTGGCTCGAGTCTGGGAATGTTCAAACTTCAATGTTCGTCATTGGCGCCAAGCTTTTGCATACGCTGGCGTTGTTTTGGACTTTAGGGTGCAAGCACAGTTCTCCAACCACGACGTCGTTTTCGTTTGTTCTTTGCTATTTTATCTTTCCTTGTCTTTTCCTCCACTTGCCAGCTCTTAAATAATGCAAGGTAATCCATTTCATATGATATCCTATTCCTCGAAGTTTAAAAAAGTCAAGTCTGCTTTTAACTTATTTAATTTCGTTTATTTTTAAGTAATTTAGGTTTGGTTTCTCTCGAGGTTTTATATTATTTTACGTTTTAAAAATTGTAAAAAATATATATAATAAATTATTCAATTTTTAAGTCAATTCGTACACTATCAATGTTAAAAATTAATATAATTTATAAGATTTAAATTTTAAAATTTATCTTCTAAATTAAATTATAAGACGTAAACAATATATAATTAAGAAATTTTAAAATAGCAATTTTCTAATACCTAACTTCATAGGGTTTTTCCTCTGCCATGTAGATGTTGTCTTGAGTTTGAAAACATGAATAGACAAAATTGCTTTAACTGAAAAATAAATTAATTTTTCCATAAATCTTCTAATTTTATACATTCACTTTCAAACATGATGTACCTAGTGTATTTCCAAACCCATGATGTCTCTTAGGATCCTTGATGGGTGCCAATTTTCAACTGAGAACAATATGAAAAAAATTATGCTGTAATCACTTCAACACAATAATCCTTCAGCGATATGGAACCCAGGAAAGGAATCAACGCATAGAACAAGCTAAAATAATACTGCACACAGAACAATAGCATTTTAATTCGTACAAACAGTTGGTAGCATCTTTAGCCTGCAAATATAAATTCAACCAAAAAAACATCCACCAAATAACTAAGGGAAGCAACGTGCAAATAAAACCAATATCCAACAACCAACTGCAAGACCGCCCCCACCCTTTTGTTCAGCCACTCTATTAGGGGCTTTCTTCCTAGCTATATAGATACACTTTCCCCTGGCTTTTCCTCTGCTAGAAGCTTTCTGATCACCATCTCCAGCTATCTGAACTATCAAACATGTACAGAAACAAAATGGAAAGGAGGTTTGGAAAGAGTAGGTCGTGGGAGGGATAGCAACAAAATCGTAGAAATGAACTCATCAAGTGCAGTTATCCAGACACTTGTGTATCTACGTGTCTTGGTAGGGCAAGAGCAAGAAATGATATACTGGTTCAGGCCTCAATGCATGGTGATACCAACACAAAGATAGTATCTCCTTGCATCACACATTAAGTGGAAAAGATAAAACATTCCCATATAACTTTCCTCACTTATGTGCCGGCTGGATGCAAAAAATCTAGACCCATTTGGCGTTTCACATGCTCTGGTATCAACCTATTCACAAGCTCTGGAGAAGCTCCTGACAACTGTAATCACCAATAGAGAAATCAGGAGAACAATTTGTTGCAAATTAAACATTCAAACTGAATAGTTGCTGAACATCCCAATCATCCAATAAGTGAACGTTAAGCATGTTCCTACCACCTATAAATAATGTCTACAACATTTAGGAAAACTGTCATAAAGAATGTGGGCATTTTGCAACATAACTTAAAGCCATATCCATACATACATACTAACAGGCACATAAAACAATTAACTCTCTCTTAGATGTGACATGCAAGAATAAACATCTATTAATGCTTTATACCTCAGTATTTGGCCATTAAAAAGTCCATACTGAAGTATCGTTTTGAATCCAACCACTACCACTAATGGAAAAGCATATTCCACGAAAATAGGCAAAAAAGCATACTCATACTTCCTGTTTAAAGTTGAAAAGCGGTGGCAATGGGCGACCATTTGGTAGGCGAGCATTGGGTTCTCGGAGCTCATCGAAGAAAGGGTGTGCACATGCTTCTAGCTGTGATAACAAAGAAGCTCCAAGTCAAAAAGGAGCTCGATCTCCCACACACAAGCACACATCTAAAGCCATGTCCATACACTTGAACATAACACACATTTCCATAATACAATAAAATAACAGAACTCAGACACCAAATAATCTATGAGAATTTAACACGAAAAATAACTTCTCAACACATTGGCTACACCAAAATTAAATGTAGTCATATTTCTATATAAAAGTAATTGCAGAAATGAACTCACTGCTGTGCAGCGAAGACTGGGAGAGTATTGCAGCAGTCGTGAAGCCAGATCAATTGCTTCTGGAGGCATCCTTTTATGGAAAACCTAAATCCAGAAGTTTAAAAGTTAGCTGTAATTTACTCCAATGTGATATATTGAAGAAGGAAAAACATAACTGGTTGAAGAGTAATTAAGTTAATTTTTGCATCATCTAAGAGCTTTAGGCAAACAAACCTCATAAGTATACCTAATTCAAACAAGAACGGCATATAATCACCAAAAAGCTGAAATGAAAATGGCAGATGATGCCTCTACATATCAACTTAATGTGATGAAAATTTATTAATTGGAAGGAAATAAAGTGCAAACCTTGTGCCAAGGATGTGCTTTTATCTGCGGAAACCTAAAATCAGTATAATTTGGATTCATACATCGAATTTCTTCACGAGTTGGTGTACCAAGAACCTGTATGATAAAACATAAGAAGTTTTTTTTTATAAGTACAAAACATAAGAAGTTGACACATGATCTCAAGAATTGCATGCATAAAAGCGTAGGTAATAAAACTGAACCTTGATAATTTCTACTAGCTGGTCGACCGCATTTTCTCCAGGGAAAAGTGGCTACAAAAATAACAAAGTAGGTCAGGGAAGACCTACCCTCAATTGAAAGGGGGCAAAACCAACCTTGCAAAGACTGCTGGAAAGTTAAATTAAATTTTTTGGGAAGAAAAGGGGAAGAAGAAGAAGCTAACCTGCCCCAGAAGAAGCTCTGCAAGGACACAACCAGCTGACCATATATCAATTGAGGTTGTATATTCTGTGGCACCAAATATAAGTTCAGGAGCTCGGTAGAATCGTGAACATATGTATGATATGTTAGCTTCGCCTTTCACCTAATCACGGGTAAATTTGGGGTGAATGGCAGAAACATTACATTTGGAATAGACTGAATAAAAAACGGCATATTCTCTAGAAAAACTCTATTCGCAAGCTCATATTTTGACACACTAAGACACACCAGTGATGTGGAGGATATAGAAACATGCTACATCAACTAATAAATAGAGTTTTGACTTTTTTATAACTAGTTGAGGTACTACGGCAAGTGGCGTGTTGACACACCAGGCTTGCAAGTCGCACGACTGTATTCTCTAACATAACATTATAAGCAATCACACATCAATGTCTTCTGAGAACAAACAACCAAAAGTAAGCCAAGCATGAAGCTTAAAGACAAAACTCCACTTGCACCCTTAAAAATAGACGCCCCCTCCCTTCTCTCGACCAAGAAAAAAGAACCTGAGGGGAAACAAAAATGAATATTTTTCCAATTGTTGATAAATGTCGTGGCTGATAAACCTCCCTTTCCAAAGATCAACCAAAAATAAACTAAAAGATAGCATTGTTAATATAAAGCACCGTCAACCTACCCTGGCTGCCATGTAAATGGTACATTGTAGTACAAAATAAATATATATATATTAGTAGAAAATTTTCCACAAATAAACCATGCAATCTGACATAAACCAAATTAGAGACGACAGAATATATTGCTTAGTAGTTACACTATTCTCAACAATATCTAAGCCATAACCTAAACTGCAGCCACTGCAAATAAAGTTGAAATGAACAATCGCATTATAGCATAATAGGCAACAATTTTAAAAATCAATCAAAAAACAGACAAATGACATGAATGTTGTAGCTTTTTATGAGAATAATAAGTTAGCATCCAGTTGAAATCCTAGACACCTGGATTCCTAGAGTGTAAATCATTGGTCAGCAGGAAAATTAAAATGCATGGGAACCAGAGGAAACATGTGAAACTTTGCGAATGAGAGGTCAACATACTAGCATTTTTGCACTTCCAAAATCGCAAAGCTTAACCTGGTGAGTGAGAGGATCAACCTGTAGCCAGTCATGAATAGTTAATAAAACCAGTCACATCATTATATTTTTATTATTCTATTTTAAAAAGGCAACAGTTAAGAAATTTTGTTGTTCATTTTTTTTTATAGCAACAGTCTAATTAGAGTTTGTTTAGACACTTGGAGAATCTCAAAATTTTGTGAATAGTAATGAAATAGTTTGAGTTAAGTTGTTTTATTGGGTTTTGGGAAAGGAGAGAGAAAAAGATGAATATCAATATTATAAAGTAAAAAAATTGTTTGAATATAATTTTTTAATATTACTTTGTTTTGAAATTTGAAAATGTTGTATTGATTGTTGTGTCTTGTTTTGAAGTTTGTAAAAGTTATATTGGTTTTTGTGTTTGGATAATGATGAAGTGATAATTAGATGAAAAAAGTTAAAGATTTGAAATTGAAAAGTATTTTTTGTTGAAGTGATGTTTGGGAATGAAATTATGAGAAGTTCTGAGAATTTCATGTCTCATCTTTGTGTCGAAACGCCCCTAACTTCTGTTGCCATTTAAAATAAGAGGAGCATACCAAAAGATTTTGAGGCTTCAAATCCCTATGGCAAACTCCAGGAACCGTGTGTATATAAGCCAGCCCCCTAAAAATCTGGAAACACCCCAGTTAATACCAGGAAGCATGTGATTACGACAACATCATAAGAAACCATTATATATACCTGATACAAGTAAAGTTTCACAAAAATGAGTGGCATTCTCTGATTTGCGCTGCTGTAATGCTTCAATACCCGATACATGGTCTCCGGGACATATTCCATAACAAGGTTCAGAAAAAGTTCATTCTTACTAGTTGTGGAAAAGAAACAATGCTTCAGAGAAATCACATTTGGATGATCCATCACACGCATTAACTGCAGTTCACGATTCTTATATCTTCTGTCCTGCAAAACCTTCTTTATAGCCACAGTCCCACCAGTTTCCAAGCATTTTGCCTAAGAAGACAGAAATATCAGGAAAATAACATGTCAGGGAGGGAGAGAGAGAGCTGCAAAGGCTACATTAGCATACCTGGAAAACAATTCCAAATGAGCCAGTCCCCACAACACGCTCTGCCATGTAACTAATTGTCTGCAATGAGAATTCACCGAAGGCATTAACTTCATGAGTTTTAACTGTCTAAATCTCCAAAATTGTTCAATACTATTGTAATAATTTATTTTTTATAAATAACATCCATATTTGTAATGATTAAGGCAGTAACAATAGATTTAGTAATGGATATGAAAAAGGAGAGCAACAAAATAGGTATTTGCCAGAATGCTTACTTGCTTAGGTTCTCCATTTTTTCCTCCAATCGTAGTGGAAATGATGTGCCCCGTCGGATCATTTCCGTCAACAACAGCACCAGATATTTCCTGCAAAATACATCGCAATAAGGCTTGAGTATTTTAAGGAAAATAAGACTTTCAAATTAGCAGGTGTCTTCGGCAACACCAGCACCGAAGACTGGGAAAGAAAAGAAAAGAAGTAACTCAATACTTCATGAGCATATTATCAGCTTAGACTACTAGAAATGGAGTCCGCAAAAATACAGGAAGGAAAAAATTACATAAAACAGATAAAGAAGCGGATCAAACCACTGAGCTCATTAAACAATCTTGCCAAAACACAATGACTACCTACCCAAAACAATAAGAAAAAGCACTCGAAATTCTAGTAAAAACCGAGGCAGCAGCCAATTAAGCTTGATCCAATGGAAAACGTGTTCAAAAATACAAATTAAACCTCAACTGTTCGAGGAACCCAAAGTTTAACCCATCTAAACCAATAGAAGAGCTGATTACTTTGATCTAAAGGGGGAATTCAGCTAAATCGACAAAATCAAGCTCTGAAAAATGATAATAAAGTAAAACCAAAAAATATTCTGGATGCTAGAGACAGATCGGAGAGGCGTAAAAAATCCAAAAAATGGGTCCTTCTCAGAAATCAGAAGCAGAAAGAAAAAAGATCCGGCCATGCGATTTGGTGTCAGATCAAACCAACAAGATCCCTCTCAGAGCCTCCCTACAGATCAGCGACCGAGATCACCGCAAACCCTACCACGCCGTTCAGTTGTTGGGAAGACAAAGGAAACAAAAAAAAAAAAAGATGTCCAGAAACCCAGATCCCGCATTTCTCTCTCAAACTCTCCTACCAACAACAAACCAGCTTATCCTCCGGTTTTTCTCAAACCCAAACGATCAAAATAAAAGAATTTTTCTTTGTACCGGGGAATTCGAAACGATGAGTACCTTATCGTCGGCCATGTCCGGAGGTAGAAGACGGAATATTCTTGTTAGCTCTCTCAGTCGATGAAGATGATATGGAAGAAGATCATTGTGTGGAGGAGGAGGAGGCCCCGGCGAGAGACACCAACAAGCCCATGTGATTCCCACCTTTTCTTCCTCGAAACTCTTTTCTTCTTTGCTGTTAGGGGCAGAACAAAGCAAAGGGCCCTACTGTATGACGAAATTACGAGATTGGACTTTGAATATTGGACTCATCGCCGACGTCAATATGACTGGCCATCTCTTTCATTTCTACTTTTCTTCTTTCCTCCGCAAAGAAATACAATACAAAAACAAAACATGTCATGTACGACTACAGTCCTAATAAGGTAATTGAATTGACTAATGAAACAGAAATTTAAAAAATAAATAAATATATAAAATATTTATAGGATTATCCCTCAAGTTATGCTATCTAGATGTAAAAAAAATATATATATATTTATTATTTTAAAAATAATTATATAGTGTTTGTGCATCCTATAATTATAAATATCATTTTTTTTATCCTTTTTATTTTTTATTGAATTTGAGATGAACTATGAGTACCTCTTTCTAAATGAATTTCAGTCTAAACAAATTTCAGTTGTAGCCTTTCATTTAAATTGGTTAAATTCATCTTTAAAATTTGGTTAATATCACATGAATTTTCATTTATCTATTTTATTTAAATTCAATCCTCACATTGGATTATTCATTTACTCTCTATATAATAATAAAATATTATTAATTTAATAATTTTTTTATTTAATTTATTTTTGTTACATTTTGTAGTTCTATCAATTAAATATTAATAATAATTATATCTAATTAAATTAGTTTAATATTTATTACATTTATTAAATATTAAATATTAATATTAATAATAATTCTATTATAATTAACTTATCATTATAATTAACTTAATAATTAATATTCTAATTAATATTAACTAATTAATTTAATTTTTTCAAATTTTATATTTAATAATAATAAATTGAACCAAATTTCTTAATTACAAAAAATACCTACATATTTTGTAAGAAGAGTGAGAATTGAATATTTTAATATTTGACTAACCTACTATTCGCCTACAAATTTGGAGAATCACAGTAGTTGAAGTCTAAAATTTTATAACAATGCCTAATCCGATTTGGTGGTTTTTTGGTACATATTGACTAAAATTTAGCTATCATTAGACTATGACGAAACCAATGAGAATGCTCTTAAGGAATGGATTATTTGTTTTATTCATAACATGGTATTCATTTAATATAAAATATAAGATATTCTATTTAATATAAAATTATTCATTGCAAGAGGCCATGTGTAAATACTATTCATGTCAATGATGGTACGTGGGTCTCATGCACCAATAATCAGGCATGCCAAAAGACCCCATTTGATAAAGCACAATGTTGATGTCCTTGCCGAGGGACTTGTGAGAGCAGCAGAAAAATTAATGGAGGAAGGTAGATCAAACACTACAAATTTTGATATGAGAGGTAGAGTAGAAGAGGAAAGAGGAAAATGAAAGGAGAGTCGAGAAGGGAAATGAAGAAGAGATGAGGAGGTCATTAGAGCTTTGCCAACTGTCTGAAAGTTGGAAAATAAAATTGTCAACCAATTGATTTGTAACTCCATCCATTCAACTTTTGTAGATATTTTTCTCTTTGGGTTATTTCATTATTAAGTTATTACGTAGAATACATAATTTATATCACTTAAATAGTAAAAATTGATTTGTAAGATTAATTTTAAAAATTTATATTTCAAATCAAATTATTTCATGTAAGCACTTTATAAGAAGTTATCCATATTAAATAGAATTTCTTTTCCTAAAAAAAATAAGCAAAAACTATATCATATTAACCCACTTGACAAAGGAAGAAGAAAGAATAAAACAAAAAATGGAATAGTAAAATAAATACGGAAAAAAGTAGTCACAACGGTCTTATTTTTAATTTTTTTTTTAAGTAACATTGCCCTTTCTCAGTCAAAAAGAGGACGTACGTTGAAAATATGCAAGATTTCTGTATTTTCTTGTTCTCCTGAATCCCCGGTCCTCCCCCCCCCCCCNCGGGCTATCCCGCACTACCCATGCGGGGGCGGGGGGGGTGGATTGACCTCGGCGGGACCCTGCCCCCGCTCCGCACTCCCTCCTTTTTTAATATAAAAAATTATAATTTTTACTATTTATATAAATAATTTATATAAATATATTGTATATAAATATATATAATTTGTAAAAAACTTGAATTTGAAGTTAATAGATTATCTTGACCTCCTATATAATAGTTAGCTTAGGAGACCAAGGCAATTCAAAATATAACTCTAATGAGTTTATATTTTTTTTAAATGTATAAATTTTAATTTATACTTTAAATTATATTATAATTTGAGTCTAAAAAAAATTATTAAACTAAAAAAAATTTTAGACAATAGATTAAACTGGGTGCAGGGCGGTGGGCCCTACCCCTACCTCCCTGGGGTGAAGGACGGGTATGAAACCCCTCCACCCGCATGGTGCGGGGTGGGGGTAGCACCCCTAGCGATGAGTATAGTTTTGAGCGAGCCAGGAGGAAAAGCATGGTTGGCAAGCAAGCCACCACTTCGAGGACGCTGACTAGACTAGAGTTAGTTCATCAAATGATGTATGTGGGTGGAGTCATTCCCATCCCAAGTGGTGGCTAGATTCGGTTTGGCCTGGTCACATAAAGACTTTGTTATTCAAAAGGAAAATACTTTAATTACAAATGAATTACATAAAAATAAATTTATAAATTGATGTGGCTTGATATGGTACTTCAAATTATAAAATTATTTTTATTATAAAGTAGATCTAATTAATTTTATAAACCTATATCAGTTTATAGATTTACTTTATATCATCTCTTTGTGTCTATAATAATTCTCTATTCAAAATAGATTTTTATGTTAGCTAGCGAGAGCGAGCTCTCCTATAGTAGTCTTACTTTGTCATATATCAAGTAAATAAAATTATTTTACTAATATTTTGTTAATCTATTCTCTTGACATCTATATCCGAGTATTGGTAGTGATTTATGTATCTTCATATGTAAAATTATCTTTTTTGAAGAATAATTTTGTATATGAAGAAAAACTTCAACATTGATTTATGTATCTTTGAACTAAATAATAATAATATTTTATTATTTATTATTTGTTTTCTAAAATTATTATTTTTTATATATATTTTACCATTAGCATCCACTTTATATTATCAACTTAATACAAATTTTATGTATCAAAATTATCTAAATATAAATTCTACAAAATTGATTTTAATGGGTAGGATGGAGAAAAAAATAATAAAATAATATTTAAAGAATGTAATGATATATATTTCAAATTTAAAGATAAAAATGAAGATTGAGAAACCTTTACCAATGCTCCTTAAAGGGCTTGCGTTATCTTAAATCTGCACAAATTATTTTCCATCCTCAAGTGTTCATTTCTTTCCTTTTTCCAATGAAGATGAAGAAAATATGGTAGTTTATATCAGATGAAAGAAAATAAGAGCAAACTCAAGAGGATGTATTCGTACTTCGTACGCGGTACGAACTCGAAAGATTTGCAAGGCATACAAGGAACAGTCTTGGGCATGAAGAACTCGCTGTCCATGACAGTCCACACCCCAGCTTCTAAAAACTGAATTTTGTTGTGGCTATTTTATCCATATACTGGGTTGCTACTTCAGTTTGTTTGAGCAGACAGGTGCCTCTCGTTGTCCGTAGCTGGCCATCTCGACCTGACCGTCGGTGAAGCCAAACTTGCATGCGGCCGGCCTCACTATCACAGAGTAGGATTGGATAAGATCATCTTCGAATGACTCCAAATTGTTGTTGAAGTCATCCAAATTTGTTCTTGATAAGAGATTAGAGCACCAAGACCTTTATCAGGCACATCCGACTGATTCTCGATTGATATATAGGAATACAAAATTGTTGTCTTATATGGTATTGTAATGAGTGATATTGACAATGATTCTCCCGACTATGTCCCGCCAGAGTTTTGTCTGGCTTGTTCGTGTCAATATATAGAAACGATGCATTGCCCAGGGAAAAGAAAAAGAACGCTTGACATTCCAAATCAAAGTCGGGAGGACCATATCAAATTCTCTGCTTGGCAATTTCTTGAATTTTCTTCCTCTTTGCTCTCTCCTCGTACAATTTTAATTTGGAAATGGAGACCCAAAGGGCACAAAACCGACGTTTGTTCTGGTTGGTGACCAGTAGCTATTCCAAATATGATTCTTGTTTTAAAAGGTTAGTTCCAAAAGTTTTGTTTGGTTTTTCGCTAATCGCTTGCTTTTCACTCATCTATTTATGGATGTTACTATCACCCACTTCTTAGCTTCGGTTTGAATGCATTCTTGGGTGTTCTTGATCTATCAAGTATCTATTTTTTTCCTTGATTTCAATACGTGCCACCAAACCCTGAAATTGAATCTGCCTCATATGACCTAATGGGTTGGTGGGTCGGTTTTAGAAAGAAAAAAGAGAGAAAGCGCTCCTAGAAGTTGAGGTTGGTGCTGGTTTAAAAATTTGCTTCTAATCCTTTTTTTAAAGGTCTTTATCTTTTATAGGCTAGATTACAGGCCATTTTTGTTGATTTTTTTCGAATAAGAATGGCGGTTGTGGTGTTTAATAGGGAAGCAACATTAGCCAGAGGAAATGGTCTAATGGGAAAGCAAGGTTCCCAAGAAGTTAGCGTCCTGAATTTCGGAATGCTGACTTATTTTTAGGAATGGGGGAAGATAACTTAAGAGGTCCAGAAACTTTACCAGGAAGTGATCCTTCTATTGGAAGGAGAATCTCATGGGGAGATAGCCATTGTAATTCCAAAACTGTATTACTTCATGGATTGAAGCATGATTCTGCAAAGTATACTGTTTGTAAGGGAGTCTATGTGGGGAGAAGGTATTCATGGCTGCGAAAGCACGTGAAGTCGATTGCTTTTATGGCTGGGTTGATGAGTTTCATTCTCCTGCTTCATTCCCTCGTGATGTCCATTTTCTATTTGGGAAACCTTCAAAATCACTCGGCCCAAAGAAACTCTAGTGGGCTCAAGGTAAATTTATCATGTTGCAATACTAGATGCCCTACCCTTGAACTAAGTAGTGATGTTATTACTGGTCTAGACTCTATAACTAAGTTGGAACTCGAGAATTGGAGTTGGAATTGGCCAGAAATGTAACTATCTGAATTTTGGTGACAATCAGGTTTTACTCTATTGCTTCTTATTAGAGAAGTTTATTATTTCATTCTTATATATATATACGTATAAATCTACTTTTTATTCTTGGTTTCATTGTTAGTCTGCAGCCATTGCCGGTGACTGAGTTGATTTTAGCTGCTACCGGTCATAGGCATTATGCATTTGGGTGTGCTTTATGTGAATCTGTATCCTTAGTCATTTGCAAGAATTTCTCTCAAAATGTGCAAATCCTAATTAATTATCAATTTTGTAATTGGAATGATGTTCTGATTTTTTCTGCATCTATTTTTCAAAGGAGGAAGATACGAGTGCCTACACCTATGAAGAAAAAATACCGATACAGATGTATGACCGACTTTGAAACTTGGCAACCATTGCTCTTACAGAGGTTAGCTGCATAAACTCTATGTTTGGTACATATATTACTAGCTTGTCAAATTAGTTGAATTTCTTTTATCCCAATATCTAAGATCTTAGCCATGCTTTAGAAAGAGTTTACGCAAGAGACATCAAGGATCTGGGAGGAACCATATTAGAAGGCATCTAAATGGAAACCATGCGCGAATAAAAAGCTTCCGACCAATCTTGGTATTTAATTTTTATTCCACCTTGATTGATGCATGAGAAATATGCTGTGCTATATAAGTGTTAATATTATTGTCCATGAAAATTTCAATAATAGCTAGTTTTTTAACTTTTATATGTCAAATGATATTCGCTTCTATAATGAAATTCTGTACTGTGTAGATTAATCTTAAATTAGTTGTTTTGTTGGGCAGAGAAATTTAACAAAAATAATGGCTACATACTAATCAGTGCAAATGGTGGTCTCAACCAACAACGAGTTGCTGTAAGTACCTTAGGCTGCCTTGAGTTTTTATAATTATCCTTATACGTCAATACTCTGAATGCTAATAAGTTGTTTTTTGTACAACCTTGTAATTCCACATAGTGAGAAAAATAAATACACAGGACACCTTTTAAAATCCAAGAGCTTTTTGTTTGAGACTCTTACTCTGTAAAATGGTCATAAATCCTGCATTTTTATGAAAAATGTGGGTTTTGACCTGTTGGAAAATCGACGTACAGGATTCATGTACGCACCCATATCTGACACTTGTTAAAGGAGAGATGTGTGTATAGTTGAAAGATAGGGTCATTCATGAAGCAAGGAGTAGTTATTTTGAAAAGTTTTGTTATCAGATTATGCTATGTTAACTAGTATCAAGTATGTTAATTTCTTCTGCAACTGTTATGGGTTCTCTCTGAAGTCTCTCAGGTAATGGGTTCCTGATGTTGACACATGAAAACTAGGTTTAATCTTGGGGAAAGGAGAATATCCCCAGATGCTAAGTTAAAATTCAGGATGCTTATGTAAGAACAACCTGTGTTATAAACTCAAGGCCAAGTGTTTACGTTTATTTGCTAAACAAAAAATGAATTTCTAATAAATTGTTTCTTGCAAATGAGTAAACCACACCTTCACAATGTGAGATTTGCATTTATATACAGTTCATTTTTTTCTTTTTGTTTTCTTTAAAGAATAAATCAGTTAATGTTAGTTTCTATGCAGCTATGTTTTGGGTGAGCTTATGTTGTACTCTTAATGCAATCTTTTCTTCAGTTACCTCCTCCACTGGTAGAAGTGACTAAGCTTTTGGTAATGCTCATAGATTTATAATTCTGTTGCTTTGGCATCTCTTCTCAATGCAACTTTGGTTCTTCCAAGATTTCTATATAGCAACGTTTGGAATGATCCCAGGTTTGAGATCATAACTCATGTATTTCCTATAAAAAGATGAATGCAAATCTGTGAAGATTATTTGTGGTAATATTGACCTACAAAGCTACAGCAATGCAATACTGATTGTGTAAGTCACTAACACCCTCTGTGAACCGAGGATGGAGGTTGGTAATCATCACAGATGACATGAAGATAAATCAATATATTTTTATCTTTTCATTGTTAACGACTAATGCGTATCATATCATCATCATTTATATTCAGTGAAGAATCGTTTCTGAGCATCTGAATGACCTGAACCAATGAACAGCATATTTTAAACTATGCTGGATTATGCACTCGTTCCTAAATTTCCTGGTTGATCACTTGAGAGGTTTTCCATGACATTGGTTGTTTAACTAAAACTCTTGAATTCAATTAGTGTTTATTCAAAAATATTTAATTTTGGGGTGAATGGCAGAAACATTATCCAAAATATTTAATTTTGGGTTTCACGCTTTGATATTGATTCATGCATTTCATTTGACAAGAGTGCAGCCAATTTGGTGATATTTACCAAGAAG
>QEOT01006234.1:33448-107383 GCA_003123785.1 Pterocarya stenoptera
TCTTTTATAAATCAAATCTTATAATATCAATAAATTAGAGGGTACTTTCTACATCAACTTTTATGTAAAAAAAAAATATAAATTTAAAGAAAATGGTTATTATAGTTTCGATATTTTTTCATTTAATCCTAGAGGAGAAACATGACTTTAAAATAGAAAATTTTATACATTACACTATCATTCTATTTTTATTTGATTAAGTAAGATGTGATATATTTGTCATTATTAAATAATCATTTATTAGATGTATCTTTATCATCTAATAATAATAAATATATCACATTTTATTTAATAAAATAAAAGTAAAATAAAAATATAGTGTATAATATTATTCTTTTAAAATATATGGTGCTAAAGACGTATTATTTTATATAATAAATTTATAAATTTTCACATATCGATAGCTCTTACAAGCAGATATCATTTTTGAAAAAATGAAAACAAAATTAATAATTAAGAATAAAATTCTCAGATAATGGATTCTTTATTTTTATTTTTATTTTTTTGAGGGAGATTCTTTATTTTAGTTTACATAAATATATAAATATTTGTTCAGGAATTCCCGTACCTCAAAGCAGTTATGTTACAGTAATGAGTATAAATAAAGAGGGGGGTAGTGACCACTGAGCAGTGACCAGACCCCCAACGTGTGAAGAAACAGTACGAATCTCTAACGTCTCTTTTTCCGGATGCCTGCCAAAGACAAACATCATCGAAATCAGAGCTCCTCTACGTACATAAAACCCTCAATTTTTTTTATAATTCTTTATATTTTACAGTTTTACTGCTCTGTTCATCTGATTCTTCCCAAACCCCATGCTAACCAGCTTTTGTATAAAAAAAAAAAAAAAAACAAACAAACAAAATAGCAGTAGAAATAGTTTAGTCATCTAGAAATTCTTAAAAAATAAATTTATAAATTAACATATTTTAATATAATACGATAGATTGTAAAATTAATTTTATTATAAAATATATAATGTATTATATAAAATTTTATTAATTTATGAATTTAATTTATATATTTTTTTTATTTTTTAACTGTAATACTTTCCGTATCAAAAAGCAGGATAATTACTCATATAGGATGGATGTTGTCAGTGTTCAAGATATCTTTTTGGATTTTCATACCAAAAGATAATGGAAAAAGAAAAAGTTGGATAATTAATGGGAAAAATATGTTTGGTTGAAGATGTAAAGAAATATGGAGTGCTTCAAAGATGGATTCTGCACATCCGACATTAATATGGAGAGTGAGCAGGTTCAATTCGAGTAATAACTTCTATGATTTGGTAGCTCAATAATAATTATGAAATGGAGGACATTAATTAGTTGTGAGATTTATGTGGTATTGTTTTAGCAAGTTTGAGCATTTTTTGGGTACGAATTTCCTACAATAAAAACTTAATAGTTTCTACATTTTGATTAATATTTAATACAGAAGAGTCCGCATACTTTATTTAATTACCAAACTCAAAATAAATTGAAATCTTGAAATTATGAGCCACAAGCAAATACAATTAGTTCTCATTTGGATACATAAATAATCTCATCTCATCTTATCATTATAAATTTTCACACAAAATATAATAAATAATTCAATTTTTTTAAATTTTAAAATAATAATAATATTAAAAATAATATTTTAACAACATTTTATTTAACTTTTAACTTATATTTAAAATCATATCATATCATCTTACTATTCAAACGGACCCATAAACTTTAAAATGAATCAAGTGCTACATTTTAAATATTGATAGAGTAAATATAATTCACTCGAGATTAGATTTTAGAAATGAGTAATGCTATTTGAAGGATCACACACCATTCATGTAGCATAGTTTGATTTGTAAAATTTAAATTTTAAAATTTATTTTTTGAATCGAATTATATCACGTGAATAGTATATGATGTAAAAGCACTGAAAAAGAATTATTTTTTTGTTAACTTGAAAGTATCAATACTGATCATGCAGTTTATTTTTTTTATTTTTTATTTAATTTTTTTATAAAGATCGTGCTGTGTATTGAGAACTCTTCCTTTGTCATAAGTGAGACTTATCCGACAAAATATACGAAAGTAAAGTCCTCTTTTGCGAGGGGAAAAAAATTATCTTTGCAAAAAGCATTTCTTTTACATAATGCTTAAAGCCCCACGAGTGTCAAAAAGCTATATATCTGATCTTTAAAAGATGAGAAAGCAAAACTTTTATTGTCTCTCGTAAATAAGCATTTATTCTTCTCGGAAGGTCAGGAAATCCAATTGCTTTAAGGTATATCGAAAACATCGATAGACTACCCAAAATAGAGGGGAAGTTGTTAGTTTTAACTGAGATCAATTCAGTTCAGTCTAATTTTAAATTGAGTCTAATATCAAAACATCCAATTTTAAATTACTAAAGTACTCATCTCAATTCAAAATTTTTTTACACGTGGGATCCACAATATTTTTCAATTTAACACTTATTTAAATGTAGGACCAACAATATTTTTCAACTTTCTATAAATACATCAAAACTCATCTTAACATCAAAACATATTTAAATTCATTTTAAGTAAATTTTATAAAACTTACTCTACCATCTCAACTCATTACTATTTATAAAGTACTCAACTCAACATCGACGCAGCCTTCATTGCATAGTTAATTGCCGAATGAGTCGTCTGGCCTATTTTTTATCGACAAATACTAGAAACCTTAAACTTAACAGCCGAGGAAATTCTGGAGGGTGATACAGAAATACGTATTATTCAACTCCAGTAGTATGATAAGGACAATTGAAAATGACTGGCCTATAAATTAGACATAAAAACATCATTACTCGGCTGAGAAAATTGATAATATAATGAAATCGTTCATGTCAGACAAATTAGCAGTTAGAAACTCTCTTCTTCTTTTTTTTTAGTCAACTAACAAAGTCTTTGTCCAAACATACTCAAGAAGCAGAAGCAAAATATTCAAAAGAATGTTGAAAGAAGCCTTTTCTATTTGAGCACAGAGAAGAGCATTTGAAAATATTTAAGGGGTGGAAATTAAGCAGCTAAATCACGATGATACATGATCACAAAAAGAATAGATAGATTATAACAATAGTTAAAACAGATAAGTAAAACAAGGATTGCATGTAACTTGGGAGCATATATGCATTGCTTTTGAAGGGCCAGATATAACTAGTGGGGGCAAAGATGATTTACAGAGACCAGCTCCGATGTTGACCGAAAAATAATGAGAGCCAGGAAAAATGACCACTCAACTCGAGCAAATGATTTGCATTAGGATGGCCACTATCCTTGGGTCCAACTCTTGGGATCCGAGTATCGATCTCCCTCCTCGTTTCCTAGAAAACAAGAATATGATTTCTAAGATGCCATGCCATTCAAGAATGAGAGATGCATGTGGCTACACAGTGTCTGTGTTTGTGTGTGTGTGTGAGAGAGAAGCAGCTCACTTGGTGGGCTCCTGATATTGCTTTCGGCTTGAATTCGGAACATGCATGTACAGATGACTTATTTTATGAAGGACCTAAGTCAAAAGAAAAGAGAAACGAGTGAGCTAGAGCTGGAGAGCAAAAACCTTGCCACTTTTTCAACACGCTTATGCTGCCTATAATTGCTCCATCTACAAGCCGTCTTTAACTTACCTACGCTGCAAATATTCAATCAAGTCTTAAGTACCTGTTCTTGCTGTACTCACTACAACAAATTGACATTTTTCCCATGAGTGGTTTTGCCGCCATACTTTTGTTGGAAATCACTTTTTCCTGTCATTTCAAGTTGTAGCTAACTCCCTAGAAATAACTGGCAACATGTAATATTTAAATCCGCGAGCGACATGAATGTCGGAAATACTCTTATTTTCAGTGATTTTTTTCTTTGCAAAAAGTGTCAAATTTCATTGCAAAAAGTGTGCCAACCATGGTTAATTGGTAGGGGTGTAACGGATCCAGTTTGATCCGGTTTTGAACAAAATTTGAAACTGAACCGGTATGTACCGATTTTACATTTTCAAGAACCGATTTTGCACCTGTTACCCCCCTAAACCGATACTTCCAGTTTTACCAGTTTTGGTCCAATTTTTCGATTTTAATATACTATATACTATATTATATAATATATATAATAATATATTATAGTATATATAGTGATATAATATTCGTATAACTATTAATACAATAGATTATAATGATATAAGATTTTAAAATTTAATATTATATTAATTATTAATTTATCATATAATACAAAACTATTTTATATATAATTATATATTATATATAAAAAATTATACTATATGTATGAACCGGTCCGGTTTGGTCCAGTCCAATTTTAAAAAAAGAAAAATCGAAACCGGACCGATTTTAAGAAAAATAAAACCGATTCCGGACTGAATCAAATTTGGTACCGGACCAAATCCACCGATTCGGTCTAGTCCGGTTTACCAGTTCACTGATTTTTTCTTACACCCCTATTAACTGGCAACATATAGTACTTAAGTACCTGTTATTGCTGTACTATATTAGGGAAGAAAACAAAATAGAACAATTAACCCCGTCAGAATTCCTACCAAAACAGAAGAAATAGCTTCTAAGCTCATGTTATAACTATGAGGGGTAAGGCAATGACGAGACTAGAAAAAATATTTGCATTTTCATTTTTCGCATATATATGAGGCACGATTAAAAATAAATACAAAGCAGCTTGTACATTGCCTTTAACTGAGGAAAAAGAAAATGGATCTGAAATGTTGTATGGTAATTCACCAATAAGTAGTAAACTGAATGGCTCAAGATTTTATCTCCAACTTCCCTTCACTACATCTTTTTTCTTTAGCCTCTCACTGTCCTTGCTACCTGTCACATGATGAACCATCCACTGTTATTATTGGAAAATGATGGTGATGATCATGATCTCATAAGCTGATGTCTATTGATTCAATTGGTGATGAAGTCATTTTAGAAGATGGCCCTCGACTTAGGTTACAAGATGAAGGCTAGCCATAGGCTTTTATGTATTTTTTGTTATGTTAGTTTGCTTGTCCTTTGTTGAGCTGTTTGATGAGGTGTATAGTTTTTAGAGGTAGAGTTTATTATGTAAAGAGCTGTGAATATTCTTTTTTCTAAAGAGGTAGGCTATACAGAGTACTCCTTATATCCATTCTTTTGTAAATAGTTCATTCATTCAATCATTCAAAAAGAATATTCAAAATTCTTCTCAAACTTGAACTTTTCTTCTTTCGAATTTTTCTTACTGCTTTCTTATATGGTATCAGAGAGGTGAACTACAGCAACCATGACCACAGAAACCCTTATCACGAAATCTTCATCGACCTCCCCACCTAAACCATCAAATTGTTTTCTCAACTTCACTGATGTCACTAACCCTTATTGGCTTGACAATGGAGACAACCCATTTGTTTCTTTTGTTTCTGAACTTCTCACTGTTGATAATTATACCACTTGGTCCAGGGCTATGTGGAGAGCTCTTAGAGCCAAGAACAAGTTAGGATTTATCAATGGTGAAATTTCCAAACCCACTTATCCAAATGCCCTCTACTTGAAGCCTGTGAATGTTACAATGGCTTTGTGACTTCTTGGGTACAGAACTCCATTTCTCCATCAATCAAGTCTAGTATTGCTCTTGTGAATGAAGCTTTCGTGATCTGGAATGAGTTGAAGGAGCGCTTTACTTAGCAAAATAGTCCATGAATTTTTCAACTTAAAAAGGCACTAGCAAGGCCATAACAAGAGTAAGACTCGATGAGTGTTTATTATGGAAAATTGAAATCTCTTTGGGATCATAAGCTGAATGTGTTTAATCTATTGCCTGACTGTAGTTGTGGGCAATTAAAGATCCTTTGGATAGGTATCATATGGATTGTGTGATACAATTCTTGATGGGCTTAAATGATTCATGCACCAATTCAAGGGACCAAAATCATGCTGATTGATCCCTTACCCTCAATTGGCAAGGTCCTTTCTATGATCCAGCAGTAGGAGAGGCAACATCTCATGCTGAGTAGTTGTCCTTCTCCTAATTCGATGGCCTTAGCAACTAAGAAATTTTATTCCACCTTCAAACCAAATGCCAAGCCTGGACAGCCTCTTAAACGAGATCACCCCAATTGTACGCACTGAATCTTATCGCTCTGAGTTCTCATCTTTTGGTCGTCGTTTCTCCTCTTCTTCTTCTTGTTCGTCGTTGTACATAGATAACATAGCAATGCCTTCAAATTGCTTTTCCTTCGAACCATGGTTTGAAAGCGTTGAACCTGGGGATTGGTGGAATGGGGTTTGAAGGTTGAATTAGGAAGCAAATTTAGCACGAATTGAACTTCGAAAGGTAGGAGGAACCGGGGATTTTTGCCTTCAGAAGCTTCAAACAGATGAGGAAAGTGGGCTGGGCCGACGGTGTTGATTTCACTCTTGGGTCATGGTTAAGCTAAGGTCGAGTCTTTTGTGAATGGATCAAGACCCACTATGTATAGTTTTTATCCAGATTTTAAGGTCTAAAAAATTGAGAAATAGACACCTTAAATAAAAATTCAGGAAATAAAAATTGAGGTCCGTTTGAATTGAGGTCTTATCTTATTTTTATAATCTTTTTAAATTCGAATATAAAATATAATAAAAAATTTAATTTTTTCAAATTCTAAAATAATAATAATATAAAAAAATAATATTCTAATAATATTTTTTTTAATTTTTAATTTTTATCTAAAATCATCTCATCTCATCTTACTATCCAAACAGACTGGGGCGTGAATGATCATACATGGTCTAAAGTGAACACATTACCTCTTTTGAGCTCAAGCCCTTGTGTTGAGTCTCGCATTACAATTTCGTGAATTCTGATCATGCAATAGCTTTATTATTAGAATCCATGGCGGGAGTTTAAAAGGAGAAGTAGAGACTTGACAACCATCCGTATCATATAGGTCAAGTGTTCGTAATTTAACTTGCTCAATAGTTCATTTTAAGTGTGCAAATAATCTTTCTGGACGTGCACAACAGGTACTGATCACTCCGACAGTTAATTCAACTTTGGAGACAACAAACATGAAAACACTCTTGGGCATAATAATTTTTTAAAAAAAAAAAAAAAAAAAAAAACTCATTTCTCTTATGGTGTGCAAAAAGTGAACATCCTTGAAGAAGACCATGCAACCTTTTATGCATGCATGTACAAGAACAGGCGCATCCAAGTTTTACTAAATCCTCAAGAAAAAGAAAAACCATCAGAAGGAAAAGTACTAAAGACATGAAAGCCAGAAGGAAGAAGACCGGAAAAACTCTAGAGAGTCCCACCTTCTATGGTTCAAAAGACACAGGGTAAAGCAGATTACTAGAATCCATTTTTGTTTCTTTCTTTCCATAAAGAAAGGTACGTATGTAGCTAATTAGAACGACTTCTGCTTTTTTGTTTCTCTTCATGTTGGGAAAATATACCGAGCTCAAAGTAGCATTTCAGACACAGTCGGTAGGAGGGAAGAGAGAGGAGAGGAGGACAAAAAGCAAAAGTTGAGGAAGGAAAACAAGTCAGATGCGGTGAGATAACATAAATCTGTCTCTCTCATCAACCACTCAAAAAAACCACAATAAAGGAATTTGAGATCAGAGAAAAATGGGAGAGGGACTTCTGGGCGACTCCTAGGGAAGACGGATCGATATTCTTCAACCTCACGAGACGGGACGTTATTTTATTTATTTTCTCTAGACAAAAGGGTCACCAACCCTCGTTATACTATAAGATATGAGAGATTGTAATATACTTTGTGGATTTGGCCTCCAAACGATTCGTGGACGTGGCTCCATAACGAATCACGTAAATTCGTGTGTCTCATTTTATGTTTACATTTCCTGTATTCTTTGATTATTTATTGTTATGGATGTAGAAACGGTCCCGTATGGACGTCCCAAACCGTCATCAAGGACTTCAGACCGACCATCGAGGCCCTAGTCACCCTGGAGATGATTCTTTCTCACATTCGAGCTTGTTGATTTTTATCTTTTAACACTTCGCCTATAGTTATATAATCTCTTAACTTAAACAGCTATCTTAGTATCAGCTATGGCAAATGAGTAAAAAGTTTTGTAGTTAAGAGCCTTAACGTCAGAGCAGGGCATGCATTTCGTTCCACCTTTTGGCGCCAATCATATCAGCAGTGTCTGCTAGCTTTACGTTCCCTGAAGAATCTCTTGCTTTTTATTTTTCTTTCCAGTTGCGTGTAGTCCTTTCTGGTAATTGAAATATCAGCTTTAAAGGATGATATCAATGAAAACTACTGTAACCAAACATTTGGGTGACGCAGAAAATCCATCCGTGAGTCCGACTTCCACGTTTGAAAGTTGTAAGAAAACTCCAAACGAAGTGGAGAGAGCACGACGTTGGGTGATGTAGAAACTAGAAAGAAACTCTCCCTGTCCGACCGCCCACGTTTGAAAGATACTCCTCATGTAGTGGACAATGACGTCTAATTATACAGCCTATCCATGACAAGACTAATGTTATATATAATATATCTATACCACTGCCCATTTTCATCTCATTTGATCCCAACAGTTATGGTTGTGGAGTCGAGCATGATTGGCTATTTGAACGTTGACCGTAGTTCCGGGGACAAATGGGCGTACAAAATTGACGGCTTGGACCAAATTAACAAAGTTGTCGGGCTGTTGTGTTAGACCACAATACGCCATAGATCATGATCATAAGCCAACCGGCTAAGGGTCCGGTTGCTCCAAATACATACGTAACTATGATAAAATCGACATGCACGAATAGGATACATATGTAACACTCTAGGATGTTTTTCTCGTGTGAAACGTCTCAAGACAAAAGAGAAAAAGAAAAAGAAAAATCAAAAGAATAAAGGTAAAGGGAATAAGTACAGAAAAAAAATTCAAAGAAAGAAAAGAATAGCTATGCCCAAAAAGAAAGAAAATATCTATTATAGATGGAAAAAGAGAAAATGATGGGGAACCCTCGTGACGTAAGAGGCAAGCAACAAGCTCAAGTGGGATACTCTGCAAATCTGCCATCTTTGCTCACCAACATAAGAACATCCCCACCACCATCCATTAAATTCCTTACCTTACACCCACTTCACTCTGTCCCACTGTTTTTTTTTGGGGGGGCCTCTGATCTCTATTTTTTAATTTGTTTCCGTACATTCATGGCATAATAAGAATTAAAATCTAAATAGAGACACGAAAACATTATCTAAAAATCATCTGGAATGCCCATCGCCTCAATGAAAACGCAAAAATAAAAGCATCGAGGTAATTGTTCACTTAATTCGCTCCTCACGAGGTCCCCTGTTTCGTACGCGTGGGGGAAGGTGGCAATTCGTTTATCTAGGAACTTGAAGCGTCGACGTCGGAGCGAGTCAACTCAGCTGAAGTCCACCGTGGGTGTGATGTTTATGTCCTTGAGTAGACCCAGGACCTGCTGCATGGTGGGTCTTTTACCAGGTGATTCCGCCGTACACAAGTACCCCACTTGGAGACTCTCCACCATCCCCATGACCGACTCATCCCCTCCGAGTCTTAGCATCGGGTCCAGCGCTTTAACTCCCAGACCTTCTCTGACCAACCTCCTCACCCACACCACCGTTTCCGCGGACCCAACTTTTCCCGTCAGCAGCTCCATCAGAACCACCCCGAAACAATACACGTCCGTCTCAGTGCTGCACTGCCCCAAGTCTCCAGTCCCGATGTTCCGGAACCCGAAATCCGCAATCCGGGGCTCGAAGTTCTCGGAGAGTAGGACGTTGGAGGCCACGAGGTGGCCGTGAATGACGGGTCTGGACCCGGCGTGGTGGAGGTACGCAAGCCCACGAGCTATGCCCACTGCGATGCGGTGGCGCGTGAGCCAGACCAATTTCTCCGGAGAAGATAGGTGGGAACCGGTGGCGTCATGCACCTCCCAAGTATCGCCGCTCCAGTCCTCCACGTTGGGCTCCCCAGTCGGTAGCTCGTGAAGCAACCGGTGCAAGTCGCCGTTAGACATGTACTCGTAGACAATCAGCTTTTCTTTCCCTGGGGGAAAAAAAAAACGCGGAAAAGGATGAAGCATCAATCTAAGACCGTCCAAATGTGACAAATCTCTGCACAACCTAATCAGTAATCATGACCTGCACTAGATTTCCGCGAAAATAGTCATAAATCACAAAACAGTCAACAGAGTACGACACTAAAGCCATTCAAATTCAAAACCCGTGAGGCCGATCAAAGATTCAAAGACTGGAGGAGCTGTGAGATTTTGAAAATAAAATAGACTATAGATTAGACAACTGGATACAGTACAAGTACAGTACCTGCGATGCAGTAGCCAGAGAGAGGCAATAGGTTGTGGTGTTTCAGCAGGGAAAGGTCCTCGAACAGGGATACGGCGTCGTCGTGGTCGACGTCCCTGGCGTTCTCGAGGACCTTGATTGCCACGTGGATGCCTCCAGGGAGGATGGCTGTGTACACGGGCCCACTCCTACCTTCCGCGAGCTGGGAGTCCTTGCCGAAGTTCGACGTGGCGGCGATCAGGTCCTTGAAGGTCAGGTTCATCAGGGGTTTCTCGAACATCACTACAGGGGCAGAGGTTGGTTCTTTGATGTCCGCCACCCATGATGTGCCTGACTCCGTCTCGAACGAGAACGGCCCTGATTTCTCGAACTTGAAGGGCAACTGGACCGGTTTAGAGATTGCCCATTTGTTCTGTCTTGCCAATCTTTTCCTTCTGCGGCACAACAATCCTATACAGAAGGCCATGAAAACAAAGACAAATGCAGATGCACATGATAGACCGAGAACCAGAGGTTTGGATTTTGACACGGGTTTCTTCGTGCTGGAGCTTTTGTTTGTGGGGATGTGTTTTCGGAGGGGTCTGCGAGGTGGGGTTTGGGAATGAGGTGGGATATTGTGAATACTAATTCCAGACTGTATGAACGCGTATTTGCCAAATTTCAAGTACTTGTCTGGACCAACTAGTCCTGTGAAGTTGTTGAACGAAACGTTTAAGAATTTGAGCCCACTGAGTGGGGGGAAATCAGAAGGAAAAGTACCATTCATGGAATTGCTGGACACGTCTAGATATTTCAACAAGCGAAGAACCGACATGGGTTTCACATGGCCTGAAATGTTGCAGCTTGAAATGTCGAGGTGCTCTAGCTTGGTGAGGTTACTGAACCCAGAGGGCAGAGGTCTGAGACTGTTATGCGAAAGGTCAAGAACTCTGAGCTTCGAAAAACCATTGAGCCGAAGCAAATTGGTGAATCTGTTGGCTGACATATTGAGCACCTGAACCGATGAGAACGAACGGTCTCCCGTGGTGGATTTGAATCCAATGCTCCCTCCAAACTGGTTCTTGGACAAATTAACATGTACCAAGTTTGAAATGGACCAAAACCAACCTGGCACAGACCCCTGCAGCGAGTTCCCAGAGAGGTCAAGAACCTGCAGCTGAGACATGTTTCCGAGAAACTCCCAAGAGATGATCCCGCTTAGATTTCTGGACGGAAGCCTTATCTCCCTTGAACAGTTCCAATCTGAAGACGGGTCAAGCCAAGAATGATTGAATCCATGGACTGATTCAAAAGCCTTCAAGACCAACTCTAGGTCTGTACTGTTGCATGCAGATTCCACAATCGCAACCAGCAAAAAGAAAACAAAAAATCTGGAAAAGGTCTTCATTTCTTGGTTCGCAGTTTTTTAGATTCTCCTGCGTACTTTGTTTAGTAAGACAAGCAGAGCGAGAGAGAGAGCCGAGCATGAAATGATGAAATGAATGGAAGAAGGGGCAGAGTATGGGACTAAAATGGTTTGGTTATGACCGAGGGGCGCCACACGGCAGTGGGTTAGTGGAGTGGGAGGCTGGCTCAGCAAACGACGTTAACTTTGACGGAAGACTTGCAGAAGGGAAGTGTTGACTAGTGAAAGTCGACAGCGAGCGATGACCCTTCGGCTTATTACCTGTTGGCGCTGCGGTAATTGCGAAAGCCTCGCGACGAATGAGAAATCTACAGAGCTTAATTTGGTTAGTTTAGGCAAAAATAAAATTATATATGATCATAATTTGTCGACTATTTTTATTATAACGCTATTTTCATTATAAAGAAATAACGTATCTTATAAAATTATGTTAATTTATAAATTTATTTTTATAAAAAAAAAATTGTGACTTTAATACTGCCCATTTTATAATCATCATTTTTCTATAAATTATATATATTTTCCATATTAAAATTTTCATTCTTTTATTAACCTCTATTTTATTTTTATTGGAAAGAAAGTTATATAGTCCTAAAAGACCATATCTGTTGTAGCTTTCTTTGTCCTTCCCATGGAGTGTAAAGGAACAATATCAATCCCCAACTTTTGTTGAGAGAATGATTAACGCCCAAACAACCACCAAAAGCTCATTTGCAAACATGGTGAGGCCGTGCTCGTTAGCTTTAGCAAAACATATAATAAAAAATGAGAAATGTTAACTGTATTTAAGAAAAGTTTATAAAATATTTATCTTTTTTCTTTATACGTGTGAAGAGGTAAAATATACTAAATTCAAAATGGTTCTCAAGACCCAGCCTATCAAGTGACCATCGCTGGAAGGCAAAGGAGGAGAGAAGAAATTGAGGCAAGAAAGAACAAGGGGTGAGGGTGTCAGGAGGCAAAAATGTATTAGAAGAAAATAGAAAATGAGAAAATATCAAACACGCAAAGCAGACATCCCTCACCATTACTAAGGCGCGTGCATGAAGAGGGTCAGATAAAAAGGACAAGGTGCCTACGAACTGGGGACCTTCAACTTTTTCTTTTGGCTTCGACGTCTTCTTCAACTTCTAGATAGAGAGCTCCAGAGAGAACATCTTCTTCAGTAAGTAGATTTATAGCTTTCATTATATAGTAAGAAATGTAAAGCTATGAGAAACTGTAAACAAACATATTATAGTATGTGTTAACATTATGCATCAGTTATTTGTTAAATTTTAAAAAAAAATTGACAAAATTAATCTTGTACGTTAAATTTTAAATATATATATATATATATATATATCACTACTCGTCAAAAACTGAACTAGATATTAGCATAAACTCCGACCGATGGTTTCATCGTACAAACTATATATTGTTGTCAAAAGCAATCTCGAGCGTGCAAACCTTCTTATCAACGTAACGATTAATACATGCATTTGGCATTTTGAAAATAAATTAAAATTAAAACACAGTTTGGAAGTAATTTGGTCTGAAACTAAAACCAAACCATGAGGGTACTGATTAGTAAATAGGTTAGTTTAGGATGATCAAACTAATTGAACCAGCTTCATTTAACTTCCTGTAAAGCTTTTTTTTTTTTTTTTCTTCTTCTTCTTTTTTTGGTTGGTTATGGCAAAGTGAACTTGTTGTGGATGATGTCGGTTGATCATAAGCTGAGATGCGAAAGCAAATACACAGAACATTTCATTGATAGGAGATCAAGTCAAGCATATAATTAAATTGATATGATGATGAATGTTTCACGTAATGTGCATTGCAGATGCAACAACCTTGACCTAAATTAAACTCAAGTCCCGATTAGTCCTTAGTAGTTAAGGAAGGCTTTAAATTCCTTTTAAGTTGAATTAAGGAAATGGATAGGTAAGAGGGCAAAGTTAACTACATAAATGATATTTGCAATCTTAAAGTCTACATATCCCACATATTTCTTTTAAAAAAAGTAGATAAATCTAGAATCCACATAAAAAAAATTATTTTTTTGGTAGACTCCACTTTTGTTTTCAAATGGAGTTTGCATCATTTACACAGTCTAGAAATGTATCTAGCATTAATCTTTTTAATTACTATAATTAGCGGTGGACCTACGTTATGACCAAGGTCCCCCCCCCCAAACAAAAAAAATTTACAATTCTCATATGTTCTCTAAAATTTTCTTAAATTTTAGTATATCTAGAAATGTCTTTCTCTAGTTTTTTTTCCCTATAGTCTCAAAATTTTGTATAATTTCTATATATTATTTATTTTCAAGGATGTGGTCTCACCAAAATTAAATTAAAACTAAGTTTAGGAAAAATAATAAATTTATTGATATGTATCTCAAAGTCTTTTTGTTATACAATATTAGATTTCTTAATATGGAATTCAAAGTGAAAATACAACAAAAATCATTTAAAGTTGATGATTTACATGAAAAATGGTTGAGAGGTTTTATCCTCTAGATTTGATTTTGAGTAAAATAAAATTATTTAAGATCACAATTGTAGCATTATATGCTTATAAATGTAATCCGAAAAATATCTAGATTTTACATGAAACTTGATAAATTAACTTACATACTAGAATAAACTAGCTTAAATATATTAAGTTGTGTTTTTTAGAATTTTATTTCTATGTATATATAGCAAATTATTGATATCTAATTTTATATATAGTTATATTTTTATGATTTGTTAATTTGTTAATTTAATTTTATATACGTTTCACACATTTATAGAAAAGTTGGCCCCCTCATAAAAGCACCTGGTTCCTCTCTATATATATATATATATATATATATATATATGTATATAAAATGATCTAGTAACTTGGTAGATTCGACCTCAGGTCATAAGTACTAGTTATCCTACATAGAATTTCAACTCATACAAAATATAAACTTTAAGTGATCGAATGACACAATTTTACATAAAATAATTGTAAAATAGTTATAAATATATCATTATCCATTAGTATAAACTCTGATCAGGAAATCGATCGTGAGCGACCAAAGTTTCATCGTACAATTTCAAAAGCAATCCCGATGATCGAGAGTGCAAAACTTCTTATCACGTAACTCCAAATGTTGCATGCATGCATATCACATATTGCAAGGTAACAAAACGATTACACCACCATATATAAATAACATTTGGCATTCTGAAAATAAATTAAAATGAAAACACGTACAGTACTTTGTATATATAGTACCTCTAGCTAAAAGCCGGCCTCACCCGCGAAATTCTTGGAAGTAATTTGGTCTGAAACCAAAACCAAACCATGAGATCATCTAGTACTGCTACTCATGATGATTACAGTGATTAGTTATAAATAGGTTAGTCCTAGGATGGTCGAACTAATTAATTGAACCTGCTCCATTTGTATTAACTTCCTCTAAAGCTTTTTTTTTTTTTGGATGTGGTGGGTTAAAGCAAAGTGAATTTGTTGTGGATGATGTCGGTTGATAAGCTGAGATGCGAACAAATACACAGCAGATTCGCGTTGCTAGGAGAAGTCAAGCATATAAATCGATATGATCGATGATGCGTGTTTCACGTGATAATGTCTATTGCAGATGCAACAACCTTGACCTAAATAAACTCAAGTCTGGTCCTGATTAGTCCTAATTAGTAGCTTAGGAACGTGCTTTAAATTCCTTATAAGTACTTGAAGGAAATGGATAGGTAAGACGGCAAACTGAACTACATAAATGATATTGGCAATTTTAGGATATGCAAGCTCGATCCGTACACTTTCTTTAAAAGAAGTAAATAAATTTATGACTTATATGAAGAAATTTTATTTTTTTTATAGTCATGATGCACGCGACTCCAACTTTTTTCAAAATGAGTGTATGTGATTTGCACAGCCTAGAACTATATTTAATATTAATCTTTTCAATTAATATAATCATATATATATATATAATGATCATCTAGGAACTTGGTAGCTAGATTCATCTCAGGTCATTATAAGTACAAGTTATCCTATATTGAATTTCAACTCATACAAAACTTAAAGTACTATAAGTGATCGAAAGACACAATTTTGCATGCATATCAGGACTGACCTAAAAATGTAACAAATCTGCTTGCGATGAAAGAATCATTAGGATTAATTAATTGGAGGCTGGCCAGGCAATTAATCACTATATATAGATCTTAAACTGCATGTACTATAAGAAAAACGAGTATTTGTGATTAATTATTTACGATAAAAATGGTTATTTGTGACGAAAATATACTCATTTTAACAAGAAATAATCATTTTTATAAGAAATAACTAGCCATACATAAATAATTTTTTTGTAGTGATGCATAATAATTTATCTGTGTATTTTATAGATGTGATCTTTTGAAAAAAGGTTGAACTCTCTTAAAAAACTTTTTTTTTTTTTTTTTTTATGGAAAAAAAAAATTACTTTCTAATACCCTGTATAAGCTTGTCCACTCTGAATGAAGGTTCAAGATCATCCATACCCTGTACTAAGCATGATCTATATTATATTATATAGAAAAGTCGAGCTACCGTACGTGTGTTTTGGCTTAATCCTTTTGTATTGTATTCTTTTTGTCTGTTGGAATTGTTTAAACAAAAATACTACTTGCAACCGCCTGATACAACCGGCGCACAACCGGCGCCACATTTAATAAAATTTTTCATTTCTTTCTTTCTCCCTCTCTCCCTCCCTCTTTTTCGTTTCTTACTCCCTCCCACTTCTTGGTTTCATATACACCAAAGTTCCAAACGACAGTGAAGTCATCATTTCCAGCTATCCTCCCTCCCGAAAAACTGGTCCCTTCCTTTTCCCACAGAAGAACACCGATCTTGGTTCAAGATCAAGAACCAAGAAATGAAAAAATTCCATTTAAAAAAAAGAATACCCAAGAAATGAAGAAATCCCATTAAAAAAAAAAACTGGGACCTGCAACTACAAGATAAAAACAAGGAAAACAAAGTAATTTTGGAACAATGTGGGAAAGAAAGAGTGGGGATAGGAGATTCAGCAGAGAAACCCATCTCTTGACCTAACAGATGGATTTAATCAAAAATTCAGAAATAGAAGGAAAATCCAAAAAAAAAAAAAAAATAACTCGGCATCTATTAAAAAAAAACTAGCCCAAACAAAAATATGCAGGAGAGGGATGAAAGTAAACTAAATCCAAAATGATAGACTCGGAAGAAGAAGAAGAAAAAGAAAGAGAACGAGAGAGAAGTTTTTTCTTTCTTTATTTTAACTTTTTACCTTTTGTTTTTTGTTTTTTTATTCCACGTAAGTTTTGACGTACAACCGGTTACCCAATGTTCGCATTTCCCGGTTGTCCCTAGCAAAGTTGTTGTTTAAATATCGCATCACCTATGACCTAACCCTCACTCCTATCCAAATTAACCTAACATTAATTATTGCAATAGCAAAAGGCTAGACTCATTGTAACCTTCGATTTCAGATATATGTCTACGTACCGAAAAGGACCATACATACGGTTGAAGTATTTACGAGCTCATGCATTCATTAATGGTGGATTTAAGGGGTGAGTGGTGCTAAGCTACCACCCAGCAATCACAGCTGGGCATGCCGACAAGCATAAATGTACTTTTTGTTTTTATTTTCATTTTTATATGTTTTTAACATATTTAAATATTTTTTTAAAAAATAAATCAATAAATTAAAAATAATTACATAAAAAAAATTAAAAAAATAAATAAATATATGAATGGTCAAAATGAGGAGATAAACTCAGGTGGCATACCAGCATTTTTCTTTAAAGGGTAATATGTGAGGGGTACTGGACTTGATGGCCCTCTAACTCTGTATGGTTGGGCTTTGCACACGGTTAACAACAAATTATCACGGTTTTCTTTTTTGATTTTGGTTTCTAATTCTATGATAACCCACATTGAAGAAGCATCTGAACCAGATCCAACCGTTAACCCAGCCCACGGCCCGATCATCCCCACCCACTTGATATTAATTCTAATTTTGGAAATATATTGGAATATTTGGCTTCTCCACTCTCAATTATGGATACTTTTGGGTTGGAATATATAAGACCGTGTTATTTAAAGAAAATAAAAAATTAATATTCTTAAAACTGTTGATATAAAATGCTCCTATATTAGCGATGTATTTTTTTAGAACATATTAACGATGTATTTAATTAAAAATTTAGACGGTGTTATTTAATTTTTGAAAAAAAATAAAGTAAAACTTTAATTCATTTTAAAACTATTGATATAAAATACTTCCACATTATCGATGTGTTAGGTGTATAAAAATGAGTCTTTCAAATAAATTTTTCTAAGTTTATAATAGCCATATTTTTATTGTTATTGACGTGATATTGGATAATAAGAAAAGTATCACATCAATAATAGTTGTCAATAATAGAGGATATTATACATGTTCTTAAATATTTAGAAGATAATTAACTAAGGATATAAGGAATTTATAAATAGCATTTTTCTTACTTATTATAACACGTCAGTACGTATTATAATATAAATAAAAATTATAAATATAAATAGCATTTTTTTTAATAGAAAAAAGGTAATACATGGTTAATATTAATTTCTTTTAATAACGGGAAAAAATCACAAATAAAAAGTGCTTATTACAATATATCATATCATAAAAATCAATGCTTGTATAAAAAATATAACATTTTATGACAAATTAGAAATACCATCTCGTAACCAATGATCATGGCTGCTCCCAACTTCATCTTTTTTTCCAGGGGTTTGGAGGAAGTACTTGTCAAACAAATTAAGGCATGCAGTTTGCAAAAATGCAAATATTTTTTTTTTAAAAAAGTACAAATGATTTCTTGATGCATGCCAAAATTAAAGAAAAAAAATAATCATGATTTGAGGATTACATTAATATAAGGATTTTAGAGTACAATTTTATTCATTAATGAAAGCAAATCAAACAGACAATCAAACGTGCGCGATGGTCTCTATATTTATTTAAAATTACAAAAGATGCTATATTAATATACGTATTATTTTCTGAAATTCGTATTCTTTAATTGACTTCATAGTTCACACCCAAGTGAGGAACAACCAGGTATGCTGATTTTGATTATATATTAATTAACACGGCCGTCTGATATTTTATTAAATTAGTCATGTGTACAAATTTCTCCTAATTTTTAAAACATAATTATTGTCATTTTTTTTTTCTCCTTTTAATCCTCTGATGACAAAATTATTTGATAGATCTGTATATCACATTTTGTCTAAGAGAAATACTCCATCAATTAGTACATGTGACCCTTTAAATACGGTATTATTTTTGGTATAATAATATTATTCTCCATACCACTTAGCTGTGGGAGAGCGGTGACTTTCAAAATGATAGACTGAGTGTACTCTCGTACTGTGATTATTTATCTCAAATATCTTTTATTATTGAGAGTATATAATTATGATAATACTCATAATATTTGATTTTATTCGTAGAAATGGCTAATAATTACAACTGAAAAAACCACCAAATAATAAAAGAAACCTCTACTTTGAAAACTCTAATTCCGATCGAGTCTCTCGTGACTACTTAATAAATTTCGTACATAATATGGGTTTACGCATTAAACATTAATTTTAGGGTCACATATTATCCATCTATACATGTGTGTGTTGGCTTTTTAGTGTGGAGTCTAATTTTGTTTATGTTGATGACTTGATCCAACCTAGCCTGCTGATTAGGATTTACTTACATATTATGTTATATTCTTGTACGTACGATTGCTTTAATATTGTATTTTTAGTTATCATTTGAAATAAAATCTTCTACATCTTCATGAAAATAGGTATATTATTGAACCACATAAATCTTGTATTGTGTATGATTTATTTGACTTTTTTGCACTCTTATCGTTCCTAACAATATATTATTATTTAGCTAAGAAATGCTATTTATCATCTTTTTATTCACAATCCTTTTAATTATGATAATTTTTCAAAGGATTAACACACAAGTAAAACATATATAACAAATGATTTTCCAATAATTTAATATCACATCATTAAATGATAAGAGAATAATAAATAAAAAGATGTTGTAAGATGACTCAATTGAGTTATACCATTTATAATTAGAGCCGTAAACACATCACATACTGTGGAAGTCATTATTGTGTTATATATATAAATATATAAATATATATATAAATATATAAAGTAAAAAAACCAACACAATACCAATACCTTGTGATGTTAGCTATTGCAGAAGGCTTTTTACATTATTAGTATATTAGGCGGGTCAATAATTATATTTGTAAATATAATATTGTTTCTTATTTATCTCCTAAATACCAAAAAAATGTATTACTGTTTCAACTTGTAAATCAGTACGTGTGAGGAGAGTGATAGATGCTGACATAATAGAATTTTATTTATAAAATTATGACACAAAGGTAATAGCCTATAAATATAATTACTAAAAGATAATACATGATAGAAAAACTACGTGAAGTTATTTTCTCAAAATGAAATTGGGAACATCCAACTTCCAAGTTCTCACCTAGGGTATGTTTGGGTAATAAGATGAAATTACTCAAAATTTGTCACAATTTCCTTCCCAAATATCACTAAGATAAAATAATTTTCAATTTCAAATTTCAAATTTCAAATTTTATTCTTTTAATTATTATCTAATAATTATAGGTTTTACAGATTTCAAAACAAAACACAAAAATCAATATAAAATTTTCAAACTTCAAAACTAAAATAATATTTAACTTAATTTTTTAACTTTATAATATTTTTATTCAACTTTTTCTCTCACATTTCTTAAAATCTAATAAAATATATTAATTCAAACAACTTCTTACCGTTGCAATTATGAAATAGTCGAAAGCATTCAAACGAGGCCTTACTCTTGTAGCAAGAGAATGAGAAACAAAGAGCATATACGTATGATATAGAATATAGAGTAATGCTAGATATATACAAGATTCAAATAGATAAATTCTGTGTAAGTCTTTTGATAGGAACCCAGAGGCAACAAGGAAAACCTAGAAGACAAGACTAAATGTGAATGGGAAAGTGAAGTCTGAGATCAGTTTAAAGAAGTGAAGTGAAGAAGAATTAAACAGGCATACACAACATCGTTGGGAATAAAATGAAGTGCAGCGTTTTTGAAGGTCAAGCAAAATGAGGAGTTTAGTTGAAGTTTTAGAGGTTTATGGGCTGCTGATGCTTATACGCAGCGTTTAGTGTCTATAAGTCTGTAGTGTCATGTAATGCCCAGTGTTTGGGATTTAAAAACACCAAATAGTACTGCATTTTTAGTGTCTCACTGTCTGTGACGTCCTATTACATTTTAGTTGTCTTTGATGTTTCTTTTATTTTCGCATGGGTTAAATTATCAATCTTAGAAGTATGTTAGTCTGTTGTGAGAGGGTCGAATATAGAGGAAGGGAAGAACAATTCAGAGAATCATCTGGAATTTGCTGAGTCTTGAATTTGTAAGGAGCTTGGGTTCCCTCAAATAATCCCTTTTATCAATACAAGTGTGACTCTCTTTGAGCATTTTCAAAACACTTTCCATCATTTTCTTCATTTCACTACAGTATCATTCATTTACAATTCATTGACACTCCCTAGTTATAACATTCAACAATTTACGACAGGTTCCTATCAATTGCTATCAAAATAAGGACTACATCAAGGATTCAAGTTATGACGGGAGCGACCTATAAGCTGGATCAAAATGCATTGGTACTATGTACGGACACATTGTTAAGTTATTGACTACCGATAAATGAGTGAAGTCGCTAAAAGAAAAAGGGCTATCACTAAATAAGTGTCAATAGAGTAGGCTGTCATTAACATTGGACTACGAAGCGTGGATGAATGTTATAATACTGATGGTTAATTCTAATTTTGGAAATATATTGGAATATTGGGCTTCACCACTCTCAGTTGTGGATACTTTGGGTTAGAGTATACAAGACCGTGTTATTTAAAGAAAATAAAAAATTAATATTTTTAAAACTGATGACATAAAATGCTTCAATATTAGCGATGTATATTTTAGAACTTATTAACGGTGTATTTAATTTCAAAACTTAGACGGTGTTATTTAATTTTTGAAAAAAAATTTAAAACATTAATCATTTTTGAAACTATTGATATGGAATACTTCCACATTAACAATGTGTTAGGTGTACAAAAATGAGTCTTTCAAATAATTTTTTTCTAACTTTATAATAGCCATATTTTTATTCTTATTGACGTGATATTGGAGAATAAGAAAAGTATCACATCTATAATAGTTATCAATAATAGAGGATATTATACATGTTCTTAAAAATTTATAAGATAATTAACTAAGGATATAATGAATTTATAAATATTATTGTTTTTACTTATATAACATATTAGTACGTGTTGTTATATAAATAAAAATGATAAATATAAATAGCATTTTTTCAATAGAAAAAAGGTAATACATGGTTAATATTAATTTCTTTAATAACGGAAAAAAATCAAAAATAAAAAGTGCTTATTACAATATAATATTATTACAATATATCGTATCATAAAAATCAATGCTTCTATAAAACATATAATATTTTATGACAAATTAGAATCGTAACCAATGATCATGGCTGCTCCCAACTTCATCTTTTTTTTTTCCAGGGGTTTGGAGGAAGTACTTGTCAAACAAATTAAGGCATGCAGTTTGCAAATATTCAAATAATTTTTTTTAAAAAAAAAAAGTATAAATGATTTCTTGATGCTAAAATTTATAAAGAAAAAAAATAATCATTATTTGATGATTAAATTAATATAAGGATTTTAGAGTACAATTTTATTCATTAATGAAAGCAAATCAAAAGACAATCAAACATGGGCAATGGTCTCTATATTTATTTTAAATTACAATGCCAAGATGCTATATTAATATACGTATTATTATCTGAAATTCGTATTCTTTAATTGACTTCATAGTTCACACCCAAGTGAGGAACAACCAAGTATGCTGATTTTGATTATTTATTAACACCGTCTGGTATTTTATTAATTAAATTAGTCATGTGTGCAAATTTCTCCTAATTTTTAAAACATAATTATTGTCATTTTTTTTTTCTCCTTTTAATCATCTGATGACAAAATTTGGTGGGGAAAAAAAATTCCATCAAATACATGTGACCCTTTAAATACGGTATTATTTTTGGTATAGTAATATTATTCTCCATACTACTTAGCTGTGGGAGAGCGGTGACTTTCAAAATGATGTAAGAGTCGTACTATGATTATTTATCCCAAATATCTTTTATTATTGAGGGTATATAATTATGTGATACTCATAATATTTGATTTTATTCCTAGACATGACTAATTATTATATGATCGATCTTGGAGTACTACGAATAAGTATCCTTCTGATCTCCTATATATCATCATTACAATAACTTGTATAAATAACTATAAATTTTTAATGAAATACCAACCTACGATTATTGTATATTGAGGAAACTACCTACGCTCATACCCCTCTAGTAGCCCACAAATTTAAAAAATAGCAATACTAGATATAATTATAAGATATATAAATCTCGTATACTTTATTTAAAAATATTTTTTTTTATCTATTATGAAAAAATTAATTATTTCATACGGGTCTCATTATGAGACTCTCATATTACTCTTTTTTTCTTTGTCAGCAACTTCATGATAATTATTCACGACTACTTATGTGATTTATTATTTGTTAGAAAGAAGAATATAATTGTTGGTGTATTTATAATTACAACTGAAAAAACAACCAAATATTGATGCAATATCAAAACTCGTAGTTTGTGGTTAAAAAATGATATGTTAGTTTTTTTTTTTTTTTCATGTCACTAGTAAATTAATAAATTTGTGTGTTCGAAAATAAAAGTTTGAGTTTGAGATGATATTACAGAGACTTTTTATGAAAAAAATATAGTTTACAACTTAATATGAATTAATTAAATTCAACACGTGGTTGCTTCCATTTTGTTAAATGTTGGTACATATACTATATACGTAGATTATATGTATTAACATCGTGTTTCGTATGTTATTGAACTAGGTTTCAGCAACTCATATATTTAGAACTGAGCCTGCAAAAATATAGAAGAAAGACACTGGGAGATGGTGGCCTTAGGGTCGGAGAGTCTCCGATGTCAAAATTAATAAAGTATCTTGGAAGTTTGTAAATAATGAGAGAGTCTAGTGATCAGATAGACTTTATCGTACATGGAAGTTGTTATTTATACCGGGAGATTGGGGGGACAGATCATGTCTACCCCATGGAGTCCGTGTCTATTTGTTGTTCATTCTGTTAAAGTTTTTTAATACAATGTGTCTCTACGATAGCATCATTAATGTGGCGTATAGCTCGGGTAGTGGTGCCATTAATGAGGTGTAATTCCCTGATTTGGTGTGATTCCCTGATTTGCCTTACTCTGCTAGTGTTCTTGGTCGTTCGTCGATGTCTCATTGTCAGAGGATTGAAGATCCCCCTTTCTTCCCTCCCGTTACGCGGACAAGTACTCAAGGGCTCGATGCTGTTCGAGGGGTCTCTAGGACGGCAAGTCTCATCCCCCTGCAGTACATTCCCTTATGGAGGTTGCGTCTAGGGGAGGCCTACTCAGGGGTCGGACTGAAGAGTCTATTTGTTCTAGACTGGGTCTTCGTTTTTTATTCCCTTAGTTGTCATTCTCATTCCCATTAAGACAGAGGGAGGAAAAATCCATTGCAATATGCATCGATGTGTCTATGTCTTTACTTGGGTAGGCCGGCCTCCACATTGAAAACTCTAATTCCACCCGTCATACGATCAAGTCTCATGACTATTTAATAAATTTTGTACATAATATGGGTTCAGGCATTAAACATTTTAGAGGTCACATATTGTCTATCTATATGTGATGCCCCAAATTTCGCTTAGGATTTGGAGGTGACTAAAGCGTCGGAACATGCAACACAAGGCTACATATCCTTCATATATGACAGTTAACATGCAATGCATCTAACATAATACTAGCAGTATGCAATAGTCGCAGTGGAAAAAGTCATTTCATAAAAGGTTGTACTAGAATAAAACTAATATCCCAACTTCATAGGAATGGAGTATCAAACTCTTTGTTACACTTTAACTTAATGAGTATTGTCTTCAAGACCTTTTACTAACAAATAAATCATTAAAGCATCTTTTTAATTTCTGTTATCTCCAAGTAGGTCATGACGAAATCCATTTTTATCTCTGGGATCGAGCTCATCTTCGACCTTGATCATCATCCTTATTAGCTACTCCTAGTCCTGCTAAAAGTTCTACCATTCCTCCCAGAAATGATAGTGAAAACTACCACAGTGAGATTTTGCAACGCCTCAATCTTGGAGGTCCGGAGAATTAGCTCTTATTACTTAATATTAACTTAAATATCACAACTACAAATAATCCAAAAGCTCCATAAATTATTCAACACAAATATCCATATTCTTTCATAGGAACAACAAAGAAATTCTCAATTAAAAAAATTAACAACTCTCCCAAAACTAAACAATATCCTTAACTCATCATATCAAAATAATCGAAAATAATCAATTTACTAATTATGACTCTCAAATAAGTACTTGTACCATCGAGTACTTATTCCTCTATGAATGTCAAATCTCCCTAACAATGCCCACTCTTACTCTCCAGCAGAACCATCAAGATTATCTGAAAAATGTTTGGAGATAAGGAGTGAGTTATCAACAACTCAGTAAGAAGAGAACATATACTAGTATGTAAACATGAGTATTTACAGAGTTCATAATGGAAAACAAAATATTTTCTTTCAGAATGTAGAACAAAACATTTTCTTTCAGAATGCAGAATCAGAATATTTGATTTCAAAATGCAGAGTCAGGACATGCTATCAAAATATCAGAGCGAAAGTTCAAAATATTCATAATCAAAATCCCTTTGACATAGCATCAATTGAAACATCACGTCACATCTTATCTTATCATATCATAACAGAGACCATGTTTAACTCCCGTGGTAGGGTTGTGCAAAACCCAGCAGGCAACCGACAAATAGAATGTAAATCTTCCCCCTTATTATTCTCGGAGCCCCGAGTGCGCACACAGGAAAGACTACGCAGAAAATCATTTTGGTTCCAAAGTGGATGCACTGGAAACAGAAAAGTTGATACCACCTGAACAGAGACCACCGTTTTACACTTGTGGTAAGGTTAGAATGAAACAGAAATAGAAACAAAATGTTATGTCAGAGGTTTTCAGAAATTATATTATATCATATCAGAATAGAGAACATCTATAGAACAAAAAAGAATCAAATCACAAAAACATAATTTATGTACAAAATTACATATTCGCTCTCTTTTGCACAGTTTAACAACAAAATGCCAAAATAGCTAATGTCTACATCAGTCATACTAGAAAATAATTTATTCTTAAATAGAATCTCATGAGTAATGTAGAACAAATAACTGAGGTTGTTCAAATTTCTTTTCATAACAAAACGTGCATATTTTCAAAAAAATCAACCTTTGCCCATTTTGTTTTTATTCAAAGTCTAACATAAGAACTCCGCTTACCTGAACTTCTTAATGTATCAGAATTTCTTTACAGCAGTACTGAACAAAACTCAATCGTTATCAATAAAAAATTCATGCAACTTGAATAAATCTCCAATTGAATAGTTACTTCATAATTACACCTGAAATGCCCATTTTAAGACCTCAAAACCTAAATTTTCTTTTAACCTTAAACTACCATCACCTTCTAAATTCATCAGTGTCCATTTAATAACTTTGACAAAACATTAAATTCTAACTTATTTAGTATTGAAGTTGAATTATACAATATAAAATGATGTTGAACTGTACAATATAAAATTGGATAACATAATTATATCAAAATCTATTAAAGTAGACAAAGCAAATATATCATTTAATTAAAATAGACTTAATTAGTTTTTGTTCAAAGGGATTTAAAAATAAAAATTTGCACTTACTATTCCCATCTAAAGTTCATACTTTAATAATATACTTCAAAAACTTTGTTTATTACCTTTATAACCTATAAATAAATAAAAAAAGAAGTCCTCGTACAACTAATTCAAATTAGAATTAATGTAACACTCATCTAAGGGGAGGGTGTTTTAGTAAATCAACTTAAAGTGCATGGCTAAGGGAAGGAGCAACACAATAGAGAGGCATTTTAAGCTTCCTTATTTAACCACGCAGAAGAAGCATGCTCACCGTGCGGGAATCAGTTGCGTGAAGAGCTAGGAGGGAGACAGTGGCTACGTTGGCGAGCTAGGCAGCTAAGCACAGAGAGATAGAGTGATGAGAGAGAGACCAGTGGATGAGAGAAAAAATACGTGAAAGAGATAGAATAAGTCAAAAGAGAGTGACACGGAGGTGCTATCATGAGTGGCTTATTGAGAGGTATGCGGCGGACTAGGAGCGACGTGGAGTGACCGTTGAAGTTTTCTGTGTCGATGGTAAAGCCGTGGAAGGGCAATCACCATGTGTGGTGGCTTTGAAAGAAAAGGGCACTGGGCTATTTGTTGCTCTGTTTTCGAGAAGCTAAAATAAGGGACAATGAGGCTGTGTGGGGCACGGTGATGCAAGGTAGTATTGTGGAGGAGCTGTGGTGTTACACCAAAGTTAAGCAGTGGCTATCACAGTGGTTTTGTTCTTGGCGGTTTGGCTTCGTGCTGTGGGTGACTCGTTGTGCTTTCATGGTGGCAAGGATGTGGCTTGGAGTTGAACGACGGCTAGGTGGCCAAGGCTGGCGGTTGGACGTGAATGTGTTGACGGCAATGGTTAATCTCGGTTTGATCCTCAAGATTCAGCGGTAGAAGGCTGAATGGTCCACGACAGTTTACGGAGGTGTAGGCTAGGTTCATTGGGATGGTCGTGCAGCAGTGGTGACTTATTCTAGGGTTGCAAATGATCGATCTTCCTTAGGCACCCTTAATCATTGCATTGGTTTTTTAGGAGCTTGCACACTCATCACTACATGGTGTGGTGCGTTGGCTTGTTTAAGGTTGTCAAAACGCTCTTTTCTCTCTCTCTCCCTTCTTCCATTTTCACATCCAGGTTCTTGTGTTATAGAGGTAAGCCTTGCATGTAAGCCATGTGGCATGTGGGGTGGTGCTTTGGGCGTGTGCCCTATGTGTGTCAAACCCTAGCTTATTCCCTGATCAATTTGGCTTTTCTTGTAAGCCTTTAAACATGCCTGCCAAGTGGCAATAATGTGCTAACCAAGATGCTTCTTCCCTAGGTTCCTAATGATGAGAATTCTAGGGAAAACTAAAAGTATTTCTTCCAAATGGGTGCCTCCCTTTATCGTCCAAACCCTAATTAGGGTTTCTAAACCCAAAACCTCCTAGTGGTCGTATGCCACTAAGTCCTTTAGGCCTCTCAGTGGGCTTGGCGCCTAAGGTACTAGGGATGAGATGGGGCCCGTGTCCTTTTCTAAGTACTCATGTCATTTATCCTTTGGCCAAATTTCCAATTGGGCTTAGGCTAAACATAATGAAAGTAATAGGCAAAGACTTGGCTAAGTCTAGATTGTCACACGATACATTTGTGTGGAGTCTAATTTTGTTTATGGTTGTTGGTTGATGACCTCACTCAATAAGGTTCTGTTTCGGTTTTAATACATTTTCAATGAGACATGTTCTTGAGCACTTTAGTTTGGGCCGATATCTCATGGGGTTCTAAAGCTTTGCCCCAAGGAAATGTTTTTGCTCACTTTTGGCTCATGATCTGACCTAGCCTGCTGATTAGGGTTTAGTTTCATATTATATTATACTCTTTTACAATTGCAGTATTGTATTTTTAGTTATCATTTGAAATAAAATCCTATTCAACTCTATGGACATAGGTATATTATTGAACCACGTAAATCTTGTATCGTGTTTGATCTATTTGACTTTTTTTCTCTGTTATTTTTTCTAAAAATATATTTTATCTAGTTGAGAAATACTATTTATCATTTTTTTTATTCACAATCATTTTAATTATCATAATTTTTTAAACGATTAACACATAAGTAAAACATAATAAATAATTTTTTAATAATTTAATATCACATTATTAGATGACGAGAAAATAATAAATAAAAGTACGTCGTAAGATGACTCCTTTGAGTTATACCATTTATAAGTAGAGCTGTAAACAAATCACATACTGTGGAAGTCATTATTGCTATAAAAAAAAAAAAAAAAATCACAATGCCAATACCTAATGATGGTGTTCGGTAATGCAGAAGGCTTTTAGCCTTTTGCATTATTAGTATATTTGGCGGTTTAATAATTATATTTGTAAATAAAATATTGTTTCTTATTTATCTCCTAAATACCAAAAAACTTTATTAGCCTTTCAACTTGTAAATCAGTGAGGACAGTGATAGACGCTGACATGTTATAAAATCATGTCATAAAATTATGACATTAAGGTAATAGCTTATAAATATAATTATTGAAATATAATACATGATATAAAAACTACATGAAGTTCTTTTCTCAAAATGAAATTGTGAACATCCAACTTCCAAGTTCTCACCTAAGGTATGTTTGGATAATAAGATGAAATTTATCAAGATTTTTTATAATTTCATTCCAAAACATTATTAAGACATAAAATATTTTTCAATTTCAAATTTAAATTTTTTTTTTATCTAATCATTACAACTTTTATAGATTTCAAAATAAAACACAAAAGTCAATTTTACTTTCTCAATTTTCAAAACAAAAATAAAATTTTAATTTTATAATATTTTTATTCAATTTTTTTTTAATTTTTTAAAATTTAATAAAATATATTAATTCAAACAATTTCTTACATTTGAAATTTTGAAATAGTTGAAGTGTACAAACGAGGCCTTACTCTCGTATCAAGAGAAAAAGAACAAAAGAGCGTATACATAAGATATAGAATATAGAATAATGTTACGCACATGTTTTAAATAGATACATTTTGTGTAAATTTTAAAAAATAATTTGTACAAGTCTCAAATAGATAAATTTCATGTAAGTCCTTATAAAAAAGTAGACTTAATGTTAAAAAAGTGTAAAAAAAACTTAATTTTTATTAGTGAGAATCATTTCTTTATAAATGATTTGTATGAAACTTGTACGTAATATTATTTTTTATAAAAATATACACTTTACTAATTTATCTATTTTTATTTTATTTTTATTTTTATTTTTATTTTATATTTTGGATTATATTTTTATATAAAAAACTGACTTTTCCTATCAAACTAGTACAAATCAATTCACTAGAATATACGTCTGTGTATATATTATGTAATGAAAGACTAGTATAAATAGGATGGCTTCTCCCAAAACCATCCTGTGACAAAATCGTGTGGCTTTCTTTCTTGTGGTGACATCACTCCGCACTCTAACAAAACGGACACGGAGATAAGGCCAAGTTCACGGCACCCTTTCTTTCCTTATTATTTTCGTATTTTCCTTGCAAATAACCTGGGTCACTTCTACTCCAATGGCCTCCACCACTACCACCACCAAGAAGGAAGCTCAGGCGCTACTTCTTGGTCGCTTTGAGGTGGGCAAGCTCCTCGGCCACGGCACCTTTGCCAAGGTCTACCATGCCCGCAACGTCAACACCCAAGAGAGCGTCGCCATCAAGGTCATCGATAAGGAGAAGATCCTCAAGGTCGGCCTCACCGCCCACATCAAGCGAGAGATTTCAATCCTCCGCCGCGTGCGCCACCCTAACATCGTCCGTCTCTTCGAGGTCATGGCCACCAAGTCCAAGATCTTCTTCGTCATGGAGTTTGTCCGCGGCGGCGAGCTCTTCAACAAGGTATCCAAGGGTCGTCTCAAGGAGGACGTCGCCCGCAAGTACTTCCAGCAATTGATCTCCGCCGTCTCCTTCTGCCACTCCCGTGGCGTCTTCCATCGCGACCTCAAGCCCGAGAACCTCTTGCTCGACGATAACGGCGATCTCAAGGTCTCCGATTTCGGTCTCAGCACTGTGTCTGATCAGATTCGCCAGGACGGTCTGTTCCACACGTTTTGTGGCACGCCTGCCTATGTTGCCCCCGAGGTTTTGGGCGGAAAGGGTTACGAAGCCTCCAAGGTGGATATCTGGTCCTGTGGGGTTGTGCTCTTCGTTTTGATGGCCGGCTATTTGCCTTTTCACGACCAAAACATTATGGCCATGTACAAGAAGATTTACAAGGGCGAATTTCGATGCCCGAGATGGTTCTCTCCGTCACTGAGTCGGCTCCTAACCCGTCTTCTTGATACGAACCCGGAGACTCGGATTACAATCCCGGAGATCATGGAGAACAAGTGGTTCAAAAAAGGGTTTAAACACATCAAATTCTATATCGAGGATGACAAGCTTTGTAATGTCGTGGATGAGGAGGAGAAGCAGGGGAAGGAGGACGACGAAAATTCGGCCTCGGACCAATCAGAATCGGACTCGGAATCCGGGTTCCAGGCGAGGAGGAGGGTGGGTACATTGCCGAGACCGGCGAGCTTGAACGCGTTCGATATCATATCGTTCTCGCGCGGGTTCGATCTCTCTGGGTTGTTCGAGGAGGGAGGGGAGGAGGCCAGGTTCGTATCGGGCGCACCGGTATCGAAGATTATATCGAAACTGGAAGAGATAGCGACGCTGGTGAGCTTCACGGTAAGGAAGAAGGATTGCGGGGTGAGCTTGGAGGGGTCGACTGGGGGCGTGAAGGGACCATTAACCATTGCCGCTGAGATTTTCGAGTTGACGCCTTCGTTGGTTGTAGTGGAGGTGAGGAAGAAAGGAGGAGATAAAGGAGAATACGAGGAGTTCTATAATAGGGAATTGAAACCCGGTTTGCAGAATTTGATGCTAGAGGAAGCTGCCTCTTCCCTTTCATCGACTTCACTTCCACTACCTTCATATCTCCCTTCGGATACTGAATAGAGGAATAGAGAGAAGTGAGGGAGAAGGGTATGCTTTTCCTCTCCTCTTTCCTTTGTTCATGTATGATATTTACATATATTGTTTTCTCTTGTTATTCTCTTTTGTTATTCTGTTGTCTTACTTAGATGGAGCTTTAGAATCTCCTATAATTTAAGTCGTCTTTTTGTATCAAGATTCCTGCATTAGATTATAAAGAATGCAGTCCAGATTTTCTACTTCACTGTTCATCCTTCCCTTTTTTTCCAGTAGAAACTACAGGAACTATGGATATCAGCAGTAATTTCCTGGACTTGATGCATTTAATCATTTTTCCAAAATTGAAGAACAACTTTAATGAAAATTGCATTTCTTCATATTTAATCAAGAGGAAGGTCACAAAGTCATTATGTGAGGTTTTTCTCGATTGATTAGGAAACTGTATCGGGTTAACTTGGAGAAGGGCATGTTGAGAGTTGAATTTCGACTAATCATGGAGACCTTCTGAGCACTGGGGTTTGATTGTACATATAAACTCCATTGGATGAAGTTGTTGAAGTTAATTTTTTAAGTACTGAATTTAGATTGGAAACTTTGAGTATGTGGGCAATGTACACAGGCATTCTGATTTAGAGCTGCTTTTGATAGAAAAAGCTTTGTTTTTTGTTGTCAATGCTGATATTACCTCATGCTTGATTTTCTTGGTAGGAAGATTACTTTCCACCTTCCTATAGTTGGAGAGTTATGCAACCAAGTTGCGATTGATTCCTTTGATTTCTTTAGTTGTGCAAGATTAATTGCGATGCCATCTAATGGAGTTTACTTCGGGTTTCCTTCTGAAGGAATGAAAGAAAGAATATCACTTTAATATGGTGATATGGTGGTGATCAGGATGGACACTTCTGAGCAAATGAAAGAGGAAATATCACCTAAATTTGGTGATATTTCTAAACTTTGCACATTGCTCAATCAAATGCATGTAGAGCCAGAAACCCTTTGAATCTGATAATAGCACATTGTTGTCGGAAAAATGGTTGCATATCTTACCGTCTTGGTCTGAGTCTGGCTGGCTCTCTCAGGCTACATTGCTTTTGTTCAATGCAGGTAGGTAACATAAAGAGAGAGACCTCCATGTTTGTACTTTTTTGTGTGGGGTCGCTAGAGTCGAGGAAACGAGAGATCTAGGTTTTTTTCACGTTTTTGTTGTGTATATTTTCCTGTGTAGATAAGGAGTATGATGGATATTTATATAAGTATGGTGGATCTTTGAATGCACAGATTGAAGGGATGTAATTTCGATTTTGAGTCATTGAGATGTTGGATCAAGAAACAGGGGCGTGGAAATATCAAGGATCGTTGACTGGTAGACCCACATGCCTAAAAAAAAAAAAAGCAAAACTCCCTCAAAAATCTATCATTATATAAGATAAGACTCTAAGAAATTAATTTCTCCCCAAGGAAAAGCTTTTTATGGTTTTGACCGTCAAATAAAATGTTCCCCTGTTCTTGGTGTAGAAGTCAATGTTAGGTCTGCTAGAGCTAGAAGGAAGTGAATGACATAATTTAGGCTTAGCTGATAGAGAGAATCTTCTGGCCAACTGGAGCCGGGCTTGTTTGGGAATTGAGTGATTTGTCTCAAAAATTTTCGTAATTTTTTTTAATATTAATTAAATCTAACTATTTTTAAATTTTAATATCTTTAATTTTATTTAATTAATCATTCTTTAGTCATTATATCTTTTTTAAACTTTCAAATAAAAGATAATATAATTTTTTAAATTTTAAAATAAAAATTATTTTAAAAAATTTTATTATAAAAATATTTTAATTTTAGAATAATTTAATTTAATTTTTCTCTCATTTTCAAAACTTAATAAAACACTTTAAATCAAATAATTTCACTAATATTTATAAACTATTTTATTATTATTCACAAATTATTTTATAATTATCAGAATTCTCATCTCATCTACTTGCTAAACAATATGGATTCAAGACAAGACTAGATATTTACCATCCCCTCTGAGCTGCACAAACAATTTTCATCTGAAAGTTGATCGGATTGAGCGGATGTACTTATTACGTGGGTGATGTTGAAGTGTGGCCAAGATATGAGTCATTGTTTTGACAAAGTTTACTTGAGACTCTGCTTTCACATTGTACAGGAGACGACACTTGAGACTCTGCTTTCAAATGTAGGGTTTCATCAAAAGAGGAATCACACATTCTGGAAGCCGATTGCAGAACAAAAATGGTGATGTAAACAATGGAAAAGTTTCCATTTCCGTGACAAAATATTAACAGTGATAGCATGCCGGCTCAATAGGTTCCGGGACCTAAGGTTAAAATTTTGAGTGAGTTTTTTTTTTATTAAATTTTGTTTTAAAAGTAAAATTAAATATTTTTATTTTTATATTATATTTTTATTTAAAAATAATTCGTTTTGTAAAGTAAAATTATTGATTAATATTTTATACCACATTTTCAACTAATAAGTGACTTAATCTTTATTAGAAATTTTTGATTTAGAGATAATTTTATCAAATCTAATTTTACAAATATTTTAGACTCTTAGACACAATTATAATCATTATTGTCAATAAAGTTCTATAAACAACTTACACATTTGAAAAAAAAGGACTCTTATCTCTTCAAATGATTATACAGAAATCTTTTATGAATATTGAAAAGTTCGATTTTGCTATTTATAATTTTCATATTAATTATATATTAAACTAATAGTGACAAAAAAAAAAGTGTATTCTTAAAAGGAAAATAGGTAAAATAATTATTATTTGTGATATTTTAAAAAATTAATAATGACATAATATCTATTTGATTTTGTTTATATTCTCATTGTCATTGAGTTAATTAAAGTTTTTTATTGAATATATATTTTTAAAAAATTATATTTTATATATATTTTTTGAGGGGTCTTCTTCTATTAGGGTCTTTAGATAATTACCTAACTTCTCTGATAGAAGAGACGGCCCTCGGTAATAGTACGATGAGACGAAATAATTTTAGATTAAAGTCGTGTTTAGTTGGCTTTACTGATGTTATTCTATGGCTACCTTCGCCTTTCTTGTCTCGATTGAGAGTTAAATCTCTATCCATTTCTTTTTGAATGTTTTGGTGGGCCATCAATCAATGCGCATTTTTTCAACCAAAACGTCAATCTTTCGGCTTTCTGTTCCTCAAAAATCATTTTCCTTTCTACACTCTCTTAATCAGGTTACGAGACCTTGGAAGAAATAGAAAGGAAAACTGATCGAAGTACCGCTTTCACTCCTTGGAGGTATCAATTATCATACACTCTGGGATGATATTTTACAGCTTTGCTCTCAAATCTCTTTTTCCATTCGTGTTTATAGCGGAGGGAAGTAGCATATATAGCTGATGCTTGGATTGGTGAATCTTGGAGCAAATGATCTCAATGCTTTTTATTCCTCCATCTCTCGACTGCCACGACACCTATTGGGACTCTTCAATTTGAATAGATTAGGTATGCCAACTTTTTGAAAGCAATTGTAGTTTCCCTTTATGCTTTTTGTTTAATTAATTTAAACAAGTTATAAAATCTTTGGCTTTTTGTTTTATTTTTTTCAGAGGTCGATTTTTCCAATTGGAAAAATATATTAATATATCAAGTTTGTAATGAATGTTACACGCTTTATTCATTTGATGCTGTTGGAAGTAACTGATTTATAATAAGAGTGCTGTTAGGGTGCTGCCCAGCAATTTTTTCAATTGGAAAAATATATTAATATACCAAGTTTGTAATGAATGTTACACGCTTTATTCATTTGATGCTGTTGGAAGTAACTGATTTATAATAAGAGTGCTACTAGGGTGTTGCCCAGTAGTAACTGTTGAGCGTGCCTATAGACAAAATTTAATTTTTAAGTTTTTTTTCAATTTTCTTATTCATAATTTTTTTAACATTTTTAAAAAATATAAAAAAAATGTTAATACACTAATAATCACTTCCTTAATCAGTAAGTTAAAAAAAATTAAATACATGAGCAGCCAAAATAAGGAAGCAAAATGAAGCGGCATACTTCATGCATAGTATTATTATTCTTATAATTACGGCAAACTCGATGCATGGATGATCCATACTTCAAATCTTAAAGATATGATGAAAGAAAGCATTGCAACAAATTAACAAACTAACAAAAGTAGGGAATTGGACGACGTTTTTAGTATGAGTAGGATAGAGACACTTTATAGAAAAAGATAGTAATGGAACACTCCCTATGTTTATAAGACAGTAAGAGGTCGAAAAAACAAAACCCCTTTGGAGATTGTTGCTGTTCTTGTTATTATTGCGCACTTCCCTGCCAAGTCCATACAATATCTTTGAGAGAAGGCTTCAAGTCCTGGTTACAGAATTGTCTATACTCCAATGTGTCCCCAGCTGCTTTCTTCATCTCTACAACATGAAGCGATGGAGTAACTTCAAAAATCTCAGCATCTATGGCAAGTTGCCCTTTTCTTCCTTCTTTGCTCCCCTGTAATTTCACCTTTCCGCCTTTCTTCATCACCCTAAATCTCTCCATCTCTGCTATTTCTTCGAACTTTGACACAATCAGTGAGGCTGATTTTGTAGAAGTGAACAGTGCTTGCTCTCTCTGACTAATATCCTTCTCGAACAAGCCGGACAGATTGAATCCTGGTGAAAGGGAGATGATATCAAAGGCATTGAAACAAGTTGGTTTCATTGGGCTTGTTGCTGCATTAACATCCCTTTTTAAATCATCCTCAGAGCCGGACGATTCAAAGGCAGCCTGAACGTCACTTATAACCGAGATGTTTTCAAAGTCTGGAGGGGGTGGAGGAGCTTCAATCTTTTTGAATCCCTTCTTGAACCAAGCATTCTCCTTGAGCTTGGCGACATCTATTCTTGTGCTCGGATTGGGGTCAAGAATTCTTGAAAGAAGCTTTCGGACCTCTGCTGGGAACCATTGGGGGCACCTGAATTCTCCTCTGTTAATCTTCCTATACATTTCCAAGAGGTTTGAATCTTGGAAAGGAAGATAGCCCGCCAATAAAACGAAGAGAATCACTCCACAAGACCATATATCAGCTTTAGCTCCATCATAACCTTTCTTGCTAATGACTTCTGGAGCCACATAGGCAGGAGTACCGCACGTCGTGTGGAGGAGGCCATCTTGCCTCCGAGACTCCCACAATGCGCTCAATCCAAAATCTGAAACTTTAAGGTTACCATTCTCATCGAGAAGGAGATTCTCCGGCTTTAGGTCTCGGTGATACACACCTCGGCTATGGCAGAAATCCACTGCCCCAATCAGCTGTTGAAAATATTTGCGTGCCATGTCTTCCTTGAGCTTTCCTTTTGCAACCATGTTGAAAAGCTCTCCACCTTTCACGTACTCCATGGAGAAATAGATCTTGGTTTTGCTTGCCATGACTTCATAGAGCTGGACGACATTAGGGTGCCTAACCAGGCGCATAACCGAGATTTCTCGTTTGATTTGATCTATCAATCCGACCCTTGAAATCTTCTCCTTGTCAATGATCTTGATGGCTACGTTCTGTCTGGAACTGAGGTTTCGTGCATGGTAAACCTTGGCAAATGTCCCTCTTCCAAGCATGCCCCCTACCTCATACTTTCGCATCAATACTGTGGTTCCCTTCTCTTCCATCTTACCTTCCTGGCCTTCTTCCACCTTCCACGACAGGAAAACAAAAAAAGTTATATGAGTTCAAAACCCAGATCAAGAAGACCTACCAAAAAATAAAAAACGATATGAGTTCAAAAACAAGCGTACGCACCACGGTCCACGACTTACTTGGATTCCCTTTACATGTTTCTCTCCAGTTTTTTGCTGCGGCTCAGGGCCGGAAGATCATAACCCATGCATGATCTAGAAACGGACGGCCAGGGACAAAGGCAATTGAGAGCTCGCGCAAAGGCGGAGCCTTTAAGGAATTATATCCCTTTGTGAGGGAGAGAAGCAGCACCGTATACAAATTTATTGTAGCAAAACAGGCGATTCCAGCGAACGGACAACTAACTGTGACCCCATTAATAGAGCCTGTGACAATGGACTATTATGGTAAAATGTGAGGTACTTTGCCAAGTAGTGGCTGTAATTTAAGCCCCCAAATATAGACGTACTTACTAACTATCATGATCTATATATACAAAAATATATTATATTACTATATAATTTTCTAAGCAACCAGTCATTTTTTTATTATTTTGTCATGAATTTTGAAATTTAGGTAAGTTGAATGTCAATATCACCTCAATTCATCCGAAACTAATCATTGATGGGACCTGTTATTTTTTCAACTTTTCATAAAGAGTTACATATGATCTCAACATACTTCATACATTCAAATACATATTTCAATCTATTTACATTCAAACACATCTCAATTTGATACATAAAATACTACTATTCACATATCAATTCAGATCTTCTGAGATCATGTCAGCATCCAAACAGAACCTTAAATATTTTCTCATAAAAATATATAAATATACACTTCAATCTCCTCACCTCCCTTCTCTCCATGGTTTAGAAAATTGGAGTTTTTGCACACAAGGAAGTCGATCTCACAGAATATTTGCTAACCATAAATGCAAAGTAAATGCAAAGATTGGAAGATAAATTTTATAAGGAAGACTTACACCGCACACCTCTACCTAGCCAACATGTGATTTTTTATTTTTGTCATTCTATTTTAATGCTTAAATATGTGTATATAAATAGAATAATAAAAATGACAAATTGCATGTTGATTGGGTGGGGAGGTTTGGATAACGAGTTGAGATGAGATGAGATGAAAATTGAATAAAATATTTTTAAAATATTCCTTTTGTTTTGAAATTTGAAAAAATTGAATTGTTTATTGTATTTTGTTTAAGAATTTTAGAAAATTGTAATAATTAAATAAGATGAGATAAGTTAAATTAAGATACTTTATGAAGTCGGACAATGCTTAGGGCTTAACTTTTAGCATTTCATAAGAGGGGCTGCTAGAGCAACGGTGAGGATTCTCACCTCAATGACAAGGCCAATTGTTTTTTCTTTTTACTTTTTTTCACACATTTTTTTAAAATCCTTAAGTATTTAAAAAAATAAAAATCACAAACTCATTAAAAATACTTTCTTATTCTTGAGAACGGTGTTATTGTGAATAGTTTATTCAATTTTAAAGAGTAATAATCAATTTCAATATTATAAATAATAAAAAAACATATGCTTTTGAATATGAACTCATCAAGAATTATCAATTGCAACTCATTATATGTGTAAGGGGATTTCCCCCTTACATAAGTCCATTGGGTGCTCGGACTGGAGTAATAGGCTTTGCCTCGATACCCGATCCCAAGACGTAAACTTGTCCACAAAGCAACTTGCATTCAAGAAAAAGTAAACAATGATAGTTAGTGGGACGAATATGCCTAACGCTGCTCGGCCACACCCCACTCATAGGGATTTATACAGGACAGAACGAGAAAGATGGAAAACCTTTGATCTTCTAACATGGAGATATCGACGAACCACCAAAGATACCAGTGGAGTAAAGCAAATCAAGGAATCACGACGCATTAATGACACTACTACCCGAGCAACACTCCATATTAATGACATCGTCATAGAGATACGCCGCATTTAAAAGACTCTGATAAAATGAACAATAAAAAGGACATGGGCTCCATAGTGGTAGGCGCGATTTGTCCCCTCCAAACTTCCAGTATAAATAGCAATTTTCAGGTTCGAAAAAGCTATCTTGTCTCTGGTTTCTAGACTCTCTCATTATTTATAAACTTCCAAAATACTCTACTAACTTTGGCATCGAAGACTCCCGGCCCAAAGACCGCCCTCTCCTAGCTACTTTCTTCTTTATTTTCATAGGCCTAGTTTTGTAAATCTGAGTTACTGGAACCTATCCTAAAGGCATACAAGACACAACGTTAACAATATGGATTTTCAAATCTAATTAATTTGGAGGCCGCCGAAGTATTGAATATATAGTAGAATATCAAAGATGTTTCGTCCACTCTTTACTAATGATATAGAATCTTGGAGTTTGGCCGAACGTTAGAGTTTTCAGCAAAACATGGGGGGCCAAGGCCATCCAAATTTTGGCTTGAATGTGCTTATTTCATATATTGGTAATTCTTGTATATATATGTATATTATATATTGCACAAATTGACTCACTACAACAAATAGTTAATAGTATTGGGATCATAGATGATGTAGTAGTACTAGAGGAAGAGGCCGGTAGTAGAGCAAGGAGGCTCCGCCTGTTTGTCGGAACCACTTATAAGTATTCTCGGTGGGATGGATTGAAATGGGAAGTGTTAGGCTATCATAGGAAGCAACATGAACCGTTTACGGCACCTAGCTACCTAACCTCTCAAGTTTAGAGTGAGAAAAGAGATGGACACTGTATTTATTGAGTATTAAAATATGAAAAATGATTTGTACAAGTTTCAAATAGACAAATTATGCACAAGACTTTGTAAAAAAGTAGACCCCACCTTAAAAAGGAATAAAATTATTTTTTATTAGCGGGATTCATTTTTTTTAGAAAAGAGTTGCATGTGCATTACTCATTTAATATCATCTGAAAAATCTAATCTAATAGCTATAAATGCTCAGGTGGAGTTTGCATTATGTATGTATTTCTCTTCCATTCTAAACTATAGAATTAGCTAGGTTAGAAGTAAAAATTTTGGGTGATTTAAATCCTTATGGAAGTGCATTAGGATGTAGTACTAGGCTTTTAACACTTATTTTTAATCAATCGATGATCTAATCTTCCTTTTTTTTTTAAAAAAAAATCATAATTTTATTATTTACCTCTCGCGGAAGAATACTAATTTACAAGATGAATCAAGCATGGATGTTAATATAAAGTCCCAAAACCAAGCTTTTGTAAAAATATATACTAAAGAGCATACAACCAATTGCTAAGCAAAGACGAACACTTCAAAATTGATTGAGCTATACATTAAACCAATTATCTATAGGAAATTCATGGAGTATTTATAAATAACAAATTAAACAGATCCTCACAATAGTTTTATTAGTTGCTTTAACTTGCCCGTTCGCCTAGGGGTGGCTTGGGGAAGAATACTTAAGTTTGATTCCTAGCTTCGCACACCATTGATGATAATGTTCGGAATCGAACTGCCTTCTATTATCAGAAATGATACACTGAGGTATCCCGAATGTGCACACTATTTTGCCTACTTCGTAAAGTAGTCGACGACTACGATGATGAACTTGGTTCCTCCTTTGTTGGGAGCGTAGGGCCTACTAGGTTTACCCCCCACTAGGCAAACGGCCACGGTGAAGTTATAGATCGTAACTCCTCGGGTGTGCGCTTAGAATTGGTGCATGAATCTAGCACTGGACATACTTTTTTACTAACTCTTTTGCATCTTTGAGCGTGTTTGACCAATAATATCATGCCCTTACAAGCTTTGCGGCAAGTGATCATCCTCCCGAATGACTCCCGCATATCACCTCGTGTATTTCCTTCATTACGTATTCTGCTTCCTCCTTTGTTACACATCTTAATAATGGGTTTGAAAAACCTGGCCTGTAAAGCACCCCGTTTACCATAGTAAACTGGGTCACCCTGCTTTTTAACTTCTTGCCTCTTCTCGAGATGGGCAAAGATCACTCGTCTCTAAATACTTTCTTATATCATCAGCCCATCCTGACGTATTCTCTCCAATCTAAAAACTTTCCCCTCCTACTCCCGAACTAGCTACCGTTCGTAGATTAACCTTCCACGGCAACGCCTCTTCTTGCTTTGTTAAGGCCGCTCGTGCTAATCGATCAGCGTTGAAATTATCTCCTCAAGATATTTTCTCGATTCGAAAGTATTTGAGGCATTTGCATTATTCCTAAACTTGGTGGAGATATTTTATGAGTTTGGTCCCCCTCGCCAAATATTCCCTGGTGATTTTTGCCTGACTACTACCTGTAAATCGGCATTCATTTCAATCTCCTCGCCCCTTAGCACCCTTGTTATTGGCAAATCGGCGAGCACTACTTCATATTCAACTTCGTTGTTTGTTACTTTGAAATCTAACCGTATGGCGTGGTACGACTTGTTTTCTTCACTTGTCCCCACATATACACTAACTCCTCCCCTTGCTCGACTGGATGACTTATCCAAATATACTTGCCATGGCTTCTTCTCGTGGGATTTAAGGATTTCCTCTCAGAAATTTTAAAACTTTGCCACAAAGTCAGCCATGATCTTCTCTTTAACAGCGCTTTTAAGCACGTAACTGATGTCGTCCTCGCTTAGGTCGATACACCACTTGACCAGTCGTCCCGAGGTGTCTGGCTTCTATAATACCTTCTGTAAATGTGATGAGGTAATTATCTTTATTGGATGGGCTTGAAAATAAGGCCGTAATCACCTCGCTGCTACCACCACGGTGAAGGCGACTAACTCAACCTTTGAATACTTGGCCTCGACTCCTCTTAAGGCCTTGCTTACGTAATACACTAGCTTCTGTTCCTTCCCTTCCTTTCTTCTCGTACCAATGTTGTTGATACAGTGTTGGGGGTCACTACCAGGTATAATAACAATTACTCTCCTTGCTTGGTGTGGCTGAGCAATGACAGGTTAGCCAAATATTTATTTAGCTGTGAAAATGCTTCCTCGCACCTAGCATCCCAATCTTGTACTTTTTTAAGTACTTGAAAGAAAGGAAGACATTTATCTGTTAATCGGGGTACAAGCCTGTTAAGAGCTCCTATCTTTCTCGCCAACTTCTACACTTCGTGTAAGATTCGTGGGCGACTTCATCTCTATTATTGCTTTGAGTTTCTTAGAATTTGCTTCGATTCCTCTTTCTGACACCATATATTTGAGGAATTTTCTTGATTGTACTCCGAATGCACACTTAGTTGGGTTGAGCTTCATCTGATATCGCCGCAAAACCTAGAACGCCTCTTCAAGGTCCTCTACATGCTGGGCAATCATCGACATATACTTTCATGTTTCCCCCACTCTGGTCTTTAAACATTTTGTTTACTAGCCTCTGATAAGTTGCCTCAACGTTTTTCAGGTCGAAGGGCATCACCTTATAGCAATATAGCCCTCGGTCAGTTATGAAAGCGGTCTTTTGTTGATCAGTTTTATTCATCCTGATTTGGTTGTATTTTGAGTAGGCGTCCATAAAACTTAATATTTTATGCCATGTTGTTGCATCTAATATCAGATCTATCCGCGATAGTGGAAAAATGTCTTTTGGGCAAGATTTGTTGAGATTGGTGAAATCTACACATATTCGCCATTTTTCATTGGACTTCTTTACTAATACCACGTTGGACAGCCATTTCGGATACTGTGCTTCTCTGATGAATCCCAATGCAGTAACCGATCCACCTCCTCTGCGATTGCTTCATACTTCTCGGTACTAAAGTTTCTATTTTTTTGTTTAACTAGGCGCACTTTCAGGTCTACGCTTAACTTGTGTTCGATGATCTCCCGCCTATCCCGGACATATCGTTATGATTCCATGCGAACACGTCTTTATGGTCAAGAAGGAAGTCTATCAACTGCTGCCTTTCTTCTCTCGTTAGTTTGGTCCCTATCTTTACATGGCTCTCAGGGTGACTCTACTCAAGAGTGACCAACTCCAAGGGTTCATCCACTTCCCCTTGCTTCAAAGCGCCTTCATCTCTAGTCTCCAATTCAGTCATTAGTACTTGAGGCGGTGATGGGAAGATCGCACCTACCCCCTCCCTTGTATCCATAATACTCACCTCTACTTGTCCTTGCCTGAGTTCCTGCACGTAACACTCTTTGGTCATGACCTGTTCTCAGCATACCTTGCCTATTCGGTTGGGAATTTCATTTTTAGATGATATGTCGAGGTAATTGCCTTTAAGGCATTCATCGTAGGTCATCCAATGATTGCATTATATGCTAACCGAGTCCTTACTACTAAAAACTCAGTCATAGTGGTGGCGGCATTAGGGTCTGTGCCTACGGATATTGGCAATGCAATGGATCCTAAAGGCTGTATCGCATCTCTAGTAAACCCCTTTAACGTAGTTGGTGCCGGTTTTAATCGATTGGCATCAATTCCCTTTTTCTAAGCATCTCAGACTAGGATGTCCTCCAAACTTCCATTATTGATCAGTATTCTCCTCATGGTGAAATTCGCCACCAACATTGTTACCACTAAGACATCATCGTGGGGATATACAACCCCTCGCAGTCCTTGTTGCCAAAAGATATTGTGGGGGATATTTCTACTCGGAACTACTTGACGGGTCTCTCCACGTTATATATTTCTTTATACCTTGCCCACCTTGCACATGCCTTTCTTCCTGAAGAGGTCGGATCACCTCCAAAATATCTGCCGGCAATCGTGTGTATTTCGCCTAAGGGTGGATTTTCCCGATTTACGTCTGCTCTCGGTCTTCGGTCCCGAGGTTCATGCAACCTCCTTTCTCTTATTGGTAGTTTCCGTTTCCTAGGGCTTTCACTCCTCCGTTTTTTCTACTCTGGCTTTCGATCGTTTGTATGTCATGGGGGGGTAGTGTTCTAGGCGATCAAATGTTCCAACTTGCCACTTCCTCTCATATGTTCTATTTTTCGCTTCAAGTCGTGACAATCCTTGGTTCTATATCCCATTATTTTATGATAAGTGCAATACTTCTCGGTTTGTGGCTCGTTGCTGTCGTTTTGTACTTCTTCCTTTGCTTTGTCCCGATTGCGTGCATTGGAGTAGTGCACATAACCACCATGAAATTTTCTTAAATTATTATCGCGCCTTAAGTTTTGTTGATCTCTCATCGCCTTTTGACCCTTATCTTGGGCTTTCTTTTGACCTCGTTTCAGTTCTTGTTCATTCCTTCTCTCCAGTTGGCTAGTCAAGGCGATAAGTGTGTCTTCAGTATTAACAAAATCGTCAGCCTTGTCTATGAATTCTCGTAACGTGGAAGGGATTTTCTTGGCCAGTTCGGCTATAAAAGGGCTCCTTGGCCAAATACCTCCAAGCAACGCTGCTAGCATAATCTTCTCGTCTTGAACATTGGTTGTCATCTTCTCTTTATTGAAGCGTGTTACATATGCTTTCAAACTTTCATCCTCTCTCTGTATGACAGTTAATAAATATGCGATTGGCCTCCTGCGTCTTCTACTCGCCATGAACTGGGTCAAGAATTGCCGGCCCAGTTCCTCAAAACTTTCTATGGAACCTGGTTATAATAATGCTCCAAACCATCCTCTCGCCGATCCTTTTAGAGTAAAATGGAAAGCCCTACATTCAATTTCTCTTGGGAATCTGTGAAGCGTCATATGAGTTTTGAAAGTTTCAAGATGCTCCACAGGATCTTTGGAGCCGTCATACAAATCTACCGACGGGACCTTGAATTTTGGAGGTAGAGGCATTGCCATAATTTCCACAGAGAATGGCAGATTTGTGCTAGACAACAACTGGTCGACCAAATAGGATGTTCCTATCTTCGTTTCCTCATCCTTCTGGTGGCCCTTACCAACACCCGCACTTTTTGCTTCCATCTTTACCCTGGCAACCTGACTGTGTGTCGCATCCTTTCCTGACGGCCCGTTTCGTGACTTGAGAGCCTCATTCTCTTTTCGTAGCAAGTCAACCTCTGTGGTAAGCTTCTTTATTATGTCCTCCATTTTCGCAAGTCTTTCCTCCATGTTCTGTGAAGTTTCTCCCTGACCTTTAGTTGCTTGAGATCGTGTGGTGATGGGCATGTGAAAAACACACTGATTGTGAGACTTTGGGATCTTACAGACGGCGCCAACTGTTATGGACGTGGTTCACCACCATCACCTCACTACTACCTGTAACCAAAGAATAAAACGGCTTGAGGGTTCGAGGAAACGCGTCCTTCCGATGCCTAAGTCAGTGATTAAGAAGTAACTCTTTAATGTCAAAAAATCTGATCCCTTTCACGTATCTGGATTCTCTCCTTATATAGAGCTTTCTGAACTGTCATCGTTTTTTTGGCAATAATGGTTATCTATTATTCAAATTTAAATATAGATATGAAGGTTTATTTCTTAGGAAATTCAAATAATAACCGCTTTTATCTTCTACCGCCACTAGGTGGCCGGTCACCTCGTCAGTACAGGCAATGGATTGAACCCTCTCGGTATTGATTGGGCTATTCAATAATGGGATAAACTTCAAGCATAAGCAAAAGCACAAGTCCATGTGGCGCTAACAGATGGGGATGTCCTCACCAGGCTTCATATATGCTTAAATCCGGCAGTTAACAAGCCGCATAAAAAGTATAAGACAAACCCAGCACAGATGCAAATGCAATGGGGAATCGTAGCGTCTTTTGAACCAAACCATGTCAGTTTTTGCTAACACGCGCACACACTCACGTGATATATATAGGACATGTTCTCAGCTTTAGTGCCAGATTCATTTGCATAGTCCCGTGGGATGGTAGATTGACAGGTGTAGACAGCAATGCCGTACGGCTGGATGACAGCTAATTAATAAATCATACATCTTAATTCCTTTTGGCAAGAAGAAAAATGAAGAAATTAAAAAAAAAAAAAAAAATTAAGCTGTTATTATAATATGAGAGGAAAGATGGATAGGTTGCTGCTGGGCATGGGACCGGATGTCCATGCAGCCTGCATGGGAAATTAATCAAGGAGCTTTCTGGCGATTTTGGATCAGGTGGCCACCTTTATCGAATAATTCAGGAATTCATGTATTCTCGAGGAGCTAATCATGTCTGCCCTTTTCCAGTCTCTACAAAAAGTAACAATTCATTTATATAGATCGAATCTATGATTCAATAAACAGCGAATTAGAGATTCACAATATCATAATTAAGGTTAAATCGGAGCCTGTTAAGAACCATAAGAAAAAAATAAAAGTATAATCACATATATACTATATAATATGAGGTTTACATGATTCGGTAATATGATTACGTCTATGAAATTACACGAAATTTTATTCAAATGTTAATAAAAAATTTAGTGTGGCGATCATACAAAGGTTTAATACAATATATAGTAAATCTTAATTATTGGGTTAAGTTAGATTAAGAGGCAAAACGGATGAAAATATAGTTTGTCCATGCATGATCGCTCCGTATTGCGCCGCTCCATAGCCCAAGTCTCATTGAGAATTCATAAAAAAAAAACGCAAGAGATCCTTATTGAGTTAAGTTATCAAACCGAAGGAGTTATCACAAATACAATCAGAGTACTCCACACATATAAACCCAACAGAGCAATGGTGTATTAAGGAAACTGGAACGCAAGTCAGAAGAGATATTTGAATTCGATTTAGTCCTGAAACATATTGTTGAGATTTCAGATCACTTTCGAGGTATATATAAATAAGCAGCTAACTCCTTAATTATTTGAGATATATAAATATCTTTCACAACCCTCCAGGCTCCAAACAACTTTTGGATTCACCAGTTTTCATTGAAATACTTCTTAAAAAGCTCTGTCCATTTAGAAAAAGAAAGGCGGATTGATGAGAACAACTTTAAACTCCATATAATACTAAAAAAAATCTTCTCATAAGTCACTATTCACTATCACACGCCCTACATTTTATGAAAAGCATCTCTACACTATGAAAAAAAAACTGTTAGCGTGAACATGTGTAAAAGTGAATAGTGACTGATTATAAGTAGAATTCTCCGTAATAATAATGAAAATATTTTATCCACCTAGAAAAAGAAATAGAAAGAAAAAAATCTTATCCCTATAATTGATAGCAACAGTCCAAAAGTTTATAAGAGCATTTTCATTCGATTCTCTAATTTTTTTTTTATAAAAATGACACTCCCTATAATTTTATCCTAAATTTTACTCATCCTCAAAAAATATTATACATCTCATTCTCTATCATTTCTTTATTCTATTAAAATAATTATATCATTCTATTATTTCTTTATTATTTTTTTCTCTCACTTCTATTTACAAACTTAACTACTCGATCAATATTTTTTCTTATGTTTTGAACTATTATTTTAGTGAATATTTTAAAAAAAATTTAAATTATTTTTTTGTAGGTATGATAATATTTTTAAAATTAATTTTTTTATATTTTAGTACTTATTTAAATTATTATTTAAAACTATAATAAATATGAATATGAGAGAAAGTATAAATATTTGAAAGAAAATTTTATTTTATTTATTAGAATAAAATATTAATAAAAGATAATTTAAAAGATATTTGAGAGGCAATTTGAGAGGCAATAAAAGATATTTGAGAGGCAATTTTTCATTTCCCCCCTAATTTTTTTTTTCATAATTTAGTAATAACAGTGAAATAGGATACTGGGAATGCTTTTAAAAAAAAAAAAAAACCGATCGAAGAACATCCGTAATATAGCCCCCACTTTTTTTTTTTTTATAAAATAGCCCCCACTTTTTTGTCCCGTTCTCGCCTTACTTGTCGAGTATTATATATATTTATATGCATATAGACATGTGGATACCACAGAAATGGGCCAAATGTGCTTAACCATTGATCGAAATGGATGAACCTCCAACATCAACTGATGACCAGGAGCGGTGCCGATCCTGTTTCCTGCAATGGATGAACCTCCAACATCAAGAACTCTCAGAACTCCACCAAGCCCTATCCCTACACGCCTCCATGACCGATAGCAATGATCACAACCTTAGCCAACTCGCACAAAAGTGCATCAAACACTTTCAAGACTACGCTGACATGCGAAGCCAACTAGCCCACAACCACGTTTCTGCTTTCTTAGCTCCTTCCTGGTGCACCAACTGGGAAAACTGCATGCTTTGGCTCGGTGGTTGTAGACCTTCCCAATATATCCGTCTCGTTTATGCCCTAAGTGGGTTGGAGATCGAGGCCCAGCTGGACGAGTTTCTTCAGGGCACGAGCACTACCGGGACTCTGGGCGACCTCTCTTCCAAACAGTTTCACCTCGTCAACATCTTACAAGGAAAGACGATAAGATCTGAGGAAAAGTTGACGGCCAGGATGGCGAGCTTGCAGGAGGACGTGGCGGACCAGCCCATTGCAGTGATTGCGCAGAGATTGAGCCGGGTCGGCGAGATGAACGGGGAAGTAAACAGAGCTCTGGACAAACAGGAGGAAGAAATGGTAGGTATTTTGGAGGAGGCGGATAGGCTGAGGTTGAGCACGCTTAAGGAGTTGGTCGGAATATTGACGCCGAAGCAGGCAGTGGATTTCCTGGCGGCGGGTAAGAAGCTTCACTTATGTGTGCACGAGTGGGGCAAAAGGAGAGATGATATGAGGTATGGCAGAGAGGAAATTATATCATGAAAATGAGTACTATATATGCGTATGTAGATCATAAATGGGAAATAATTTGGTTCTCTCTCTCTCACCAAAACCAGAGATCGTAACTGGCCATTTAGGTTTTGGGTTTTGGTTAAATGCTTGGGTGCGTGCAAGTATTGTAGTAGATTGCTTAAATTAAGAAAGTATTGTAGTATATTGTTAATTAATAGGTTATATTAATAAAGCTGGTTGTTGTAATATATAATAAAGTGGTGTTGATATATATGATCAGTCGGTATATATATATATATATATATGTATCGTGCGACTTAATTGGACGGGTAAACCAAATTAGAAAACTAGCTAGATACCTACAATGGACTCAAATATAAATATTAGTCATATAAATATATATATATATATATAGATCAGGTTTGCTACATACAGTCATTTTGGATATACATCAGCTTTGCTACTGTAACATCAGCTTCGCTACATACTGTCGTCCTCTTTGCTATATATATATATATATATTTATATCACAATCACATATCTCTTTGTTCGTGGTTGTGGGCTCTTTCACCTCAGTACGTAGATGATGCCACAAGTCTTTGAAATGTCACTCTTCTATTTTGGCTATTTTTATATAAACCAATCACTTAATAATTTGTACTAGTGATTAATTAAGTGATTAATATACCACATATGGGTTTTCGATTATAAAACTCAAAATAATCAATTGATATTTTCTATTTGCAAGCCGATCGAGTACTGGTGGATATACTTTCCACACTACTTATCTAATAAATTTTGATTTGCAAGAACCTTTCTTATAAATTGGGACGCTCTGCACACTTGTTTATAAATATAATTTTTTTCATAAAATTAAAACAGCTATTCCATTTCCGCAGCTTCTTCAAGAGCTCGGAGATTTCATTTCTGCCTTAGCTCTTAACAAGCTTTTGAGTATAATATATATTAATTCAGAAATGCTAGGGACAACCGCCCCTGTGCCCCACTGCAAAACCTGTTGATGTGGCAGGCTGTACGTCAACAGATAAAATTTAAAAACAAATGGTGGAAGGAAAAGGGGCGAGAATGTATGTCGGTCAAAAATGAGGACGCATTTCCCTTCTGTCTTCTTCTTTCTCTGATCTGTCATAGACCACCAAGTTGTTACACATACACTCCCTCTTTCAAATTTGCCATTCCATATCTCCAAACACACACCATTTAACTAATAAATACGTATGAACTGGATTTGAGTAAGTAAACGGTACCAAAAACATAAACGAAAAAAATCGTCTTCTTCCTTTATTTTTTTCAGTTCCCAGTTCTTCATTTCCACCTATTTCGCCATTGCTACTGATTTCCAAAACTGTCGCATCCTATTTTCCTGTAGAGCCTGGGTCTTGAGCTACTACTCCAAAAAGGTAACGTTTTTCATCCCCTAGTCTGTTTTTTTGGTGCAAAAACAAGGGCCTCTTGGACTCTGCTCGAAAGTGATGGGAAAATACATGCATTCCTCAGTCAAACTTTTCAACTGCGAAAGCACTTTACCCCACTTGGAATCGATGACCTCCATTGAAGGGCAAAAGCACTTTACCCCACTCGTCTTTTTTCAGAAAGAGAAGAAAGGCTAAAATAATTCTTGATTTGGGTAGGGCCGGGGGGGAAGTGATTTGGGTGCGTTTTCATAAGCCCCGCTTGGATACACAAGATGAGATGAGATGAGATATTTTGAATAGTAGTTAAATAAAATATTAATAGAATATATTTTTTAGTATTATTTTTATGTTGAAATTTGAAAAAATTGAATTGTTTATTATATTTTTATATGAAAATTTTAAAAAATTGTAATGATTGAGATGAGATGAGATGAAATAGGAGTTTTGTGTAAACAAACGGAGCCCTAGTTTCTGACGCGCGGTTCTCCCGCGCAGTTGTATATATCATTTTTCATATTAATTGGATTTGAGCCTTTTGAGTACTGGTGGAGATATTCTTTGGTGGGCCACTGGGCTAGTAGCTTGTTGCATGCCTTGTTTCGGTAAAAACTATGTTGGAATGATTTTTACAGTGGTGAATGTAAAAATATTGTATAGTCTTTTTTAAAAAAGATAATTAAATATAAAATTTATTTGAAAAAAATTAATTTTTTAATAGTAGATTTTATTTTTTTTAAAGTGATTGTACTGTACTTACACACTCTACGACTGTATATAACATTAATTTAACGACATCTAGTCCTTGCCCTTTACTTATTATATACAAGAGTAATGTAGGTACAATTTCAAGTAAATAAGTTTTGCATAGGCTTTTTATAAAAAAGTAGATCTTATTAAAAAAAAATTATTTTTTTTTATACTTTTTTAAGATGAGATTTACTTTTTTACAAAGACTTGTGCAGGATTTGTCTATTTCTTGCGTAGGCCTTTTATAAAAAAATGGATCTCATTAAAAAAAAAAAGAAGATTTTTTTACATTTTTTTAAGGTGAGATCTATTTTTTTTTATATAAAGACTAGTACGGAATTTGTCTATTTGAACTTATACAAATAATTTGGTGACGGATAATTAAAGAGTTATATATATATATATATAAAGAAATAAGCAAATGTGATAGGACTGCTCATGTAAAAATTAAATACATGAGTGATCAAGATAAAAGAACAAATTCATGGGCTATACTATCATTTTCCTTTAATCATAGGAGAATCTACATAACACCACATAAACAGTCACCCACAATGTCCCAGCCGATTTCGTGGGTGCATGGCTGAAAAACCACCACCCAGAGGGCCAGAACTTTGAGGTGGTTTCTTTTTCCATTTATGAGCTACCCATGGTGGCCACCATCAATCACTTCAAAATTCTTGATTTTTTTTTTTTTAAAATAATTCAACCTCACACTATCTACTTGACATAATTTATTTAAAAGATAAATTTTAAATTTTGAATTTTACAAATCAAATTAAACAATGTATACACATGATATAATATTACTTTGTGTAGTGTAAAGACTCTTTATAAAATTTTCAGCTTATGTCCATTTTTTCTTTTTTCTTTGATTGACATCGAGTTCTAGATAAAATCCCAACTAATTTAAAAGTGCACATGAGCTCTCAACAATGAATTATGAGTATCTCTCAAGTAGAATAATTACGGGAAGAATTCTCCAATATTCTTTTTTTTTTATACATGAGAATGGAGATTTGATCTTTAATTCTAGCTCTTAGTGAAAAATTTCAAGGTTTTACCAATTAGTTCAAACGACCTCGAAAATTCTCCAATATTCTAGCTAAGTACGTATGAACGTGGAGATTTGGATTCATGAGGTTTTGTTTACAAAAAATCTTCACAATTTTTTACTATTCACCCACACTCTATACTCCATATTTTTTTTTCTTTTATCAAATATTTTTTATATGAATAGTGAATAAAAAATTTGAAATAGTTTAAAAAAATAAACTCAAAAAAAAATTTATAAAAAATATTAAAAAATTTAAAAAAATTTAGAATGTGAAATATTGATGAATAGTAGGAAGTTGTATAATAAAACCCTTTTTGTTTATACGGGCGTCTCGCTCCAGAATCATTCCATTCCTTTTTATAAGATTCTCATATCCATTTGTTTATTATTTAAGCAACCTCCCAATTTTTCCATTCAAATAGTATACTATTTTTTATCAGAATAATTCTATATACAAACGTAAAATGTATAAGAATCGCATAATTATTTTAAAAAAGAATAAAATTTATTATTAAAAAATTAATTTTCTTTTTTTACGTAGATCCCATATATATTTTATTTACATTTTATAAAATAAATACACGACGATTAGATAATTTACGATTTTAAATATCTTTCGATATTTTGTACGGCTCACTCTACAGTAAAAAGGATGGAAAGATACATTTGTTAAAGAGCTCTACGTCTCCTAGTCCTAGATAATTCTCATCAAACCCGAGTCATATGGTAAGAATTGGACATGTGTGGGACCCCGTGGATCCTATGAGGCACGATCGAGCAGCCTAAATACATTCCACGTAGAACCCAGATGTGTCCCATGCACAATGACACGTTTCATCGAAGAATTCGAACACCAGCTGGTAGATTTGGACGACTATTCAAATTAAGGATGTATTTCAAGAAAGGAATTAGAAAGCCGAGCATAGACTCATGTCCATATCTTCCTCTTCGCAAAACGTAACACAGCCTTTCAAAACCACGAGCGGCCAATTGCAATTGCTGCGCGGAAGCCATGCATGCACCAGGCATGCCACTTGCACCGTGGCTTCCCCTCCTGTTTCCATCTGGTAACTTGCACACAACCTCACCTTGCCTATATATATCTCATTCATAGCAACCCCATTTTGTCCATCACCTTTCTTTTTTCTCTATGAGCAACATGAAAACCCAAGTTGAAGAGAAGTTCTCTGAGTTCTTTGAGAAGTGGGTCTGCCAACTTGAAGAACATGTGCAACTACTCCTAAGGGTGTCCAAAGAGAAACTGAACGAAGCAGAGCTACAAGCTTTGGTATCTAGGGTTACAAGTCATTGTAAGGAGTACTACACCGTGAAATGGGCTGGTGCGCATGAAGATGTGCTTGCCTTCTTTACTCCGGTATGGTTGAGCCCTTTAGAGAATGCCTATTTATGGATCACGGACTGGAAGCCATCCATGGCGTTTCAAGTAGTTGACGCGTTGAGGATCAAGACCATGGAGCCGCGAAATAGTCTGGTGGAGATGTCTGAACAGCAGGTGAAGAAGATTGAGGACCTGAGGGTAAAGATAAGGCTGGAGAAGGAGAAGGTTGAGAGGGAAATGGAGAGGCATCAGGTTTCCATGGCGGACAGGAGGATGGTCGAGTTGGCCAGGCTGGCGAGCAGGGTTAAGGAGGGGGATGTGGTGGGTCAGGTGCTGGATGGGTTGGTGGAGGTGGCATTGAAGGAGTTGCTGAAGGGATTGGAGAGGGTGGTGAAGGCTGCAGATGGCGTGAGACTGAAAACTCTCAAGGGGGTCTTGGAAGTGTTGAGCCCAAGGCAGTCTGTGGATTTCTTGGCTGCAATTCTTACGCTTCAGATTCGACTCAGGCAACGTGGGAAGAAAAGAAACCAGACTGATCAGGCGGATAGAATATTAGTAGAACCACCCAAGTTGGTTTAGGAAATTGGGGGGGGTTTTTGTAGCTTTCATAATTACTTCATCACTCTATAAGCATGCATACTGTTTTACGAAATATTAATGATAGGCAACACGAATATTATATGATCTGTTCGATTTTCTGGAGAGGTTTGGATTATTTAATTTATTTCCACGGCAACAGAGTACGTACGCGTAGCTATGCATGTATTGATGGCCGGCACAGTATTATACAGGTTATCTATTACCATTAATTTTAACTAATAATTTTTTTTAAGAGTTATTATATTCTCAAATCAAATGGTGTAGAGTATATATATTATTTAAGTCACATTTTTAAATTTTTACATTTATTATAAATTATGTTTGGTAAGCTGAGAATATAATTTATTATTATTATTCTAAATGTCATACACAACTAGGGACAACCAGGGAAGCTAGTAAATATAATATATATATATATGGTAGTATCATTAAAAAAATACTAAATTTATTACAAATTATAACCATAAAAATTGGTAATATTTCACTAATGTAATAATTTATTGATTTGATTTACTTAACTTTAAATTAATTGGTGACATGTTAAACTAGAACTTGTAATAATTTAATAAGATGTTGAGAATATTTCCCCCAGCTTATAGATATCCCTGAAAATATTAATATATAATTCTTTAGCCCATTATATGTGGACTGTCTAAGAATGATCGATCACTTTCGAAGACGACATTACAAAATTAGATTGTGGAGGCAGTCTCGGATTTTCCGTTGTCTTCATCCAAAATAAGTGGGATATTTTGCTCATCTCGGATGACGAGAGCCTTTATCATAGGAGTAGTTCTACTCATCTACCGGCTACTCTTCCTACACCACACGCTCGATCGGTGATATGGCTCCTTTTTTTTATTTTATTTGTAAACCACCTGCGTTTTACATTTACCCTTGAATAGTACCCCAAATCAATCTATGGGTGGATTTTGAATTTCAACCACCTGCGCGGGGCCACACGTTCTTCCTCCGCCCGCCTTCACCCTTCCGCCAGCCTTCACCCACGTTTAGCTCACAGCCTTTGAAGTTGCACTATGTCCACCACCATCTAGGGTTGCAGACGAGAATGACCGTCTAGGGCCGCATTTAGCTCACACAGGTTTTCTCTCAGCAAGCTGCTCAATAGTTATTCATTATCTTCGTTCTAAGACGTGAGCAACACTCGAGATAAAAAAGAAAAAAAAAAAAAAACAATAAGATACAAACAAGAGGAGGAACAACATTGAGAGTATAATAGATCATTTATGATAGATACCATAAACTCTCATTTGATTGAGAAATCATTTTCGGTCTCTTCATCCTTCGTAGACTTTACAGCTTTTTTGTGTCCGTGAAGTTGGGCCTCCACTAACGAACAAGAATTGATTAGTTGAGAATCAAAACAAATCTAGGATGAAGAGTTCGGCAAGTTTAGGATGAAAACTGATTTTTTTTTTTTTTTTAAATATTTTGACGTCAAGAAACCACACAGGGGAGAGGGATTTCTCAAAGGGGATGGGCAACTGTGGATCATGGGGGAGAGGAATTTCTGTTCACGGGGGAGAGGGGATTTCTGAAATGGGAGGAGAGTTGAACAACCGACACAAAGGAGAGGGATGAGAGATTTCTTGAAGGGCGACTGGGGACTCACGGGGAGAGATTTCTCATAATTAGGCTTTGTGAAATCTATTCTCAGAGTTAGAGATTCGCAATTTAACACCTGGACTGGACAATTTCTTAATAGTAAACTATACAGNGGATTTCTCCCCCCACCCCTGCATCGAACGAAAGCCCCCCTGCCTGCACCAATTCGTGCGAGCTCCTCCTCCACCAGTAAGTTTGTTGCGTTGTGCTTCATTTAAAAACTCATTTTCTGTCTTTTGCTTCTGTTAAGTACTCACTGGGTTGAACTAAAATTGATTGTAAGAACAAATTGATGATGAAAAAAGTGTTATGTGTTTGCACGTTTGAATCTTTGGCTCAACAAGTTGTTGCCTTTGCATTGAGTAGAATCTTTTCTGATGGTGTTGGAGCAATATGTGCATTCAAACCATGCTGTGCATTCAAATCTAGTTTTATGAAATAGGAGATCGAGAGAAGGGGGGGGGAGGGGGGAGAGGGTGAGGGGCAGATCGAGAGTGAGATGGGTGGAAAGAGCAGATTGGGAAGAGGGTGGGGGGAAAGCACGAAATTTTGAAAGAAAGAAAAAGAATTTAACACGTAATTCGTGCGGTGTAGATGAAATAGAGGGAGGCTGAGTAGATTTCATTTCTTAAACCGGATTTGTCACATCATTGGTGTGTGGTGTGTGATCTCAAAACCAGACTAAGAATAGAATTATTGAGATTTGCTAGGGATCCGCAACTGTTCACACGCACATAACACACATTTTATTTTTTTATTTCTTTGAAATGCTAGATCTCTTCATCACCTTCTCTCTCGGCTACGTCTCTCTCCTCAAGCTCTCTCTCTCATCGTCTCTCTCTTCAAGCTCTCTCACTCCTCAAGCTCTCTCTCTCATCAAGTTTTCTCTCTCTTCGACCTCTTTCACTCCTTAAGCTCTCTCTCATCACCTCTCTCTCCTCAAGCTCTCTCTCTTCGACCTCTCTCACTCCTCAAACTTTTTCTCTCTTCGACCTCTCTCTTCTTAAGTTCTCTCTCATCAAACCCCTCTCTCTCAAGCTTTTTCTCTCATCAAACCGACCTCTCTCTCTCTCCTCAAGTTTTCTCTCTCATCAAGCTTCTCACTCTTTGCCTCTCAACGTCTCCACTTCTCTCTCTTCAAGTGTTCTCTCTCACATCCAGAGGAAAAGAATCTAACAGTAAAATCAGTTGACACATTGGGTGTGTGTTGGCTGATGCATACAGTAGGCTAATGCATAGATTTTTTCCTTTATCATATATTGGATTTGCTAGGTTGCGCTAGCAAATAGCGAAGTAGCTGACTGCATGCAACCTTGCAGGCCCTCATCTTTACAGCCACGAGTCATCTCTTTAAATGACTCTTTTGGGGTTCACAAGAAAACTTTATATGCTTTACATTCGTGTCGGTTTGTTAGGCAGGAAATGGATACAATAGTGTTAAATAATTACATAAAAATAAACTCACAAACTGATGTATCTTCATATGATCCATTAGATTTACTTTATAATAAAAATAACTTTACAATCTGACGTACAACATCAAACCCCATCAATTTATGAATTTAATTTTGTATAATCCGTTTATGACTAAATTATCTCTCTCTACATATTATATATATATATATATTATATTTCACTCAATCCGTAGTGTCATCTATAAGGATAAAGATCCCTATAATATAGTTTTCTGCTCACAAACATTCTCTAGATATGGATTGACGCAACATGGGACCTTATAATATGTTAATACAACTTATATATATTGAATACTGTGAGGTGAGGTCTACACGCACCTCTCTCTCTCCAGTTTAAATGATCAGAATCGCACATTCTCAATCAGTTTTCGAGTAATAATGGTGATAGTTACACCCTGAATCGGGAAAGAAGCATTGATCATTACAAAGTTGGATTAAGATTTTTCTCGAGTTCTCAACAACCTACATAAACAAAATGAAAAAGACGTGCATATTAGAAGGTTCACAATTGCATACGTTTGCTGGACTGACTGGTATGCTAATATCTTACAACTCAAACTTTGATCATAACTATACAAATATCTGCTATGTATTTAGGTAGGACAACAGCGCACCACACTTGAGCACACAATTATTGCTCAGAATCTGGAAGAATCTGAATAGAACGGATAATAAGAACATACGTATAAAAACAGAGACATGGATTTGAGCACCAAATATCTATTGATAAGAGTCGGGTTTTGTGGTGGTGGAACTGATTAAAGGCTACTCTTCGGCACTCAGATACAGAGAGAGAGAGAGAGACCTGACTTACAGCACAAAGAGTCATGTGGGAGACGACTTAAGTTGCCTCCGTGGATAAGATCTCGAGTTCAGCCCACCAGAGGGGGGAAAGTCTTGGTGTTGCTTGATCAGGTGAAATAGCAATCACTTCCCTCAATTTGGCAATGATGCACTTCATTGTTGGTCTCTGCCTTGGATCTGGTTGTATGCATTCTTGGATAACTTCACAGATAACATCGAGCTCATCATTTTTGAAGGATTTGAGGGCTGGGTCAATCATGTAGCTGATTCTCCGTTTGTCATTTAAGTATTCAGAAGCCTGGGACATTGATAATTGATTTTTTATCTTACAAAGTTCAACCCTACATTACCAACTTGGCCCCAAAGCAAAACACTTGGGTCATGAGACTAGATTTGCAACTTACCCAGTTAACAAGGTGTCCTTGTTCTTCTGAGAAAGGAAGCTTTCCAGATATTATTTCGAGCAACAATATTCCAAAACTGCAGATATTTGTTTCTGGATCAGCAAGCGGTGGCAATTTTGAATCCTCTTTTTCTTCTTCACTGATGGTCTTTAACTTGGATGCAGCCTTTGACAAGAAACAGATTTCTGCAATCTGCGAAATCACAAGAGAGTAATTAGACAATGGTGAAATTGTAATGAAGGCAGTCAAGATGTTAGAAAGAAAGTTCACCTTAGCAGCATAATCATCTGTTAAATAGATAGCAGTTGAATTCAGGTTAGAATGTGCTACAGGTGGATTTAGATCATGGTGCATATATTGAAGACAATACGCTGTTCCCATAATAATCCTCATCCTTGCACTCCAGTCAAGATGTTCAAGTTCTTTAACTGAAAACAGAAGAGCCTATAAATTTATAAATTTTCAAGCCTCCAATATTTCATTTTGTTTTAGAACGTGAAAATACAGCATACAAAAGTTGGTGTTACCATGAAGATGCTCAAAGAGAGTTCCATTTGGAGCATACTCGAACACCATCATCCTAGCAAACGGTTCATCCTCCTCACAGAATCCAATAAGATTGACAAAGTTTTTATGATTCACCCGTGACAGTACGTCAATCTACAGCAGGTCAAGAAAAAGATAATTTATTAAACTAAAAAATGAAAGCAGAGAATGAGATTCAAGTGAAAATGTGCTGGACACGGTTCTTAAATTTGTTCTGTGATCATTGAAACAAGAGACCTTCTTTCGATATGCCATCTCTGATCTATTTGACCAGTCTTTGGAAGATTTAATTAATGTTGACGCAACTGCAATCTCAACTCCACTGGACAGTGTTCCCTTGTATACGGTGCAACCATCAAGAGTGTCAATGATATTGCTGAAATCTTCACAGGCTGTTTCCAGCTCTGAACGATTCAACTTGGGAACCCCTGCATTTGATACACGCACTTGATCAATCTCACCATATTATCTCAAAAGAACAGAAGAGCAGCACATGCTTCCTGTTTGAAGACATCGGCTCTATATTAAGGGTATATTTGGACACCAGTGGAATTCAGTGGACCCCATTTTGCATAGTATTAGAAGAAAAACAGTTCCATGCTCCAAAGCGTTGCCAAACAATAAATTGTATTTGCAACGCTTCCGTTTACTCGATAAGGGATCTACTATGCATCAGCCACTGTTTACTCTCACACCCCACACCTATAGCTTTTTCATAGGATGTGGGGATGTTTTTCATAGGACATTGAGGTGTTTTTCATAGGGTGTGTGGTGTGGGGTGGTGAATAGTGACTGATGAGAAAAAATTTTCTTTGTAATATACAGAGATATTCAATATCAGTGGCCAAACTAATCATACTCAAATGAAATTGTAAGGACGAGGGCCCAGGAGTTAGTTCTACACCAGTGCAACCCATCAAATTTGTTCTAGTCACAAACCAGAATCCAATTTACTTCATTCAATAACACTCTGTTAACACTCAAGATAATAAACAATATGATATGGGTCCAATTGTAGCTCTACCAGCCAAATGAGATTGCAGATTTTTTTTTTTTTTTCTGCTGCAACAGAAAACGTTTTTTTATTTCTCTTATCAGCAAAATTACCTGTAATGAAAGCTTTCTGCAACTGTCCACTCAATCCAGTCTTCCAAGGACCTATGGTTGCCACTGCTTGGCTTCGGAACATGCAGAAAACAGCTGCAACAACAATGAGCAAGATAGCCACACCTGCAATAATAATGAAATACTTCCACATATTTCCAGAGGTGCCACCACTAGAAGGCTGTTGATTGGCAAAACCAGTAGGGGTTTGGATAGACTGGTCATCAGATTTTGAATTATTATGGACGGAAGGATCAGCAGGCGAAGCTTGTGGTGCAGGTGGGGAATGTTGTTTCTTCTTTCCATTTGGTACAGCTGGAAAAGCTCCACTACTCTTGGTAATTGGAAGAGCAATGATTTGTCCAGAGGGGGACCAGTCACTAGCAGGTGCAGCTGCGAGGTTAATGGATTGCTCAAGTAGTCTACGACGTGTGACACTGACAAGCTTCTGAGCAAAATGGACCACGTGTGACTCAGATGAAGAACCTGCTTATTGCAAGGAACAAATTCATTGTTGAGTTTCAATAGCACAAATTTTCATATTCACTGCACCAAGATTGGTGATCTGTTTCCACTCACTAGGTAGATTGCTGCAGCAACTGTCTCCATTTCCATACCGCCTGTCCTTTCCAAACCTGAACCTTGAGGTAAAAAAAGGGAAAAAAACAGAAAGATATAGTTTTGATGAATAAATAGTGATGAAAGACAGCCAAAGGTAATATTAAGATGGTAAATAAAAAATGTTAATTCCATACAGTGATAGAGGAAGGACATGGAGAAAACGCCTAAAAGCTCCTTTAGCTGGGATTATAATGGAATCTGCCTTATTGGTCTGTTTTGAAATTATCTGCCCGATGCTGCAAAAGCTAAGCAAAGAAGAATCAGAAATGTAGAAGGTGAAAACTGTAGACGTTTCTGCATTATTAACCAGAACAAACTTTGAGCAAGGCATTGCCAGTCAATCTCCCAAATGCAGGTGCATAATTTAAGACTAATTGTCACGCATCAATTAATTACAACTTTAAATGCAACATTTGTGAAGTGTGTGAATAAGTTATACATGCTTCAGATTATCTTGCATCCTACAAATAGTTCCAGCAGTACAATCTCACACTGTACTTATTTCCCAGTGCCCACAATAATATCCGTGCAGATCAATGAGAAACTCAAATGTGATACAGGAACCAGAGTTCCTCGAGACTAGTATGAACATAACCCAAAAACATTATCTAATAATTATATTATATCAAGGACAGTCAATTAGCCCATAAACAGATTAGTAGAATGAACCCTTATGGTCATCAGGTTTCTGACCTTTTGTAATTGCACTGAAAAGCTTAATTAAAAAAGAATAAAGGAGCATCAATGTGCCTCATTTCCATTTAGTTCTTTTGCAATGATAGATCTTAGTGAAGCAAAACCAGGCACTTAAAGAGTTTTACAAACTTCTTTAACTAAAAACGTTTTTCCATTTTACTAAGCAAAAAGTTCCTCTTTTTTCCGGTACATTTAAATGAGCTTCTATTTTAGTTACAAATATCCCTAGTAAGCAAGGTTTTCATCACATATCTCGCAGGTAAACTGAAGAGTCCTGATCACAATGTGATGTGCAGTGTGTGTCTTGGAGAGCCAGATGGAATGAGGAGGGAAAAGAGAGGAGGGAGGAGGATGGGGGTGAAGCAAATCACTCAAAGAGACATCAAGATATCTTGCAGGTAAACTGAAGAGTCCTGATCACCATGTGATGTGTAGTGTGTGTGTTCGTGAGTCAGATGAAATGAGGAGGGAGCAGGATGGGGGTGAAGCAAAGCACTCAAAGAGAATAAAGTTCAATGCAATACGTAATTCTTACTGTCCAAACTTTCTATTCATACAGCCAATTCCGACGACCACAGCTGTCAGGTTATCATCATATTCCAACTTAGAAAGCAAGTTAAGCCTCCTGATCTCCAAAGGAAGGCCACCTTCAAATTCGTTGTCACGAAGTAACCTAGGAGGTAAAATGAGTTCAGTCCAGAAACTTCTAAGTTAAAAGCAATATATGCAGATAAAATATGTAACAGTTAAACATACAGGCGTCTCAGTAACAATATCCTGCCTATTTCTGCTGGAATAGCTCCACTCAAGTTATTTTCCCTCAAGTCCAACTGCTCCAGCTTTGTAAGCTCTCCAATCTCTTTAGGAATGGCACCAGAGAAATGATTCTTGAAGAGTATGCTGTCAATAGAAACAGGGGAAGCAAGAACCAGAACTTTCCATAAGATTCGAAAGGTAGAGCAAAACTGACAAGTATCAAGCCACATAACCAGACCCTAGATTTAGCATTTGCATTGGCGGAACGCATAAAAACTGGAATGGTTCATGTGCCCATCATAAATTTTTGTACCCAAAACTATTAAAGTCCAAAATGTTAATAAGTGCCGAACACAATGTAATTAGATTCTACTACATGACCTTAATTTTTTTTCATAGACATGATTCGGAATAAGACCAAAAAGATATCCTCGACCAAGGTATGTTCTTTCTACTGTCAAAAAGGGAAAGCTTGAAAACGCATGAAACTGTGTACAAATTTCAGGTATCTGTTTTATTTATAATTGTAAAATTCCGGTTTAAAATGAAACACCAAAATAACCGGCTCAAGGATACACACTAGAGAAAACTTTTTGATAAGTTACACACTAGAGAAAACTATCTCATTGTAATGGGAAGCAAGCTTTGTCAACATTTAATTGATCAAAATAGCATATGTTTGTCCTGCACATTAGACAACCAAAAATGGCATGCGACTTCTACAGACAATAATTGAGTATACAAATCGAAACTGCAGTCAGATAGGAAATTAAAATTCTAGCTGCGCAACACTGTGAGTCCTTACAGGGATCGTAAGTTACTGAGTTTCCCAAGCTCAGGTGCCAGTGTCCCCTCCAAAGAAAGCTGACTCAGATCCCTACAGGAATAATTTAAGGTAAAGAAATTGAATATTTAAATTGTGCCATAGCGCCACAATCTTCTGAACCAAAAACCTCTCCAATTAAGATCTTCCTTGTATATATCAGAAAATTATGAAAAGGAAATTAAATTAGCTTTTTAAAGGAAAAGGCAATAATCATTTAGTCCTTTAAAAAAATGCCTTTTGCAATGGAAAATCATGCAACGGGGACTTACAGCATTTGCACTTCACCATCCACACAATGGACTCCCGACCACATGCAAGGACCGGAGTCATTAGGATCCCAATTTGCAAGAACAAAGTAAGGATCCCTATGGATTCTCGACCGGAATTCAACCAAAGCCAATCCTGCACCCCCTCTCCAAATAGCAACAGACATTAGAGACAACAACTGACATTATCTTTCAACACAATTGCATAAAAAGAACATTCACGAATGCTCAAACGACAATTACCTTCACCGTTGAGCGACGAACACCCCCTAATACCCGAAACCATCACTGCGACGAAACACAAGAACCCAAGTCCATAGGGGTGCCATCTACCCCCCATCGCTTGATTAACCTAAAGCAGCAGTGGTGGAGGTCAGCCACGATGCTATAAAACACACTAAACGAAATCCCCAGGTTTTTTTTTTTTTTTTGGTTTTTTTTTAACACAACTCACCCTCTACAATATGCTCCAAAATTAAATAACAAAAACAATAAACAACTTGACGATTAACAAACAAATCATTACGGATATATATGTATCTAAATATATACAAACTATGTGAAAACTGTATTACAAACGGACGCAAATGGGAGAAGGCATTCGCTTCCGGCGACCATATTAGGGTTCCCCATCTGTGTAAGGTTTTTAATGGACTTCACAACAGCCTTCTTGTCGACAAGCGCATAGCCCGGCTCAACCGCTTATCCGATAAAAATGGAGCTTCCGTTTCACGAACTTTACACCAACAATGATATAATTGGGTCAGTAAAGAATGCAACAAGGAACACCCTCATTAACAAGCAACGTCAAAAAGCAAAAGAGAGGGCAAGNTTTTTTTTTTTTTTTTTTTTTTTTTTCTTTTTTTTCCTGCTACCGCTGTTGACTGTACAAATGTAAGCTTTCTGGGGTCGGACAAGGAAATGGTGTAGAATCGATGGAAAATGCAGTTGAAACAAATGAATGAAGGTCAGGAGTGGTGATGGGTAGGGAAGACCGAGACTTCAAAAGGCGCAAAAAGAAAGTACGGATAAAAAATATCAAAAATTAAATAATATTAATCTTTCTTTCTTTTTAATTTGTTCAATTACGGCCCTTTATTTCAGAGGAAGATCTCANTTTTTTTTTTTTTTTTTTTTTTTTTTTTTTTTTTTGTTCTGTGAGTTTCCTTCTCTCTCTCTCTCTCTGTATCCCCCGCCCAGGCAGAGCCACCCCTCACTGGCTGTGTTCTGTTCGGTTTTGTTTTTCGTCGTCGTGTTTTTTTCTTCCTGCATTGGTCCCAAAGGTCTTGATAGGCGGGAGAAGATGCAACGACGTGGCGCGTGTGCTTGAGTGCGTGGAGACTGGAGAGGGAGAGTTCCCGCGTGTTTTTGTAGCGAGCGGTGTTGATGGACCCTCTCTTCGCTGAACTCGGACGCGTTTTCCTTTGCTTTGTTTTTCTTTTTAAATAATTAATAAATTATAATAACCTTTACTGGGCCCATATTCCTCTCTCTCTCTCTCTCCATTGCCATTTATCGATCGAAGAGTGTTGAGAACCGTCTCTACTTTCTACTTTGTTGAGGTTTTTTTTGTCTTTTTAGGAGAGAATTTGTTGGGAGTTTTGGAAGGAGAAGATTGGTGTATGAAGTTTTAATTAATTATTTATTTTTAAGAGATTGATTTGTGGTTTAAAAAAATTTAAATTAGTTCCTTTATTGGAGTTATATTAGTTCAGTTATTAAAAATGCTGACATGAGGAACAAACAATAGCTCAGGCAGGGCTCTCTCCGCCCAACTAAAAACCAAAAATCCCATCTTCCCCGCCCCCTTTTCCTTCAATTTTTATTGTGTTTTTCAATCTTATTTTTTTCAATTCTTATCATGTTTTCCTTTCATAGGAAGGAGAAGTATCGATCTACTGCTTTCTGGACTCCACGACTATCACGCATCCCACTGCAAGATTCACCTGTCATCAATCTTTTAAACGGTTGAAGAAGATTGTCAAAAAGAGCAGCACATGCTTTACACACATGGCTCAACCCGCGCATGAGATTCATGCGCCACCGCACCAGGGAGTACCTGTTGCCGCCACCTACAGCATATTCAAAACCACCAACTTGGGATCCTTCATATTCGACCAACCTTCACTTTCATAGAGTGGAGCGTAGCCTTCACTCATTTCCACAATCCCTGAAGTTTGTCATCCGGCGATTCGACGCATCTCATGTTTGCTATCATCTTATGTTTTCGTTTCTCCTAACCAAAGATCATAGGAAAGAGATAGTAGAAGTCTCATTCAACCAGTCCGAATCAATGAAATGCAGCACAACTCTTTTCACTATGACTCACAGTCATAGTATTACAATCCGTTTATCAGATTTTATCAAAACCGCTTCAAGCAGCTTCTTCTCTTTGTGAAAAGTGGGTGGGGGCAAGTTATTCGCCCCAAATCCCTTTTTTTTCTTGTGTTGTATTTGCTGGTTTGGAATGAATGTTAGGGTCTCCCACCCTGTTGCCTATTGTATCATGTAACTGTTAAATATATCTATAATATGCTTGCTTAGAAAAAAAATATTGACATGATATATAAGTGTCACGTCATAATGAGTCAGAATTGGATGCGTATATATTTAATTTGTACAGGTTTTAAATATATAAATTTTGCATAGACTGTTTTAAAAAATAGATTCTACCTTAAAAAATAAATTTTTTTTAGTGTGACTCATTTTTTTATAAAGGATTTGTACAAAATTTATCTATTTAAAACTTGTACCTAGCATTACTCTTATATACAATTAGCTCTAAAGAATACATTGCCAATATATCATGTTTGCATAAAAAGTAATGCTAGTATAAGGGTATGTTCGAAAACTAAACTATTATCTAGTACTTCAATATTATTCATAAATAATTTATTATTATTTATAAATTGTTTATTACTATTCACTACTATTTTAATACTATTTATAAATTATTTCACTATTAATTACAGATAATTTGAGATACTCTTAATATCCAAACGGAACCTAAGTCCTAAATGCACAAGTCTCACACAAGTTTTTTTTTTTTTTTAATAATAGACTCACCAATAAAGAAAATAATATTTTCATACTTTTTTATAATGTGATCTACTTTTTTATAAAAAAAATGTGCAAAACTTGTATATTTAATACTTAATGAGAAATAATATTTGTAGTTGTAGAGTGCGCAAGTGCCGTGCAATCTCTTTAAAAAAGTAAATAAATACAAAATTTATATAAGAATTTTAATTTTTTAACAATAAACTCTATATATTTTTTTAAATAATTAGGTGGTGCTCGTACTCTACGATTGTATGTGACAGAAATAAATAAATAAAGTATGCGGTGGCTGACATACAACTGGTAAATAGAAATTTTCTTGTATGCTTTGAAACGAATTAAATATAAATTGGCAATATCTGACGAAAACACCACCATACGGTTGGAGAGATATTTTGGATATTTTATTTATTAATTTAAATACAATTAAAACATCCATTTTTTTTTTATAATAAATAAAATTATTCGATAGGATTGAAAGACATAACTAAAGAAACACATCAACACCACCTCTCTGCCCGTACTAATATTTTCCGTTGTGCTAGCTGTTCATATTCCACCTATATATCCTTTTAGTATTACTATGCATCATCTTACACACCACACACTAATATATTTTTTATTTTTTTTCAATTCTTTTTCAAGTTTTTTTTATTTTACTCTTCTTAAAATATTTATATTTTTTTATTCTTCATCCATATAATACATATTTAATAAGAGAAACAAAAAAAAAAAGTTATGGTGTGTGGTGTGTAGGATGATGCAAAGATTAATTCATATCCTTTTCCCTTTATTCTTTGTGGAGTGGCTGATGGGTACTTGGAATCTTTGATATTAGCATGTGATTGGTTGGTTTGGTTATAGAAAATTAAAATATCTTTTCTTATTTTATTTTATATAATTATTATAATTTTTTTAAATTTTTATATAAAAATAATATTAAAATAAGAAAAACTTTATTTATCATCCCACATATTACGTTTTTTTTTTTATCTTATCAAATATGTGGTATATAAATGATGAGTAGAATAATTTAATAAGTTTAAAAAGAATAAAAAAAAAAACTTTAAAAAAGTGGAATGTGATGTAAGGGTGATGAGTAACAAAGTTCTTAAAATAATATTTTATTCAATTTTCAATAAAACATCTCATCTGATCTAATCATTACAACTTTCTCAAATTCTAATACAAAATAAAATAAACAATTTAACTTTTTCAAATAGATCTTATCTCATCTCATTTTATCTAATCATTACAATTTTTTCAAATCTCAATACAAAATAAAATAAACAATTCTACTTTTTCAAATCTCAAAACAAAAATAATATTAAAAAATATATTCCAACAATACTTTATTCAACTTTCTAATTTTAATATCCAATCATCTTATTTTATCTCATCTCATTTGCAAAAACAAACGAGGCCTTAATTAAGGCTATATTTGGTTTTACATATGGTTTAAACATATCTCTTATCATCTTATCTCATCTCAACATTCAAACAATATTTAAAAGCAAACACTTTTTAATTTCAAATTTTCAAATTTTTTATCTAATCATTACAATTTTTTCAAACTTTTAAGAAAACATAAAAGATAATTCAAAATTCTCAAATCATAAAATAAATATAATATCAAAAAATTATATTTTAACAATATTTTAACTTTATAATATTTATATTTAACTTTTTTTCTTTCATTTTCTAAAACCTCATAAAATATCTTAACTCAAACTATTTCATTACTATTCATAAACTATTTCACTACTATTCACAAATTTTCTTATCTCATCTCATTGCATCTGTGTACACCAAACAGACCTAAATTGGGTCAAGTCGAACGAAATACTGAGTATTTAAACTGTTTTTTTATTAGAACATGAGCAAAATTCGAACTTACATTGAGCTTAATATTCACAGTCAGTTTATTTATTTTTTGAATGAACTCGAGCTTATTTACAAATTGCTTGATTGATTTATTATTTTTAAATGAAATATAACTTATATATTATCACAAATTTGTATTAGTAATTATTTCTTCAAGCAAGCATTTCATTAATAAATAGATGACATTTTATTCAGCACTATTTTTTTTTTTTTTTGAAAATGGATAGAAGTTTTGTTCATCACATGCAAATCCAATCAGTCGTTATAGAACTTTTCACTCAAAACTAAGTTCAAAATCTGTATAGGACCTTTCTCTATCCATATTTTATCTTCTAGACATGAAAGAGCTAATTTTGCCAATTTATGTGCCACGGTATTGGCCTCCCTCTATGTAAAACAAATACTCCAACTTGGTCTTGCCATTAGCATGCTTCTGGTATCTATAATCACATTTCCATAATCTGTTGCTTTATCTTCCAAACTGTTTGTATCTTTCACAACTGTTTGAGAGTCACCTTCTAGTATCACCCTTGTCAGCCCCAGCTCCATACAAAGATCCACAACTTTTCTCAAAGCTAGTGCCTCTACTATTACAGGTTTCATTGCATGATTTAAGTTTGAACACAGAGCAGCCAAAATCTCTCATTTATTATCTCTGATAATCACTCCAATCTCAACTTTCTTTGATTGATTATCCATTGCGACATCCCAGTTGGCCTTGCATAATAAACCAGTTGGTTTTTTTCAAGTTGCTTAAGGGTCTCTCTATTCTTCTTGATTGCATACTCTCTTGTTGATAATTCTAAGCAGTAATAAACTCCAAAGACATTGCTTTCCATTCAGTAGCACCATTCTTGGATGCTTAAATATGTTTTAAAAAATTAGGAAGTTTCTTCTTAACCATATTCTTCTCATTGTATAAGCCACGAACTCAACCTCTTCAGCATTCAGCTTGTCATTTAGTTTTATCCATAGTCCATGAAAACAGATTCGTTACTCAACCACTTCTGCATTAGGCTACTAGTTTCAACCCACACTTTTGCAGAATAGCTCCACAAGACATGCACAGATGACTCAATCTCTATTTCACAAAATTGGGCATAAGCTATGATGACCTGATAATTTTTTACAAAATTATGTACTTATATTTTTTTATTATTTTAATTTTAGTTTAATTAGAATTTCTAGACCAATGTTTGACTAGTTGGAGTCCTGAAGAGATCACTTGGACCTATTAGCCTAGGTGTCTAAGCCCACTTGAGGCCCAAAGGGCTATGTGGTGTTCGGCCCAGGGAAGGGCAATAGAGGAATAGACAAAACCCTAACTAGGGCTAGGGCATGTGGTGCCAACTTGGGAAGAAGAAGAGGTTGTTTTGCTCTTTCCCTATCAATTCATTTGGAGCCTAGGGAAAATGTTTTCTTGGTAAGCACCTTGTCGCCACTTGGCAACCATGCAGGAAGGCTTCTAGAAGAAGCCAAAAGAAGAGAAGAGTGTGGAAGGGTTAGCACACATAGGGTACACACCCTTCTCACCAACTACTTGCCATGTGTCACATATGCACATCCCACCCACTAGACACAATGAACCTAGGTGTGAAATGGGGTAAATGGAGTGAGAGAATTAGGGTTTTGATAACCCAAAAGACCCCACACATCTTCCACAAGATCTTGACAATTTCCAAAAACATTGTGCAATGATTTGGGAAAGGAAGAGGCACTTGGGGCTATTACAAATCAGAGACATGGAATCCCAAGAGAACCTTATGATTTCGGCCAAAAGGCTTCACACTTACTTAAGGGAAGACAACCACCAATTTGCCAAGTGTCATGTATGCACCTAGGATGAGGATATTCTAGAAGAAGGTAATGATAAGGGAGGAGAAAGGTTGCATAGGGAAGCCACACACACACAACCCTAAGATTCTGGAAGAAATCTTTGTGGGACTTGAGAAAGAGAGAGGGGTGGCTACCACACACATCCTCACACGCCACTTTCCACATGGCAAGCATGTACACGTCTAACCCTAGGTATTTGTTTAGGGTTTCTGTAAAAAGACTTGTATGCCCTGAAGGTTCATTGAACCTAGATGCATGTGAGGGACACCAAAAGGACTCTAGGGTTTCAATTTTTGAGCATGAACATGACACTTGTCATGCAAGCTTGTAGAGTCCTTTGATTTTCCAAAGAAAGCAATGATCATAAGGGAAAAATGAAAGAGTTTAGCCAAATGGTGAAGGGCATGCCATATGGTGCCCATGCATAGGGTTCTTATGTTCCTAATGATGGAATTGTGTTAGAAAAACAAAGGGACATATAAAAGGGAATGGGGGCGGACGGCTAAAAGGTCTTTTGATGCCATTTTCTATTTTCATACCTTGCATTTTTTCTTCTTCTCCTTTGACACAACGAAGCTAATTTTTCTTAATTTTCTCACCTCCCAAACACTTGTCTCACTTTCTCTCCAAGCAAAATACCACAAACACCATACCAATCATATTTCCCTCGAGCCACGAGTAAGGAAAGGAGCTAGGAGCCACCTCTTCAAGAATGAGCCACACGCTTGCTTGATCATGTTATACTACTTTGAAATTTTGTAAGTAGACTCTCAACCTACCCTTAGATAATGTTCGTATATACCATGAAAACTTTGCATTGTTGTTGTTAACAAGTGAACTAGTAATAGTTGATGGAACCTTTTGCTATACTATTCATTGTTATCAATTTTCACACTATTGTGTGCTCTTGATGATTTGGCCATGCTTAGGCATAGAGATTGAGAAATTTTTTCTTGTGTATCATGCTTTGTAATCGATTTTACATGAAGATTGTCATGATTATGTGCTTTTAATAACTTAGCCATGCATAGTTACTGGGTTTCTAAAATTGTTTCATGCCTTGGTATGCATTGAATGATATTGCCTATGTTTTTGTATCAAGTAAACTACATGTTCTAAAATTTTCAACCCGTAACATGAAATGTCAAATTATTCGCATGATAATGTCATATGATTACATAGTTCTTGGCATCTACATGTTCATACCATCCATGAAAAGAAAGAGTTACAAGTTTATGTCACATGCATTTCAGGTTGTGTACTGTTTTCAAATGAAAAAGTTTGTTTTGTTTTATCATGACCCTAAATACTAAAACGAGGGCATGTCCTGGTGGAGTGTTATGGTGGAACTTCTCTATTCATTTTGGAGTGCATAAATTGGAGTGGTAGCCCTGAGTCGACAGACCTCGAATGGATCCTTCTAGAGGGTTCCAGAGCGGGGTAACACCTAGAGCTAGTGGGTGCCACATGTGTTATATGCGGTGAAGGCGAAAATGGCAAACTGTCGAATAAGAAAAGGACTTTGATGTAGTCACCTCGGTCAAGAGGGCCGGTTAGGTGATGTGGTAGCTAGCGGGGAGCTCACGATGCATATAGGAGTTGTGAGGTATCCGATCATATGTTACAAGAAGTGAAAAGGCAATAAGTAAAAGATGTGCAATGAACTGTCCAATGTGAAAATGAAAAATATTTTTTATCAAAATGTCAAACGATCTCTGTCATATTTTTCTAAAAGTCAAAATTACATAAGTTAAGTTTTGGGTCAAGTACATGTCTGTGCATTCATCTCATGATTTGCCTTTTATTTGTTTGTATGTTGTTTGTTTACTTATTAAGATTTCGTGGTAGTTTTTACTACTATTCCCACACAGGAATGGTAGAAGTTGTGATAGGTGTAGATACAGCCTATGGGAAAACGCAAGAGAGTGGATCCCCGACTCGCAAATAAGCCCAGGAGAGCCCTGAGCGCTTGGCAGAGCCATCTGTAAAAGATAGGCTTGAAGCTGCCGACCTCTTCATAAGTGAAGTTTTGAAGTTGTTTGAGGAACTACAAAAGATTGTCCATAGAAACCAAGCCAAGTGAAAGCATAAGAGAAGTGAAGAAAAATGTGAACTGTTATAGGGATCGTGATTTTGATTTCTTTGGAAATCCCTAATATTTTTGGGAGACTACATAACTATGTTTCTTTTGGGATATTATAGTTTGACGTGGTACTATGATTTAGTTCTTGCTCTAAATCTTACTTAGAATTGTGTTTTATTTTCGCTACGATTATTACATACTGCTAGAAATCTTTTAGGTATATTGTATATTAATTGTCATGTAATGGAGTATGTAGCCTTGAGTTACATGTCCCGACGTTTCAATCACTGTTCAATCCCAAACAAGAGTTGGGGGCATCACAAACAATAGTATCAGAGCAATTATGTCTCTGGGTAAAACCACAATTGTCCTAAAGGAACATGGTACCAAATACTAGGTTTGAAATCTTATAATTATAGGCTTCAATCTTATAGCTATAAGCTTGGATCCTCATGGAAATACGAAAGGAAGAGAAGTGCGTGGTGTGGGCCACGAACTAAAGTAAAAATGGGTGGTTCCCTTACGTGAATGAAGCTAATATGCGTTAGTTTTGTACATTTCAGGTTGAAAGAGAATCTATGGCATGTGGCAGAAGTGAGGAGACCTCTTCGAGATCTAGAGATAGGGAGGAAAGGAACCATCTGTTGGAAGGAGGACAAGTGATAGCGGAAGATTCAGTTTAGTTGGGAGAATTTATTGTCCAGCCTTTCATAAGAAATGCTTAACCTTTCCTTCTACCTTTAAATCCAAAAAACCCTTCTAGCCATCTCCTGTATCAGCTAGTGTCGATGTTTCCCCTTTCATCAATCTGTTTCTAAAGTGCTCTAAATGATAAGCACTTTTAACAAAAAACAACCAATTATTAGTATAGATCCACATAGTTTTATCTTCAATGCACAACCTACTCAAAGGGATGCTCATTAGGATTTCAACTTCAGCCTTGTTAGAAGTTTCATTTATCACTTTTTCCTTCCTTCTACTAGTCCCTTGCTCAATAAGTTCACTTACAGTTATTTCTCTGTTTAATTCTTTTTATAAGAGATTGTACTTGATATGATGTTGGTATAGGCAGCCACTTATCATTTCAAATACTAATTTGGTCATCTTTACCCACCTTCCACATCAAACCTGATTTAACCAATTCTATAGAAGAGAGTAGACTCCTCCATATTAGTGAAGGTCCATTCCCCACTTTTGCATTTAACATATCACATTGCTTGAAATATTTATCCTTCACAACTTTTATAACCAAGGATTGAGGTTGGTTTAACATTCTTCAACATTACTTTGCAAGCATAACTTTATTGAGGTATTCAACATCCTTGAATCCTAATCTTTCTAATTTTTTTGATTCCCCAATTTTATCTTAACTCTTCAATGTACTCTATTCACATTCTGCTTGTGGGCGCCCCACCAGAACCTCAACATGAGTGTAGTAGTTTCCTTGCATAACTTCCTAGGCAACTTAAAAAGACTCATTGGGAATGCAGGTATAGATTGTATGACTTGTATTATGGATATTCTATCTTATAATTTTATGTGAAAACATACTAATTTATACCAATCAAGCAAAGTTTATATGAATTTGGCTTGGTCGTTTATAGGAGTCTAACTTTTTATTTAAATTGAATTCATTTATTAAACAAATCAAACTCGCACTGTTTATGAGCAATTTTGTTCTTTATGGTTCTATATGAATCCATATGACCTTATATATATATATATATATATATATATACTAGTTGAGGCCTAACGTGCGATGCACGTTTGCCCAGTTGGGTTTTTTAGTTTTTTTACAAAAATTTGTTCAGCAAAATATTACATAAAGTTGAA
>QEOT01006235.1:4940-31298 GCA_003123785.1 Pterocarya stenoptera
ATATATATACTAGTCTAATAATTTTGGTAACTGCAGCAACAATGCTTGCCGCACAAAGTATCCAGTTGGGCATCAATGATGTTGTTGTGGCTGGTGGCATGGAAAGCATGTCCAATGCACCTAAGTATATTGCAGAAGCAAGGTTGACATCCACTACCATTTATGTTTCTCTTAGCTTTTAACTCAATCGTAAATTCTCTGATCAGATACTAAAATACAGGAAGGGATCTCGCTTTGGACATGATTCTCTTGTTGATGGCATGCTGAAAGATGGTTTATGGGATGTCTATGGTGATTGTGCCATGGGATCATGTGCTGAATTATGTGCAGATAAATATACAATTACAAGGGAGGAGCAGGTGTTCTTCAGAACCGATGTTCTCATTTCGTAAAGTTCTATTGAATTTTCCATTACAGAATTTCATATGTCTCTTTGTGAGTCCTGCAGGATACCTTTTCCATCCAGAGCTTTGAGCGAGGAATTGCTGCCAAAGACGCTGGTTCCTTTGCATGGGAAATTGTTCCGGTTGGTCATTTGTCAATAAGTTCGATAAAGCGAGTGTAGCATTTTGTTATATTTACCCCAATATGGTAACATGCAGGTTGAGGTTTCTGGTGGAAGGGGAAAGCCATCAACAATTGTTGACAAGGATGAAGGCCTAGGAAAGGTAAGGGAATTTATCCTTCTGAAACGTTAGTTGTATGACTTATTCTTCTTGGCTGCTCTCTGGTAAGTTGCTTTCCCTATTCATAGTAAGAATAGCTTTACAGAAGGGAAAGGGGGTGTAATTACAAATTTCTTCAATAATTGACTATTCAGATCTTGTTTCCCATGGCTGCAAACATTTCATGTATTTTAACTCTTATCATCAAAAAAATTTTCAATAACTGTATGTTAACATATATATCTGGTAGCAGAGAGAGTCTGCCACTTCCCTTTTTGTTTTTGATAAGCAAAAGTAACAGTCCGCCACTTCCTCCCTGTCACAAATATCCTTAAATGGTTCTTATTTGAATGTCAGTTTGATGCTGCCAAATTAAGGAAGCTCCGTCCTAGTTTCAAGGAGAGCGGAGGTTCTGTTACTGCTGGCAATGCTTCAAGTATAAGGTTTATTGATTTATACTTGTTCTCTTCTGTTTTTACATGATTGTCTTCATCTACTTATTTGTTTGGGCCAGGGCATCACATCCTTATCAGGTGACTTTTACTGTTTTCACGTGGTGTCTGAATCACCAATCTTATAGTAAAATACTATATACTGAAAGTACTAGGTTGACCTCCAATTCGACAAGGAAAACTCAGGGATCACTCTATTAGAAGTTGATCGATCCAAAAATGATGTGGGAAAGAAACACTTATAAAAAAAATTATATGGTGAAGAAACACTTGTAAAAAAAAGACGTGAAGAAAACGCTACTGCCAAAGGGTCCTTCATTCATTTATAAGAATGCCAAGCGAAAAAAAAAAAAAAAACTACTATCTTCTTCATATGTCATCATGTTTTAAGCCACTGATCAATAGCATTCATAGCGCTTGCTTCTATCTATGTATAGTGCTCCCTATAGTTTTGCAGCCTTACATTTTGTGTGCTAATGGGGTATTCGACTTTAGAATGCTGAAAGTGAATCAGTCATTGGTTAAACATTTTATATGTTAATGAATGAAGCGTTCTTCATTTTTGTTTATGCAATTCTTACAAATACATGGGCAGAAGCTTTTCTCCATTGAAGGATGAATTGCTCCATTTCCGATGATGCAAATCTTAAAAAGACATGAACTGAAAGCTTTTTCCTGAAAAGAGAAATTCTTCTCCTTGACAGTGATGGTGCTGCTGCTTTAGTTTTAGTGAGCGGAGAGACGGCAGTAAAACTTGGGCTGCAGGTGATTGCAAAGATCACAGGGTATGCCGATGCTGCACAGGTAAGACAACTTTTAGTATCTGTTTGCTAGCTTTTAGAGCCATTGAAATATCAGTAGGGGAGTCTGGCGTTTTGTTTTTAACATTGTTAATATCAAGTTTTGGGTGTCATGATTGATGTTAGTTTAAATTGACTGTGCAGGCGCCAGAGTTCTTTACTACTGCTCCAGCTCTTGCAATTCCTAAAGCTATATCAAATGCTGGTTTGGAGGCATCTCAAATTGATTTTTATGAAATAAATGAAGCCTTTGCTGTAAGCTGTTATACCTCACTTTTAGCATATTAGCTTATCAGTCTTCGAGGTTAACCACCATATTATGTCATCTGTATAGGTTGTGGCTCTTGCGAATCAGAAACTGCTTGGACTTAATCCTGTGAGTCTCTCTCTCTCTCTCTCTCTCTCTCTCTCTCTCTCTCTCCCCCCTGGGCTTTCCATTATTTCTCATCTACCCTTCTTATTTTATTTGCAGGAAAAAGTGAATGTGCATGGTGGAGCTGTAGCCTTGGGACATCCTCTTGGTTGTAGTGGAGCTCGCATCTTGGTCACACTGTTGGGGGTAACTATGCCTGATTACCGTTTTGCTCTATAAAATTTTCTGGACAGATACTGTTTATGTCAAATTATTTTGAGTTGCTCTGAAAGGGTATTATCTATCTGTTCTCAAAATTAAGTCGTCATGGTGTTGTAGGTACTGAAGCAGAAAAATGGGAAATGCGGTGTTGGTGGTGTTTGCAACGGAGGAGGCGGTGCATCTGCCCTTGTTGTAGAGCTTGTATGAGCCTTTTCAGGTTGGGTAAGTCTTAACGGATGAGAATGTGAAAATTGTAATACTTCGTTTAATCTTTGCTTTAAATGTAATACTTCGATCAAGATTGTGATTGTTAGCTTTATGTACTTCAGGCCTTTGATATGAAGTTGGGAGCTTCTCGTTGAAGATGAAACTCTGTTGTTGAGGCATCTAAGCTCAATGTTTTGCAAAATTACCCACATTTCTACTTTTTACTACAATAAACCATGAGTGTATTTAGCTTTTAAGAGGAATGTATTTATTAAAATAATGTTGTACACCCAAAATCTCTGTCTCTCTCTTTAATTTCCTCTATTTGTACTACCGAATTCATACTGTGTACTATTTTTAATTTTTTTTACCAATCGGAAGAAGACAAGAAAATATAAATAAAAAAGACTTGCTAGCAATGTTTTGGTAATGCTGGTTGTAACTTGTGCACTGACTGGAGAGCCAGATTGTCGAGTTGAATTCTAATTGCTCCTCTATCAGGCCAATTACTCAGGTCCTATCTCTCTATTCAAGTCGCACGTAAATTGTAATGGAATAGAGACACAGCTTTTCTTTACTTTTTTTTTTCTTTTATATGTATGCTTTATTAATCAAGACTCTATAAAAGAGTAGCAAATACAATGAGGAATTTCCTCTACATCAATGATAGTTTCAGAAATATGTAACGCATCTCTCACCAAAACATGAGCTATACGATTGGAGCCTCTATGAACATTTGAAATAGTCCACTGCTGGAACTGTGAAAGAGCTCTCCTAGCATAAGATATTATCATACTTGATGTATTATCCTTGAGTCCCATTTTTTATTGTTGTAACCACATTTGCAGCATCTCCTTCTAAAACAATTATTTGGAAACCCAACTCAATAGCAAACCTTGAAACATGATAAGCAGCCATCGCTTCCGCAAGAAGAGGGTCATGTTAGAGTGATCCCAATTAGATGGAGCATTAGTAGATCCAAGAATGCTCATCTGTTGCTCCTGAAAACTGGCGTTAATATCTAACAATCTTTTGCTTGCTTGGTTAAACAGAGAAATAGAATTAGTAAATTGTTTTTTAAAGATAACTTCATTCCTCCTTTTCCATAGTTTCCACATGACTAGTGCAACCTCCATTAGCTTCCATTCCCCAAGTGTTTCCAAAAGGTTAGACATTGTATCCTAGAAACACTGATTGACAATTTTGCGCTTCTACAACTTTTTACAGCAGTAAGCCCACACGTCTATAGCTGAAACACATGACCATAGAATGTGCTCAATAGTCTCCTCTTCTATTTAACATAATGGGCACATAGGATTATCAATAATATTCCTCTAGTATAGCTTCATTCTTGTAGGTAACCCATCATTTTTTTTTTTTTTTTTTATAAGTTTGTAGGTAACCCATCATTACAAACCTTCTACAAAAATAGCTTTTCAGAATTGGGAAGTTGACCCCATAACACAGTCCATTGCTTGTGAGAATTAGACTTAGCTAAACATTGGCCTTTCTTTCTCCCCTCGAGCTCAACTTGCAGATGATAGGCTGACTTAACAATGAATGCGCCATCCTTAGTGCATCTCCATATCTGTTTATCTGGACTACCACTTTGACTAATAAGCATTCTAACAATCATATATGCTTCTTTAGTGCTAACTATATATGTCTAACAAGCTATATCTTCCACTCTCTTATATGATCATCAATAAGCTCTGATACAAAAGCATTTTCAAGCAGTACGCTAGGTGTACTTTGAACTTTGAATGAGTTATCTTTAGGAATCCACCTGTCAGACCAAACTTTTATCTCCTTTTCATTGCCAACTCTCCAAAATAAGTCTTTTTTCAGTAATGGCCTTGCTAACAAAAAACTTCTCCAAAGGTAAGAGGGATTCCTTCCCAACTTGGCATGCAAGAAATGCCCATTAGGAGAATACTTTGATGCTAAAGCCTGAGCAATAATTGAGGTTGGATTTTACATCAATCTCCAATTTAGCTTAGCCAACATTGCCATGTTGAAATGTTCAAGATCTCTAAAACCAAGACCCCCCACAGCCTTTCTTTTGCCCAATTGGTCCCTATAAATCCATTGAATTCTCTCTCAACACCTTTTTGTCCCCACCAATAAGCTTGCATAATTTTGTTGATCTCCAGTAAAATGGACTTAGGAGTCCTAAAGACCCCCATGCAGTATGTTGGTATTGCTTGTATGACAGACTTGAATAAAACTTCCTTGCCAGACTAAGAAAGAAATTTCATTTTCCAATTTGAGACTCTTGCTCTAACTTTATCCAAAATGTTGTTGAAAGAGGCTGCTCAAGATCTACCCACCATAATAGGAAGGCCAAGATACTTTTCATAAGATTAAATGACTCTCACACCAACAATTCTGACCAAGATTTCCTTGATATCTGCCCTTGTATTTCTACTAAAATAAATGGAAGTTTTCTCCTTGTTAATCCTCTGACCAGAGGCCCTTTCATAGATGCTCAATAAGCTTTGCAACCTGCTTCACTCAATTGAATTAGCTTTACAAAAAATCAGGCTATCATTAACAAAGAAGAGGTGATTTATGTGTATATGTCCTCTAGATAAAGGAAATCCAGTTATGTACCCAATTGCCTCTGCATGATTTAAAATTGAACTTAAAGCCTCAAAGCACAAAGTAAAAAGGTAGGGCAAGAGAGGATCACCATGCCTTATGCCTCTTGAAGTTTTAAAACTGTTTTGAGGACTACCATTAATGAGTAGGGAGTAAGAAACAATTGAGATACATCTCATAATCCATTCAATCCATTTCTTTGCAAAGCCTATTTTCATCATAATTGCTTGGAGAAAGGACCACTTAATTCTATCATAAGCTTTACTCATGTCAAGCTTCAAAGCCATGAAACCATTCTTCCCTTTAATTCTATGCTTCATAAAGTGCAACATCTCATATGCCACAATAAAGTTATCAGTAATTAACCTGTCTGGAATAAAGGCACTTTGAGTATGAGAAATAATAGAGGGCAAAATACATTTAAGCCTATTTGCCAAGACCTTAGCTATAATTTTGTATTGCACATTACACAAACTTTGATAGGCTTTTTAACTTTAGGGATCAAAGCTATGCAAGTTTCATTGATGGTCTCAACCCAAGAATCAGATTTAAAAGCTTCCAACACTGCTCCACACACCCTTTTACCCACAGTTTGCCAATGCTATTGATAGAATATAGTTGGGAACCCATCAGGACTTGGGGATCCCAGACCATTCATTTGTAAAATAGCTTCCTCAATCTCTTTTGTATTTATCTCTCTTGTCAAAGAATCATTCATTTCTGCTGTCACACACATCTCAATACTTTCAAAACACTCATCAAAACCCTCAGGGTTAGAGTGGTAAAAAGATCTTGCAAAAAACTCTGGAATTGAGCTTTGATCTGACCAATGTCATTAATATTGAAATTAGTCTTAATGAAAGAAGCTAGTATTTCTTCTTTGATTTGCACACTTGTGAAAGAAGCTGGTATTTATATCCCCCTCCTTAAGCCACTGCTGCTTTGCCCTTTGCTTACAATTTAGATCTTCCTCTTCGAGCAACCAGTTGACTTCTTATTTTAAAACTCTGATGTGCTCACACCATGGAGTCCCTGGTTGTCCTTCTAAAGACTCTTAATGAGATCCAACTTCATATTTATGAGCTTCTTCTGCCCTTTAAAAACTGTAGAACTCCATTTGAGCAAGAATTCCTTACATCTGTTAAGGCCCCTTGAGGTATCACAAAGATTTTTAATAGAAGGGGAATTAAAATGCCAAGCCTACCTGACCACATCTGTACACTCATCTCTTAGGGCCCATTCAGCTTCATAACTAAAAGGTTTTTTGAAGCTACTATCATGCTGATTCTTAGTGGCAAAATCAATAAAAAGAGGATGATGATCAGATGTAGTAGCAGCAAGAGTATGAACCTTGGTATCGTTATAAGATAAGAGCCAACCAGAGTTGCCCAAAGCTCAATCCAATCTTTCCTTAGTAAAACTAGGTCCCTCTCTATTATTGCTCCATGTGTGCTTACCCCCTTGGTATCCCAAATCACTGAGGTCACAAGCCAAGATAACCTCTCTGAACTCTTCCATTTGTTTGTAAGGTCTCGGGGGTCCACCAAATTTTTCATGCTGACTCAATATTTCATTAAAGTCACCAAAACATATTCATGGCAGATTAGTATAAGGCTTAATAGCATGCAAAAGTTTCCAACTATCTGAACTCCTTGCAGTAATGGGACTGCCATAGAACCCAGTCATGAGCCATGTCATTTTTGTATCCTGGTGAGTAACTCTTACAAATATGTGGCATTGAGTATAAGAGTCCAGATTCACCTTAAAAAATTCATTCCAAAAGAAGGCTAGGCCTCCACTTCTCCCCAAGCAATCCACAATGAAACTGTGTTTGAAACCCAACTGGTTCCTTAACACTTCTGCTTTCCTTCTTTTATACTTTGTCTCCATAAAAAAAATAAAAAACTTGAGAACTTTGTTTTCACCAAATGGTGCAATTCACGAACTATTTGAGAGTTTCCAAGTCCCCTATAGTTCCAAGTTAAGCAACTCATTGTAGTTGGTGGGGCTGCTAAGTAGCCTCCACCAATAGCTCCTGATTTTTGCTCTTTGCAGGCTTTAGCATGTGTTTCTATTTTTTGGAACAAAGGGAGCTCAACAACTCCTTATCAGACATATCAGAATCTCTTTTCTTCCTTCCCATACATAATTCCAAAGGTGAAGTATTAGTTCTAGACCCAGCCCTTGCTCTTCTTTTCCAACTTAATGGCTTAAGCTTAGGAGTTTGAGTCATAACAGGAGATGGTGACAAGTTGTTATCTTTATTAATATCCTCAATACCCTTCAAAGAGTTGTCCACAATAATAGGAGTTGAAATTGGATCCAAAAAGGCAGTAGACAACTTACTTGTTTGTGTAAACTCTTGCTGCTCCTCAATTGAAGTGGGACCATTCTGTGCTGATGAGGTAACAGCAGAATCTTTTCCACCTTAATGACAGTTGGAATCTTGATGGATCTCCTGAGCTGCTAAAGTGCATTGAGTATCCACATTTCCGTTATCCTTTTCCCAAAAACTGGAAATTGCTGAATTTCAACATTAATGGTTTTTTATTGTGCCTCCACATCCTGCACCAATCCCTCATTGTCATAACTCGAGCCGTTACTAATAATCCTATCAGCTTGAGATGGAGTTGCCGCCATGACTGAGATGAAGAACCGCCTCTACTATAACCACCCTACCCACCGCCCATAGACTCTTTCAGCAGCATTAGAGACCTTCATTGGCTGTGCCCTGAGCCATGCACCATACTGCAATTGTGTGGAACTTGAAGCATGCTTATCTGAACTAAACTTGTAATAACTACCTCCAAGATGTCTAAGTACACCACACTTAAAACAAAAATGTTGTAATCTCTCAAACTTGAAAGAGATCCATTGCAACTTACCACCAATATTCAACCATCTACAACAGGCTAGAGGTTTTGTGATGTCCAGCATGACTTGAACTCGAAGAAACTTTCCCCAACCTAAACTATCCTTATCAACATCCACCTTGATGACTTGTCCCACAGCAACACCTATCTAGGTACCAACCTCTCTAGTCATACTAGCAAGAGGCAGGTTATGAATTTGCACCCATAAAGGTTCTATGGAGAAAACAACATCATTCCCAAACTTGTTACCATCAAACTCCTGCAATGATACCAACCATTTATCAAAGAACCATGGTCTTCCCTCCATTATTTTGTTTCTGCCATCCACATACTAGAATTCCATAAGAAACTTGTTATCACCAATCTCCTTAAACTTGATCCACCCCTTTGACTTCCAGACCTAAGCTAAGGTAGAATGAAAGCCTTCGTTGTTTATCCCTCTATCAGCAACCACCATTGCTAGGAAACAATGTTTACCTCTATCCTTAGACACTTGAATAGCATCTGAAGACAGAATTATGACATGTTCCTATTCTTTTGTTAACCTTAAACCTTCCCAAAGAGAAGAGAGATCACCTTCAGCCATGCAACACTCTATAAGAAGGACCTGAGAGACACCTCTACTCTACCTAGGCAAAGAGAACTTTCACTTTACTCTCGAGAGAGAAGGACCCGTCCCACTATCTTGTAGTATTCCTCAACGTCTTCTAATCCATGCTTTACGTTGGGTTTCTAACCCAAGGGGTTGTAAATTTTCAAACAAGGATACTAGAGTGAAAATGAGGAAGTGGAAGTTGGGTGAGAGCTAGGATCAAAAGAATAAAGGTTGGGCTGATTTTCAGTGTGTCCAAGCAGTTGTATTAACAAGTGGACCCATGTATCAATAGTGAGGATGTATTGAGTCAATTCTTAAAAGATCTATGTAATACATCTATAAGTGTTGAATGTCTAGAATAAGAACAGAGATGTTTGAGCTTGAGTGTCACACGTTACTCTTCTTAGTTGTATTTGTAGATTGGCAACATGTGAATGCCAAAATAGGAGATCATGTGTTGATTCTCCATGCGATTGTACTGACAACTGAACCCATGGATCGATACATCTATACAATACATGTAAGTGTCGAATGCCATGAACAACAAAGATGTGCGACTGTGAGACTTATAGCCGTAGCTTGGACGATACTTGAGCGTCACACGTTAGTCTGATTGCAACTCTACCTAGTTATATTTATAGATTGATGTCATGGTAAGGCATGTGTTGACTCAAGATGCCCGAAAAGTTTGTTATCCATCGTAGGGGTGAAAATAAAAGAAAACTCTATGAACAAGAGCTGATTGAAGCCGTGTGATGGGAAAGCAAAGATATGGAGAGGGATGAGTCCAGTGGGCAGATTGGAAAGGTTGGGTTTAGACTTAAAAGAGTTAGGCCCCGTTTCGATTATGAGCTGAATTGAGATGTGTTTAATTCTTTATGAATAGTAATGAGTTGAAATGGTGGAGTAAGTTTTTGGGACTACGATCACTGTTGAGAAGGGAGAAAAGTTTATAATTGTGTTTCTATCTAACATATGGCCTCATCTAATCTAATGAGGTCAGTGTTGCATGTTGGTGTGCTTTGATGGAAGTACTTAACAGCTTCAGTGATCCCCACCAACAATTGAACTCTCCCTACGTGATATAGTAAGACACGTTGTCCACTCCATTGGCGTGGCCCACACCTACTCTCTCTCTCTCTCTCTCTTAGTAAAAGGGTAAGGTAAAAGAAAAAGGAAAAGCAAAGGAATCATCCATCAAGCAAAAGACCAGGATGATAGAAGAGGAGGCCACAGAATTATCTCCATCCCATTCATGGCGGTACGATCATCCAACAGACATATATACTTCAAGAATTATGTGTACATGACTACACTTCTACCATATACCTATACGTCTTGTATGTCTGTTTGTCTCTTTACGTTTAGTCTGTTTTTGTTCTTGCAAATGACCTTTTTTTATCCCTCGTATGCTGTTTTATTTCCTCTTCCATTTCAATTTCGTTTTTCTATATGAATGTTTGTCCAACGATTACTTTGTCACATGGTACTAGTTGCAGTTAGCTAATTAAGGACAGAGATGTTGGAAATATTTTCAAAATATTTATTATAGATTATATTTATTAATAATATTTTTTGGGTTGATTTTGAAAGTTGTGAATTATTTTGGAAAGAGAGAAGTTATAGAAAGTTTATGAGATTTATAATATTATTGGGTCTATTAGTGATCTCAAGGTATTCACTAGCTTGGTGGTGTTAGTGCCATTGGTTTGCTCTGAGGGCTTCAGTTCGAGTCACCCTTTGGACGAAAGGGTTTTTAATTTATCTTTACATGAGAAGCCAAGCACCCAGGGGGCATGATTAGTCCAACTGTTGTGTCATTTAGCAGCAGACACAATATATACACCTATTCCAAACAGTTTTCAAAAAAATGAAAAGTAGTAACTTTTCGTTCTTAACTTTTGGATATCTATAAATAGACCTATTGGCTTGCCATTTGAGTATCCCAGAATTAGATTTTCGAATTCTCTCTCTCTCCCAAATTTTTTCACTTCTTCAGAACTTGTTAGAATCTGTTTGTTCTCGAGAGAACAGATTTCTAATTTCTTGGTTGAATAGAAAAATTTGAGGGTATTCAGGGTCTAATTTCATGTGTACATAACGCAGTTAGACAAACAGATTTGTTCTGGGCTTCATTGTATCTTGGAGGCAAATTTGCTTGTAACCCGTGTGCATACCGTTATTGGTGGGGGCAAATATTGTCTTAAGGAAAGCGACATTGTAACGCGCCTTGAAGCAAACTTTTCTCTCACTATTGTCTCTTTTATAGCCCCTTTGAACCAACAATCTTAAGACAATATTTCTAATGGCACATAGTTTGAGAGAATTTGTTGCGGACTTTGTCAAACTCGAACGTTTTGATGGAGCCAATTTTCGACGCTGGCAAAAGAAGATGCACTTTCTCTTAGCCAGTCTTAAAGTGGTGTATGTTCTAACCACTCCTAGGCCATCTGCAAATGAGGATGAGACGATTGCTCAAAGTCGGGCAAGAATCAAGTGGGAACAAGACGACTACATCTGCAAGGGTCACATCTGCAATGCAATGTCTGACACATTGTTTGATACTTACCAAAACAAAGCAACCACCAAGGATCTGTGGGACGCTCTTGAGGCTAAGTATCTCTTAGAAGATGCTACAAGTAAGAAATTTCTGGCTACCAAAATTTTCAATTACAAAATGGTAGACTCTAGGTCTATTGTTGAACAATTCAATAAAATTATGTATATTCTTGATCAATTCACTTAACACAATATGAAGATGGATGATTCCATATCGGTTTCATCCATTATTGATAAACTTCCTCCATCATGGAAAGACTACAAAAGAAGTCTGAAGCATAGAAATGAGGAAATGTATCTGGAAGATCTAAGCCAACATCTTCGTATAGAAGAGGAAATAAGGCTTAAAGATGGTAAGGAAGAGTGTGACTCTTTGGCCTCCAATATGCATATGGTAGAGGAAGGGAAGACCTACAAAACTGGACAGCCCAAGCAATCCGAATATGAAAACCGGAAGAGAAAAAATAATTTTGGAAGAAAACAAAGTTACTTCCAAGGCAAGAATCAGAAGAAACTGAGTGTAAATTGCTTTTATTGTGGAAAGTCGGGCCATTACAAAAGAGATTGTCGTTTCCTGAAAAAGAAACAACAAAACTCTGACTCCAAAGAGAATTTTGTGACCAGGATTTTTGAGGTCAAATTCTCGAAAGAGACAACTCTTGATGGATTGACTTAGGAGCAACAAGACATGTTTGCAAAGACAAGAGTTTGTTTAAAAAGTATCAATCGGAAGAAGATGGATGTGTTATCTACATGGAAAATTCATCTACTGGTACAGTTAAAGGTAAAGGCACAATAGATTTGGAGTTCACCTCTGGAAAAGTGCTTACTCTCAAGATGTATATCATGTACTAGAAGTTAGGAAAAATCTTGTATCTAGTAGTCTTCTTAATAAGTATGGGTTTAAATTAATCTTTGAATCAGATAAATTTGTACTGACCAAAGGGGGTAATTTTGTGGGAAAGGGATATCTGAGTGAAGGCATGTTCAAACTCAATATTAATAATAAAGTGAATATTTCTGCTTATATGCTTGATTCATATTCTTTATGGCATTGTCGTTTAGGACATATTCATTCTAGAAAACTTGATGGCATGGTTAATTTAAATTTAATTCCTAAATATGCCAAAGATATGATGATAGATAAATGTAGAATATGCATGCAAACAAAAATTACAAGAAAACCATTTTCTAGAGTAGAAAGAACTTCGTCTTTATTGCAATTAATACATAGTGATGTATGTGACATGCATAGCATGCCTACTAGAGGAGGTAAAGAATATTTTGTGACTTTTGTAGACGATTTCTCTAGATATTGCTATGTTTATTTAATGCATTCGAAAGACCAAGTTTTGGATAATTTTAAGGCATATAAAAATGAAGTAGAAAATCAATGTGACGTCAAAATAAAATGTCTTAGATCCAATAGAGGAGGTGAATATCATTTTTCTGCTTATTGTGAATCTGTAAGCATTATTCATGAAACTACTATAGCTTACACTCCACAACAAAATGGAGTGGCGGAAAGGAAAAACAGAACTTTAGTAGAGATGGTTAATGCCATGCTTACTAATTCTGGTTTAAACAATAGTTTTTGGGGAGAAGTTATGCTTATATCATACTATATTTTGAATAGAATACCTCACAAGAAAACTAAAGTTTCTCCATATGAATTATGGAAGAAAAGAAAACCATACTTAAATCATCTTAAAGTTTGGGGTTGTTGAGCCATAGTTAGATTACCTGAACCTAAGATAAAGAAGTTAGGACAAAAAGCTATTGAGTGCATTTTCTTAGGTTATGCATATCATAGTGTTGGCTATAGATTCCTAGTTGTGGAACCTAATGGTTCTGTTGACGCCAATACAGTGATTGAATCCAGGGATGCTGAATTTTTTTAAATAGATTCAGTGCAATTCCACTTTATAATGATAAATAGTGGAATTAGACAGATCACTTGAAAATAATGGTGAATCTGGTGAACCATTTGAACCAAGAAGGAGTAAACGAATCAGAATTAAAAAATCATTTGGATCAGATTTTGTTGTGTACTTGGTAGAGGATATAAGAGATTCATCTTGTAACCAAATCATGATTACACATGATGTTGAGAATGATCCTATAACGTATGAAGAGGCTATGAAGTCTCAGGATCTAGCTTTTTGGAAAGAAGCTATTAATGATGAAATGGATTCAATCATGGGTAATAATACTTGGAAACTACTAGATTTACCCCCTGGTTCGACACCTATTGGTTGCAAATAGACTTTTAAAAGGAAACTGAAAGTGGATGGAACAATTGAAAAGTTTAAGGCAAGACTAGTAACAAAGGGTTTTACCCAGAAAGCAGGGTTAGATTATTTGATACCTACGCACCAGTTGCTAGGATTACTACTATCAAAACTTTGATTGCCTTAGCAGCCATCTACAAGTTTGAAATCCATCAAATGGATGTTAAGACTACCTTCTTGAATGGTGAATTAGAAGAATAAATTTACATGGAACAACCCGAGGGGTTTATCATGCTTGGCCAAGAACATAAAGTTTGTAAATTAGTTAAGTGATTTTATGGACTTAAACAAGCACCAAAACAATGGCACGAAAAGTTTGATAAAGCTGTAGTGAACAATAGTTTTATGATAGATAAATCTAATAAATGTGTCTACAGCAAGTTTAATGGAAATAAAGGTGTTATAATATGCTTATATGTAGATGACATGTTGATTTTTGGCACTGATAATATAAGCATTGAAAATACTAAGAAATTTTTGTTATCAAATTTCGATATGAAGGATTTGGGTATTGCAAACGTGATTTTGGGTATTAGAATTATAAGAAATAATAATAGTATAGTTCTAACCCAATCACATTATATTGAGAAAATATTGAAAAAGTTTAATCACTTTGATTGCAAACCCATGGTTACACCTTTTGATTCAAATTTAAAATTGTATCCTAATACAGGGAGAGCAGTGAATCAACTTGAATATGCTAGAGTCATTGGTAGTCTAATATATGCTATGACATGTACTAGACCTGATGTTGCATTTGCAGTGGGCAAACTTAGTAAGTACACTAGTAACCCTAGTCATATTCATTGGATAGTTGTACAAAGAATTTTCAAATATTTGTGAAATACCATAAATTATGGTATTGAGTACAGCGGATTTCCTTTGGTAATAAAAGGATACACGGATGCCAATTGGATAACTGAGCACGATGATCACAAATCAACCAATGGGTGAATTTTCACCTTTGGTGGAGGACCAATCTCCTGGGAATCAAAGAAGCAGACATACATAATTGACTCTACCATGACAGCAGAGTTTATAGCATTGACTTCTTGTAGTAAAGAGGCAGAGTGGCTGAGAAACTTATTAATAGAGATTTTGATTTGGCCAAAACCAATGCCACCAATATCTTTGCATTGTGACAGTCAGGCTGCACTGTCGCGGGCCTATAACCATATATATAATGGCAAGTCTAGGTATATTGGTTTAAGACATAGTTATGTAAGGCAATTACTCACAGATGGAGTAATTACTATTGATTTTGTGAGATCTTGTCAAAATTTGGCAGATCCATTAACTAAATGACTTGCAAGGGATTTAATGTGGAAGACATCAAAGGGGATGGGTTTAAAGCCTATACAATAAAATCACCAATAATGAAAACTCAACTCAACTCTTAAACATATCAAGATTTGAGTTCAATGAACAAAGTACATTATTTGTTCATGATTTGTAAGCACTGTGATATTAAAATTAGTTTTCAAACTAATTTAATCATCTCAAGGTTTGAAGTGCTTAGTACTGTAATGAAAATGAGAGGTTGAGCAATAAGCTCTTAATAGACTTATAACATGGTTATGTTAAAGTGTTTAGTTACAAGACACTTTTGATAAGTTTACCTATATGAGTGTCGGGGGTAGTGATGCCTCCTATGCGAATTAGACTTTATCTCTAGAGCGCTCATGAAACCAGGATATTGACACAAGGCCAATCCACGTGTTGGCTTTTATGAACTACCCAAAGAGAAGAAAATTTATATGTGAGATATATCCGGCTAATCGTATAGAATCGCTACTTCAAAGCATGTCTACTATGCCATTTTAGTTAGCTTTGATGTATTTTCACTATGTGAAGGTTCAAGTCCAAAAGACACATTCATTTATGTATAAATTTTCATATTCTAAGCAGGATGTATTTTGAAAATGGTGGGGGATTGTTAGAAATATTTTCAAAATATTTATTATAGATTATATTTATTAATAATAATTTTTGGGTTGATTTTGGAAGTTATGAATTATTTTGGAAAGAGAAAAGATATGGAAAGTCTATAAGATTTATAATATTATTGGGTCCATTAGTGATCTCAAAGTATTCACTAGCTTGGTGGTATTAGTGCCATTGGTTTGCTCTGAGGGCTTGAGTTCGAGTCACCCTTTGGATGAAAGGGTTTTTAATTTATCTTTCCATGAGAAGCCAAGCACCCAGGGGGCATGATTAGTCCAACTATTGTGTCATTTGGCAGCAGACACAATATATATACCTATTCCAAACAGTTTTCAAAAAAACGAAAAGAAGTAACTTTTTTTTCGCAACTTTTGGATATCTATAAATAGACCCATTGGCTTGCCATTTGAGTATCCCAGAATTAGAATTTCGAATTCTCTCTCTCCCAAATTTTTTCACTTCTTCAGATCTTGTTAGAATTTGTTTGTTCTCGAGAGAACAGATTTCTAATTTCTTGGTTGAATAGCAAAATTTGAGAGTATTCGGGGTCTAATTTCGTGTATGCATAACGCAGTTAGACAAACAGACTTGTTCTGAGCTTCATTGTATCTTGGAGGCAAATTTGCTTGTAACCCGTGTGCATACCGTTATTGGTGGAGGCGAATATTATTTTAAGGAAAGCGACATTGTGACGCGCCTTGAAGCAAACTTTTCTCTCACTATTGTCTCTTTTGCTGCCCCTTTGAACCAACAAGAGAGAGGTATTCGTGATGTTACCTCTTATTCATGTTCATTGTTAAAATATGTTGGCATCTATCTATTGAGTTGTTTCTATAGGTATTGATATGTTGGTAGTTTTGTCTCCTTGCGTTAATGGGGTTCTTGCGTACCTCTTTTCAATCATGGTATTGCATCCTTATTATTAGGCTTTGAATTTGAACTTACAAGTTCATCGTTGCGTTTCAGTGCTAGAATTACGTCCTCCCAACATTTGCTCATGGTTTGATCACTCTGACACAACTATTCCATTAGATTTTTACTTTTTTTCTTGATATGATTTCATGGATTTCCCCAGACCTGTGTGATACTAGCTTTCCGTCTCTGTGTCATTTTTGTCGTGTTAGTTTGCAAACCAACCCATATCAATATGTAGCAATTACCACATTATGCAATATCAAGAACCTACATTCCGGGATTGGTATGAAAATTTTTGATCTTTTTACCAATGACAGACGATCTATTGATTTTATATGTTTATCTGACCTATCTTGTTTCATTCTTACAAATCTTTTTGGAATTGTTTATGCATTGCCGTATGTTTTAAAGAATGTGGTTAGCTTGATTAGAATGTGCGTTAAGACATGTGAAGCACCCATCTTCTGACATCTCAATCATATTGTTGGATTCATTTTGTCTTCCTTTATTTGATACGTAAGCAGCAACTGTCGTTTTCATTTTTTTAATAGAATTTAAGAAGCAAGAGTTGGTTGAGCGTTTCCTATAAAAAAAAAAAAAAAAAAAGAGTTGGTTGAGCGTTAAGCTGGTTGCATTATTCACGCATATCATATGAAATCTTCAATTTCCACAGGAAAAGGGTGGACCATTGCCAAAGTTTGGGGAATGGGATGTCAATGACCCAGCCTCTGCTGAGGGATTCACAATAAGGCTCGAAATGAGAAAAAGACAGGTGGCAAGGTTGACTCACCATCAAAGGATGACTCAAAATATAAGCAAGGAGTAGTTCTTGGGAAACCTCATTCCATAAGTTGCAGTCCTAAACATTCCATCATTTTTTTAACTTTGAGCCTACCCTTTCGTGCAGCCATTCCATTTCTTAGTTCCCAATAAAAGCGGGATGATTCTGTCAGGTTGGAAACTAAATATTCATTTGAACCTTCATTATCATATAATAAAGGCCAAGATATGCCATAAATCTATAAAACTTACTCCATATAAACCCCTAGGGGTTGCCTCAAGTGATAAGGGTCTTGATCTTGGTAGTATGCTCTCGCCAGGTCTAAGGTTCAACCCCTGGGTGCAAACAATTTCTATAGGCCACGCCCCATTGGTGAAAAGCCGATGGTTTATCTTATCCATGTGATGAAGACACGTTACACTGGTCTGGGATTTAACCCTGTTAAAGACATGTTGCGTTCGCACAATCTTCAAGATTCATTATCATAAAAAAATCTACACCATATATTTCACTATTTCTTGGATCGAGGCCAAGATATAGTTGATATTTCTCAAAACATATGTCGAACTATTGAAGAATGCTACTCACACATCACAAGTCTAAGAATGACCTCTTTCTCTTCCAAATTCTTGTTAGAATGCTCAATATAAGGGTAGTTACATAACATAACTTCAGAGTTTAGTGATTGTTTCAAACTAAGACCTAAAGTTTTAACTACATCAATATTAGACCTATGGTTTACTTACTATGTACTTTGTGTAGCACCCTTCTGTTGTTTAATAAAATTTCAAGTACTAATAACTATGTGTGTTTGTGTGTGTGTGTGGTCTTAAATTTGTTGCAATGTGATCCCTTAGTGAGTCTCTATTGACTAAATACAATGGAAACCCTACAACATTCAATCAGGACATAACCGGGCACCATGAATTCCTCTATCTGAATTAAAACCCACAAAATGAATTGCATATACATAAAAGTTCAAACATATAGAAATACTTCTATGAGCATAACATCATTTCTAGGTCTTTAGTATTCAGATAGCATTCTAGAGTTTTTCTTGCTTTTAATTAATGAGATGCTTTAGCTACAAAGAGATTCTACAAAAGTAAACTCACAATCTGATAGGTTCCAGACTCCCAAGTTCACCATAATGATCCAATCAATCTTTGAGTTCTATGTCAGTTTACTTTCCGTTTCCTATTTCTTTTTCGTACATACAATTCAAATCCACCTGATTTTAGTGCTGTACTCGAAACATTTTTTTTTTTATCAGTAATCAAGAAAGTTTATTCATAAGAATAGGCAAAGCCCAAGTACAGGGAGGATACATGAGAAGTATCTAACTAGAGTGCTCTATTCAAAACATATAGACTGCTGCCACGTTTTATTGATGGGTATGTAGACTGCTGCCACGTTACTCTTACTTTTCGCACATGCTCTTTCTTCCTTCAAACACCATCATTTAGGTATGGTACTTGTTGCAAATTTAATAATGTCCCTGCTAATTGATTTTTATGGATTTCTTCCATGGCTGGTTGTGAATGGCAATGATATATTCATGCATCTGAATGGATGTCGGAATGTATGGATGGTACTAGCATGTTGCCATATAATGACCTTATGGGTTAACATATTGCTTTCAATTTGATTTTTACAGCAGAAAAAATGGTGTTGCTGCATACAGTCCGCTCATGCAGAATCATGAGGCTGCTTTTACCTCATGATAGCTTGAACAGGAAAACATTGGCTTTGAGTATCCGAGCCCATAATATGTTACAGAAGACTGGAGCCGTATCATATACTATGATGGATCATTGGATCCTGGCTGAAATCTGTTTATGGTGTCTAAACTTGGTGATAACGTGCAATTAGAGAAGTTTAAAGAACAATGTTGTAGTATGTTCAGGATTCTGGCCGGTTATTATTGGGTGCTACTTCTCTCCTTTACTGAAATCCTATGAACTGACACTTATACCATTTGTTTTTATATTCTTTGGAGTGGATTTGATTTACTTCTGGATAATTGCAGACTTATACTGAATGAGGCCGGCCGTCCTACTTCTCTTAAACAATATGATTGTTTATCATGGAATGAATGAATGTCTGTTCACTTGGTCACCGCCCAAGCGCTCCCGAGTCTGCTATATTCTATGCTAGTCAATCAGCCCAGCGAAGCTTTAGATTGGCTCTACAAAAAATTGATGATAGAACCTGTAAAATAATCAAGCATTTATTTTTTCATTATTTTGTAAATGCAGACATTGGTTATCAGTGCCATGCATAATGCTCGAGAAAAGTTGGGAGGTTTGGTTATAAAAAATATTTTAATTCATCCCATATAATTATTATAATTTTTTTAAGTTTCTACACAAAATATAATAAAACCTTTTTAAATCTCAAAATAATAATAATATTAAAAATTAATATTTTAACTTTCATCTCAACTTATCCCATCTCACTATCTAAACCTCCCCTTAGCCTATGATTCATTCGGAAAGTTTCCAAGCGTTTTACTGGCACAGGGGCATGTTGTGTAGGACAAAGGAACCCAAAATCAAAGGCAAAATGCGGCTGAACCGTGGTAGTGTTATGAAACCAAACCATAGAAGATTTTGCGGCTCATAAGAGAAACGGGGGCCGTAATCCCTGTACCGCCAAGAAAGTGGTGATGCGCGCACGGGGTGTAACCATCCCTGTTCTGTCACAAGCAGCCAATTAATCCCTATAACCTGGAAAAGAAATGGATACCTAAATCCAATAAATAAATAAAAAGGAGTAAAGTACGAGAATATATTGAAAAATTTGAAGGCTTCAAACAAACAAGAAGAACTCAAAAAACAAATCATATATCAGGGGCAAATATCTTTAATTAAAGCATAGACGAGTCATCTCCACAGTGGCTTAAGGGGTGCAGGGTAACTCAAGACTGATAATGCTACAAAACTATTAATGGGGTGTAACGGCAATAGTTACATAAAGATCTCCATCCTCCAATAATACATTTCATTCAACAGACAAACAAATCTAAACTCTGGATGTCCCGAGCTTCCGTTCAAACAAGCGTTGCAAAAGGTAGACTTGAAGGACGCTAGCTCCAATGAGTGCTGCTGATTCAAACATTGCCTTATGGACTGCTCTTCGACTCATTCCATCATTCACTGAAATGTTGTAAGAACAATATTAAGAGATTGATGAGACCCCAATTTATTCTCTACTTTATTAACATATATTTTAGATAGTAAAAATCTACCTATTCCTATCAATTTAAGCTTTTTGAACAAGTGATAATTTTACATGTTATCAGAGCTAGGAGTCATGAACTCGAACCATGACTTTATACTCCACGCATTTAACTAAAAATTCTACGTGTCGGGCCCACTGATTAAGGATAAGTCTAGCTCATATACGAAGGAAAGTATTAAAATATAATTTAAATAATAAAATCTAACTTTCCCTTTTAGTTTAAATTTTTGGAATAAGTAGTAATTTCACCTTGAGAAGAAAGGCAGTGGGGGAAAAGCAAAAAGAAAAAAAGTTGTGCCTATAAGATCACCAACTACATATTTATAAAATCAAAAACTCTATGTGCAGTCACTTTTGCATACTTTTTACGCACTCCACTAACGTGATTGACTGCGTCAATTTTTTTTAATATAAAATAACTGTTTTAGCCAATCACATCAGTAGAGTATGCAAGGAATACGTAAAAGTGACTTTATGTAACAGAACAGTCCAGATCAACTTATTGTATGCCTTATTGTATGCATGCAAAGACACTCAGATTCATTTTTTGAGGAGACATCGAAAGTTCAGCTTTGAATATTGAAAAAGAAACCCAGTTCTTCAGATAGTACCTATTGCCTGGCGGTCTGTCTGAGCCTCTAACCAATGCTGTTCAAACTGGATGTTGTAAAGGGCTTCCTCCAACTTTGCTATCTGGTCCAGCAAGGGGTTGAAATGCTCTGCAGAGGTCAACGACAATTTCAGTAAATTATTCTTCAATGGAGTTTGATAAAAGATAAAATAAAATGGGTGAGAGGCCACGCAATAGAAAGTAACATCACTGCTCACCATCTTTTGCATGCTGATCATAGTATGCAAAATGACCAACATGGACATCAAAGTCGAGAGTTTCATGGTAGGGAGATTTGTTGGTGAAACAGAACCGATAAAGCCCTTTTGTTTGAGCCACAAACTCAAATTTCCCGCTTACCTTCTCACGAAGATCTTGAATCTGCTCGCCAGTAGGCCCCTTCACCTGATTATATCCAAAATGATAGTGAGACTACCATAGATTCAATGGAGCACAATGGAATAAGCACAGAGAAGTTAAAGGTGAAGATAGTGCAAAAGATTCATTTAAATTTGAATTTCCCAAGTGACCAAGCAATATCCATTTGTGTCCATCCAAAAGGGTGCCAGTACATAGAACAACTCGATCGATCTATGTATGTATACACCTATATAGGAAATATTAGGTGTATCCATACTAGTTGATTTAGTAATTAACAATTGCTCTCAAAGTTTTTCATATTTCTGCAAACACAATGAATTGAACCAAGATAGAGAGTACTGATGCAGTTAATCTGTGGAAAATTTGGCATTTCTGAATAAAGGAAAAAATCCCTCAAGATGTGAAACTTGTTGACCTTTCAAGCAGGACTATAAGCAAAAACCGATCGAACCAACCGAACCAAACCAATCAGTTTGGTTGGTTTCAGTTTCCGGGAGATGAAACTGATTAAAAACCAGTTCGGTCCCAGTTTTCAAATCATGAAAGCTGAATTGGACCGAACTGAACCAAAACATATATAACTTAATTTTATATATTATATGCTACATATATATTATATTATACATATAATAAAATTAATATAACATGAAATTTTAATTTTATTATTTAAACTTCCTTGATATAAACTTACTCTTAAACATGAATATTTAATATTAAGTTATTAATATGTTTCTATTTATCCTTACATATTAAGTTACATCCTGCTTCTCGTGGGGAATAATTCTTTAGTCTTCAACTTTCTTTCTTCTTCAAAATTGTTGTTTCTTCTCTTTTCATCGATGTTTCTTTTTTTTCTTTCTTTCTGTTTTTTCCTTGTTTTCTGGGCTATTCTTGGTTCTGTATTGCTGGATGGGTTCATGTCGGAAGCTTCGTATTAATCAAAAGCTCTTTGAGCTTAAAAAAGAAAATGCGCAATGGTGGAGGATCACCGAGAGCAATCGTACATTTCTATTGATAATGCTACTATGGTTTGGTTGGCATCGGCAGTGGGTGATTGTGGAGCGTCTGCTGGCTCTCTTGAGTTTTATAAAACTCGTAGGAAGGGGAATCAAGTGTTGGTGGTTCAAAGATGTCACAATAGTTATGGCAAGTTTCTGTCATTGTCAGAGTATGGACAAGAAAGAAGGCGCACATTCATCGCTGTTCCAGAAAGGCCAAAGGGCGAGGGGTGGAGGAGGTTTGAAGAATCGTTGAGAGTGATTGTTTCTTCTTCCTCTATTTCAGGTGTTAATAGCAAAGTACCGGTGAAGGTTGCATCACAACCTTACATTGATGAGGGACAGAAGGGGACTTTTGTAGAGGTTTTGAAGATGCCGCTGCTGTGCGTGGAGGAAAGTAGGGACGTCTGGGGGAAGTTTGGTGGGAAGATCTTACATTCGGGAGGGCAGTCATTGTAGGAGCCTGTTCATATTCACAAGGGTGACGGTCTAAATTCTCATGAAGGCTCATCAAGGGCTATGGGTTGGAGTTATCTTGCTTAGTTGGGTGCTTCAGGAGGTGTGTTGTTAATGTGGGATAATAGAGTGGTAGAGTTAGTAGAGGAATGTATTGAAAATTATTTTGTGGCTGGTTCTATTAAAAATATTGAGAATGGGTGGAGGTGGGCTTTTGCAGGTGTGTATGGGCCTAATGTGGATAGGGATAGAAGTTTTTTGTGAAGGAGCTGGCAGGTCTGTATTACTTGTGAGATATGCCTTGGTGTTAGTGAAGGGATTTTAATATTATTCGGTTTCCTAGTGAGAGGGCGGGTGCAGATGATATTTTTATCTTTTGCAGATGATACTTGTTCGGGGATTTTAATTCGAGCTCTGAAGGCCCTACTCCTTTGTTTTGAAGCAACATCCAAGTTGAAAGTGAACTTCAAAAAATCAGAGATGGTGCCATTGGAGGTGTTCGCAGTATAAGATAGCTGGCCAACACGTTGGGGTGTAAGATAGCCTCTCTTCCTATGACTTACCTGGGCCTTCTGTTGGAGGCTCATTCGAGAGCGTCCTCTTTATGGGACTCGTTGATTGAGAAAGTTGAGCAGAGACTGACAAGATGGAAAAGGATGTATTTGTCGAAAGGTGGTAGGATTACCTTGATTAAGAGTACTTTATCTTCTTCTTTTTTTTATCGGTAATCAAGGTATTTTTTTTTTGTAAGTAATAATTATTTTATTGATATAAAGGTAGGCATAGCCCAGGTACACTAGAAGTATACATGTGAATACACCTATTTAAAAACTAGAAACAGATACAAGGAAGTCATGGAAGCTAAGACCATTCAAATCAAGAGCAATGGCCCACAAAAACAAAGTCTTCCAGAAAAAACTCCAAAACTCTTCCAAAGAGTGTTCCTAATACTCAAAAAGTCTCTCGTTTCTTTCATTCCAAATACACCAAAGAATACATATAGGGATCATCTTCCACATGACTGCAATCTGTAGTGTCCCTGTGATCCCTCTCAGCTTGCTAAAAGTTCAACCACCTTACCCGGCATCACCCATGCTATACCCATTCTGCTAAGAAAGTGAGTCCAAATATCTCGAGCAAACTCACAATGTAAATGTAGATGATCCACCGTTTCACNTAACAATTCCTCTGTCGATCTCTCCTTGTCTTCAAAAGTCCGTGCATTACGTTCTTGCCACAAGCACCACATTATACACACTGGAATCATCCTCCAAACTGCTTTGACCTGATTCATTCCTCCAATGTTTGGCCAGCTGGCCAACGCTGCCACCACATTCTCCGGCATAACCCAGGCCAACTCAACTCTACTCAGTACCGCATACCATAAAGTCCTGGCAACCTCACAGTGCAATAGAAGATGATCTACCGACTCTCCCGCTCCCCTGCACATGCAGCACCAATCTACTATGGTAACGCCTTTCTTCCTCAAATTATCAGTAGTCAGTATCTTACCCATTGCTGCTGTCCATACAAAGAAAATAGCTTTGGGGGGCGCCTTATGCTTCCAAAGCCGTCTCCACGGAAATTGAAGATTAGCCACTTGGGAAAGAACCGTCTCCACGGTACTTTAGTCCTCCATATGTTCTTCCAAGGGAAAATGTGCCTTTGATGCATAGTAATAGAGTCATAAAAAGAGCGTACCGAAAATTTTCCTTTCCTAGAGGGTCGTCATTCCATCATATCTTCCATTGTGGCAGCAGCAGGAATGTTGTACAGCAAGTTCAGAAATTCCACCAAAACAGTCACTTCCCAATCATTTGCATCCCGAGTAGGCAGAGCCCAAGTATACATGAGAAATACCTAACGAGAGTTTACAACTAATAGTAAAAAGTCATGGACATTTCGTCCATTACAGACAATGGCCCCCACCCATAAATGTTTTAAAGAAAAAACTTTTCAGCTCCTCCATTGTCTTCTCATGGTATTCGAAGCTTCTATCATTTTGTTCCCGACATATACAACAACACATGCAGATAGAGACCATTTTTCAGAGTATTTATCTAATTTACCAACTTAATTTTTATCCCTATTCCCTATACTTGCAAGTGTGGCGCTCCGAATTGAGAAACTCTGACGTAATTTCTTGTGAAATGGAGTGGTAGAGGAGTTCAAGTTTCACTTAGTCAAGTAGGAGACGGTATGCCGCCCCATCTCTAAGGGGGGGTTGGGCATTAGAAATATGAAGATCTTTAACCGGGCGTTTCTTGAAAAATGGTTGTGGAGATATAATAAGGAACCAAAAGCCCTGTGTAAGTTGGTGATTGAGAGCAAATATGGAGGTTTATGGGGGGATGGTGCACTAAAGAAGTAAGAGGGGCTTGTGGAGTGGGATTGTGGAAACACATTAGAAGAGGATGGGCGGTCTTTTCTTGACACACTAGACTTCATTTGGGTGAGGGTTCTAGAATTAATTTCTTCTGGAGAGATATTTGGTGCGGTAATAGTACCCTACAAGATGGATTTTCCTTCTCTTTTCCAAATTGCTAGTGCTAAAGATGTTTTACTGGCAGAAGTCATGGGGATATCCGGGGGAAAATTCCAATGGAACGTCCATTTTAGTCAGGCAGCACAAGACTAGGAAATGAGTAGCTTTGTAGATTTTTACAGCCTTTTGTACTCTATAAAACCGAGCAATCAGCAAGAAGATGTGTTGTAGTGGATGCCCGCATGTAAAGGTGTATTCTCGGTTCGTTCTTTTTATAAGACTCTCACACAATAGCCCAATATTCAGTTTCCGTGGAGAAGGCTTTGGAGACACAAGGCTCCCCCCAAAGCCGCATTCTTCGTGTGCACAGCTTCGGTGGATAAGATTCTCACAGCCAACAACTTGAGGAAATGAAGGGTAATCATTGTAGATTGGTGTTGCATGTGTAGAGACGGAAGCGAGTCTGTGAACCATCTCCTACTACATTGCGAGACGGCTAGGGTATTATGGAATGAGGTGTTTAGTAGATTAGACTTGGCTTGGGTTATTCCGGAGACAATGCTAGCAGTGCTAACCAGTTGGACAAATCTAAGAGGCATGCAACAGATTTAAAATGTTTGGAAGATGATCCCTATATGCATCATGTGGTGTTTGTAGCAGGAGCGCAATGACCTAACGTTTGAAGACAATGAGAGATCGCTGGAGGAGCTTAAAGTTTTATTTTTTAGAACTCTATGTACTTGGACCATTGCTGTTGACTTCAATGGCATGGACCTACATGATTTTCTTGTCTCTAATGCGCCTACTTAGTTTAGGGCATCCTTTTGTTTTCTATTAGAGTTCTATACATGGCTATGCCTATTCATTGATCAATAAAATTTGTTTACTTATAAAAAAAAAACGTATGGATGTGATTGTGGGGGGGGGG
>QEOT01006235.1:75986-100882 GCA_003123785.1 Pterocarya stenoptera
AACTATCAAACCTACCTGAGTTATCACTTTTGTCAGATTGGTGCAAACATATGTTGGCCATTAACCTTTGATTGAAAATGCCCATCCACTTTATCCAATGATACTCCCTGTAATAAAAAATAATGGCTCGCCAACCAACCCCACAGACAAGCAGACAGAAGAATGCTGTGGATTCAATTGCATGCACTTGTACCTAGTTGTTGTGATCTATTCCATGCATCACTTTAGTGGAATACTGGTGGAAGTACTTGTTAAACGTTAGTTAAGAAAAATTGTCATCAGATTTTATTTTATTTTTTATTTGGTAAACAAAATTGTTATTAATACTCAGAGTAGGCAAGAGCCCAAGTACCCAGGACATATACAAGGGAAACAATAAATTCATGAAAGTTCATGCATTTAGTGATAATCTAGTGATACAAGAAATTTATGAAAGTTCATGCCATTAAAATCAGTTACAATCAACCAATGGAGTAAAGTATTAAAAAAGAAAGTTCTATAACAAACGATCAGAAAAATTAAAAGTGTAATCTATACAGGTGGAATATCTATGCAACGAAAAGGGCTACAAATAAGTTTGTGCATGATTTGATTTGTTTTGTTTTTATATCCAATTCATTTTGTTTTAGGGGGTAAGGGTATCTGAAGAGAAGGTGATGAAAAGTGTTGTCTTCCAACATAGTTGTGGATTTAGTTTTTTGGGAAAAAAGAAGTGAGCAGGAACTTTTTTTCCTGTTAGGTTCTATAGTTTCGTGACTAAAAGCAGCAGCTTGTATATGTCTATGATATTGTTTGCTTACAAGTGCTTGGATAGTGATGAGTATTTGTTATGTTTTTCTTCAGATACTAGCTCTACTAAGGTTTCTACTTTCGATCTTATATTTTGGCAGAATCCATACAACAAAGAGTCTGCAGAATCACGATGGAAGCCTGACATGCAGGGGCGAGGGGGTAGGAGTGGTCGAGTGAATGTTGCACCTCGTCATGTGTCACATGGTTAAAATTCTTTCAAACCAAGACTTACTTTAGGATTATTGGGTGGAATACTTATTGGCTTACTCCTTTTTAATAAGTTTGGGTTGGTTTTGTTGCAATTAGCTGTCTTTGTTTGTTAAGTATCTCTTTTACTTACTTTTTGGGTGCCCGGGCTGTACCTTTTGAATGATCTTTAATATAACCTCTGATTACTTGTAAAAAAAGTATCTACAAATATACTCTTCCTTCGAGTATTACTAGCTTACTTTTGTGTGAAACATATTTCTGTGCTATTGGCCTCGCTGTGGGGCTGAGGAGTTTGCCTCCCTGCTGGTTCAGATTATTGTATCATTGGGTTCAGTCATATTTCAGAACAGCTAAGCTAACTGGCTTCTTTCTGCCTCTTTCCAGATACTGGCGATGGTAGGAATTCTGGTCCTGGAAAGGAGAATGGAATCAATCAAGCTGCAGAGAAGGCTGCCATTCAATCTTTACCAACTTCTCAGGACTCAAAAACTAAAGATAAAAGTCTGGTAACAAGGTGGTTATGGTTTACGAGTCCAGCTCTCTTTATTCTCGTTAGGTTAACGGCATTGTAGTTTATAGTTCATGTTAAATATCCCTTGCAGCTCTGCACCTGTGATTGCCAATGGACCCTCTGGTGGTACTGAAGAAGGCTTATCTTCTGTTCCCATTACTACTTTGGGGGCTGCACCGCCTCCTGCTCATGCAAACAAAAACTCTACCATTACCTTTGCAACTGGGGACTCGCATGGCCAGCCCTCACCAAGTTCCAGTAACTGCTCAGTGTCAACGACACCATCGTCTTCATCAGCAATCTGTTTCTCATCCTTGGACCCTGTACTGGTTCCATCTAATGATTCACGGCTCCCAGGTGCTGCGGGTGCAATTAAACGTGAAGTAGGCAGCAATCGACCTCCTGGTGAACCAAATGAAATTATCCATGCTGAGAACAAGTTAAATGCTGGTCAGGACTCTGAAAAAAATTGTACTCAATGCAATATTTTGATTTCTTAAGGATTAGATTAACACTGTTAGGTTTTGTTAATGACTGACATAGCAGCCTCTGAGTCCGAGATTGGTAGCTCTTCCATACAAGGTAAGGTGCTGAGCAAGTCCCGAGGAGCAGTGAAAAATCAGCTTGCCGAGTCTTCACAACCTTCATCTACATTAAATTATAGCAGCTCATTGGTTACTCGGCCTTCATCTAATTACAACAGCCGGTCACATCAAATAATTGGCCCTCAGAAAGGTATAGAATTTGGAAACTTTCTTTTGTCTCAATCTTTCTATGAGATTTCTATGGATTTTAGTTTAAAACCGGAACCCTTCGCCCCCCCACCCAAAACCAAAAAAAAAAAAAAAATTTAAGGATTAATGAAAATGAGTGTATTTTACTATTGCATGTGTTCTGTGTTAAAATGGTTTGTTTGTTTCAAAGCTTAGTTGTGATGAGAATAATAACGGATGTTCTTTCTTGATTGCCTAGAAAGAACATCTGTTATTTTGTCATCTGTTTCTGTCTCATTGTCTAGTTGATTTTTTGAATGAATTGATTCCATTTCTTAGGAATATGCTTGTCAATTTTCCCAGCTATAAATTAGGAAGTTAGATATGTTTCAATCTTTGGGCTAATTACTCTTTTTGTATTCAATACTATTTAATTATCAGTCCGAGTTTTTTGTGATGTGATTTGACTTTCTCAAGACTTAAGAGAAGTTTATGATTTCTGTCTTCAACAGTTGGTTCTAATAAGGAATGGAAGCCAAAGCCAACAAATTTTAATGTTGTTCAAGGTTCCGGAACAGCTGGTGCAGCTGCTGCATCTGAGGCTCCTATTGTTTCTGTTGAAGCTACTGATCAGACACTGCCTGAAACTTGTGTCCTTGATGTGGAAGAAGCAACTTCAAAGCTGCAGAAGAATATGAAGGAGTTACATCTTCCACAGCGTCAACATGTTATACTTCCAAATCATATCCATGTCCCTGAATCTGAAAGGACCAAGTTGAATTTTGGAAGTTTTGGTAGCTTTGGAGTTACTACAAGTTATGTCAGTGGTCCTGAGACTGACAAGAGCTCTACATCTCTTTCTGAAGCTTCAGAGGATGTTGGAGAAACTGTGGAGGAACAGGCCTCAAGGTTTGAATTTAAATACTTTGTTTTAATGTACTCCTTAGCAGTTTAGATTTCCTTGGAATAAGCTTTGACTTGTTTTCTCATTGATATAACCATCTTAGAAGTGGCTGTAGTAGTGAGGTACTGTATTAATTTGATTATTCAGTATTTTAATGAATCCATTGATAATTTATTAATAAGGACCTATGGTTTTCTGGGTTATGGATGGATGCGGGCATGTGTGAGAAATAATAATACTAAAGGATTGACCACTGATAATCTTAGAAGGAGAGGTATGCTTATTGCTGATTGGTGTGTTATGTGTAAACGGAATGGAGAATCAGTAAATCACCTTTTTCTTCACTGTGAAGTGACTAGTTACTTGTGGAATGAGGTTTTGAGTTGGATAGGATTACATTGGGTGATGCCTAAAGATGTGGTGGATCTGTTGGTAGGGTGGAAGTTTGGGAAGGGCTGTAAAAAGGCGGCGAGAGTTTGGAAGATGATTCCTCCTTGTCTTATGTGGTGCATTTGGCTTGAAAGAAATGGGAGATGCTTTGAAGATAAAGAACGTTCATTGGGAGAGCTTAGGGATTTGTTCTTGAGCACTTTGAGTTCTTGGGTTAAAGCTTTTGTAATGGAGGATAATTTTCTGCTTTTGTTTTAGTTTTCTGGTGTAAGTTTTTTTTTTTTTGGAAGATGTAGGTGTTTCCTTTGTATACGTCCTGTGTACTTGGGCTTATGCCTATTTCTTTGAATAAAATTATTACTTATCAAAAAAACTTTTAATAGTTATATCTTCTAGCTTTTAAAAGTTTTGGGAGTTTTGGGAGTTTTTTGAGTTTTTTTTTTTTTTTTGGTTTTAAAAGTCTGGGTAGATATTTTTTTTTAGACCTTAGAGGCCAAGGTATTTAGAAGAAAAAACAAGATACCTTTTGTTATTCTTTTTTCAGATTTTTGTAGAAACCCAAGGATTTAGATTGATGGAGTTATTTTTTTTATAAGTAATTTTAGATAGATAGAAGACGCTTTTCAAAATTTTGAGGAAGATCAAGAGTTTTTTTCAAGTATTTAGGAGGGCCGAAGAGATTTTTTTTTCCAAGTTTTGTTTGAAGCCAGGTGGTGGAGTTTATTTTTTAGGGGTCTTGGGGGGTCATGATGACCCCACCTTCCATGTGGCTCTGCCACTGTGACCATTCAGCATAATTTGGTTTTTGATGTGGTTGCATCCTTAGCACTTTTTAGGATTTTGTAATGAAGGGAAATTATAAAGAGCCCAATTTACTCTGGATTTGAATAGTGTACCATTTCTAACTGAGAGAACCAAACTCACTTTTGGTCCTTGCATTTCGACCTCTAATGTACTCTGCATGCATATTCTGCTATATTGAATTTCATCTTTCACTTTTTTGTTTTTTTTAATTATGTCACTGGATCCAGCAATCAAAATGCCTTGGCAACTGCTGAGGAGGGAGATTATCCTGATCACCCGCAATCACCTACAAATGTACGAGAAAATTTATCACCTGGTAATGATGTCTCATCCAATGGAATCCAGGAGTATGATGAATCCAAGCAGAAGACTGCATTGCCGCCTGAAGGCCATCAATACCCAGGGGTTCATACTTCCCCAAACTACAGTTTTGGTTTTGTGCCTCCAATGTTAGGGACTCAGCTTGCACCATTCGAAAACTCTGAGTCTCAAGCACGTGATGTTCCCCGTCTTCCAAGCTTTGTTGTGAGTCCTCAAACCTCTGTTCACCTTTGTTATATGATCATCTAGCCATACAAAGTTTACATTCTAATTTTTTTCTAGCCACAAATTGAAATTCCCAGTAAGCTCAAAATTGAACATGTTGATAAATGTGCCACATATTCTGATTTATTTGGCTTATCATTTTAACTTGATGCAATGATGATCATGTTAATGCTGATTTCACCTATAAGAAAAGTGTTAGTACTGTTTTCTGAAGTTCTGTACTACTTTGGTTGACCCTAAGTTAGGCTTTAAAAGTAATTACCGGTGGTTATTAGTTGCCTTTCTGCCTATTGGTCCTACAACTGTTTGATCTGAGCTATTTTGCGCAATCTTATTGCTTCGGGTGTTGGTAGTGGTGGTCATCTTTCTCCTTTCCCTTCTCCTGGGGTTGCCACCAAGTACACCGGGGATGTTGTAGCATTGCATCTGCCAAGTTCGAAGTCTCCTCAATAGGTTTACATTGATAAAGCACCGTAGTTTATAATTTACATTGAAAAAACTTCTGATTTTTATCTGTATCTTGCTGGAGAATATCAATTTGTTGAGTTTGCATAAAGCTTTGCATCTTGATTTAGTTATTTATGATTTCTGTATGTATTACGTACTTCTGAGAATATATTTCTATGCTCCTTTTAATCAGTTTTTACTTTCGATGATAGAAGAAGGCGTGATATACTTGATTATGGTTTAATAGCACCATAATCATAGGATTGGCGATTAGTGCAAGTTTGCTGCTCAATTCTTCAAGAGACCATAATTAGGCCCAATCAATAATATTTAGGAACGATCTCAGCCAATTTGATTATAGCAAATAGCACCTTGAAGTCATGGCAAAAGGAAAAATTATTGACATCGGTGTGGTTTATGTAAGCCCTTTATGTGGTGGAGACAACCGCCTTCAATGATAACAGAAATGCATGCCTTGAACAAGTTGTGGCAATGTACCCATGACATTCCCTTGCACCTACAGGTTTGATTGTGATAACGGTACTGGGATCAACCGCAACCTTTCCTCTAAGAACGTTAACCTATTGCTGAAAATAATGCTGATCGCTAATATCACTGGAAATAAATTTTGAACTGGAATAACCATTCAAATTCTTTTTTTTTTTATCGGTGAATAACCATTCAAATTCTTGATGTTTTGAGGAAGAGATTTACTTCAAAACATGCACTGGAACATATTTTGATATTTGTGTACCTTTAAATATTTTTTTCTATTGTCTTTTTATTTGCAGGGCGGTGTCTTATCTACAGCAAGTCCAACACCACTGGGGACGCAGGCTGCGGGGCTCATGCAAAGCTCAATAGCTGCAACTCAGCAGCCAGTTCCCGTCTTTCGACCACCTGCTGGGGTTCATATATCCCATTATCCTCCAAACTATATTCCATATACCCACTATTTTTCTCCATTCTATGGTCCACCACAAGCCATCCACCAATATTTGGGCAATGGCGCATTTCCTCAGCAGCCTCCTGCTGGCAGTGTATATCCAGCTCCATCAGCTGCAGCTGCCACCGGGATCAAATATTCACTTCCACAATACAAACCGGGAACTAACACGGGAAATCCATCACACATTGGAATGCCAAGCGGTTATGGCCCTTATGGCTCCTCCCCAGCGGGCTATAATCCCAATTCCGCAGCAACTGCAGGAAACTCAACCAGTAATGAGGATCTTACTGCGTCCCAGTTCAAGGAGAGTAATTTATACATTAGTGGGCAGCAGGTTAGCTTTTATTTCTTGTTTCTTTTTTGTTCCTGTCACTCATCGATTATGTTTTTTTTCCCCTACATAAATGGGTATTTTAGAATACCTAATGTTATTTAAACACTCATTTATTATGTTACATTTTAATACGCGTAGTGTTTGGGGCAGTTTTCCCGACACATCATAGATGGGGTGGGAAATGGGTCCAAGATAAAGTTTTGGCATGATGTGTGTTGTGGAGAAAAGTCATCTTAGCATTGCTTGGGTTAAGAATGTATCGTGTTATAGCTATGGTTCTCTTTGGGAAGTGGAGTTTAGAGTGGCACAAGGCTGAGAGTTGGACCTTTTCAATTCTTTTTATGGTCAGTTGCATGCCACTTGTTGGCGTATCATTTTGTATACTTCCTAGGTAGTTGGGTTGTGCCCCTCTGCAGTTCTAATTAAATTTCTGCATTCTTTATGTAAAAAAGTTGCATCCCGCTTGTTTGAGATAGGTGGTGAAGACAAGATGCATTGTACTGTTTCAAAAAGAGATGTGTTTGAAGTTGAAGTGTTCTATGGTGCATTGATCCCTCATAACAATATTACCTATCCATGAAAGCCCATCTGGAGGAGTAAGGCCCCCTTGAGAGCAGCTTTCTTTATATGGATGGCTCACTAGGGAATTTACGAACCTTGGAAAATTAAAGGAGACATTGTGGTAATGGAATGGTGCTGCAAGTGCAAGAGGAATGGGAAATTACTCACACTGCTAGATATCTAGCACTTTGTGGCAAGTTGTTTTTGGTTTATTTGGGTTAGATTGGGTGATGCCTAAGCATTTGTGAGGTCTATTAGTGTGCGGAAAAGGACAATTCAATAGTCACCATAGTGAAACCTTATAAAAAATGATTCCAATCTGTTTAATGTGATGCATATGGGGGAGCCTGAAGATAGCTTAAGGAAAATAGAGAACCTCAATGCTTACATTGTTAGTACACTTTATTCCTGGATGGCTGCTCACCTATGTATCTCTAGCTTTATAGGAAAATAGAGAACCTCAACTGGTCCGGCCTTGGGTTTGCTCCCCAATGGTCACCAGTTCGAGTCCCCTTAGGGTCACTGGAGGTTTACCTGGTCGTTAATTTCAGGGCCCTATAGGATTAGTCAAGGTGCGCGCAAGTTGGCCCGGACACCCAAGGTTATTAAAAAAAAAAGCTTTATATTTCATCATTATCTTGATCTCTTACTTTTTCTACTTAGTTGCATCTGATGTATACTCCCTTTGTGCCTGGATAGTGCCATTTGCTAATTAATAAAGCTTAGCTTATCTTATAAAAAAGGGCTTAGTTTCATTACCGGAAATGAGGAAGTAATATGATAGTGGCAAATGCTCTCACGAACTCTGTGTTGATGCTAAAATGAGGATTTGGTAGCAGCACTTGAGATTGGGGCATTGTGATGTGGAGTGGTAACCATGAACAGTTGATATGGAAATGGTTGAAATGTAAAGGTGAGAAAAACAGGGGAATTTGAAAAAGAAGTTAGCTTAAATTCCGTCTGCACACATGTTTTTATACTAAGGTAGCTGCAACATAATTACAAAAATACCCTTAAGCTATAAGAGTAACAAGTCCTTGTTCAAAATATGACAACTCTAATGGTGGTCATGTTAAAATTGTATTTTAGGATGGGGGAGTTTTACATGGTGCATAGATGTGGCGATTGCTGTGGTAGGTGTTGGATTCTATTTTTGGGTGACTGTTTAGATCAAACATGCAAGTGTATGATCCTTCCTACATGTTTAATATAAAAAATTAAAGTGTGTAAAATCTTTCATTTATGAGAGTTTGTAGCGAGAATGTAGTGCCCAAGTATGCTCATTGATGTCTTGTGGTGGTCTGTTGGTTTGCCTGTGTGATGGTTATGCAGGATTAATATCAAGTTTTTTGTTTTCCTTTTTCGTTACAACACAAATGTTTTTTTTTTTTTTTGTTTTTTTCAGAGTGAAGGCTCGGCTGTATGGGTTTCTGCACCTGGACGAGACATATCCAGCATACCTACCAGTTCATTTTACAACCTTCCACCTCAGGGACAGCACGTGACTTTCACCCCAACACAGGCTGGCCATGGCACCTTTCCTGGTGTCTATCACCCTGCACAAGCAGTAACGGCAGCAATGGTTCACCCACTTCTGCAACAGTCTCAGTCCATGGCTGGAGCTGTTGATATGGCGGGACCTGGAGGTAGTGTTTATCAGCAGCCTCAACAAGCACAGATCAATTGGCCAAGTAACTACTGAAACGTGGGTTGAGTTTTCTTTTTCTTTTTTATAAACATAAAAAACAAGAAATTCAAGTCCAATCTTAGGATTTTATTGGGGAAATCCAACTAGTTTGGATGGAGGGACACATCCAGAAGATACGATGTTGACTGGATTTTAGTATGAAATCCACTAAAGGAGGCTGCAAAGTTATAGCAGTAGTATCTTCTGATTGCTTGGGTTGAGGACATAAAGGTGCTGTCCACATGTAACCGATATTGACTATTTTTAAGTTAGTCAAGTTAGTCATGTGTAGGTCTTCTCTTCTAGCTGCTGCTATATGGTTTCATAGTTTCCCCATATTGAATAGTTCCTTTTCCCCTCGTGTTTTAAGTTGTTAAGTCTTTCAACTATAGAGTTTACTGTTGAGTGGTGGGAATCTCTTTCATTCTTTCTCTCTTTGATGCTTGAGGTTTTAAAAGGTTCTTGGGAGGTAAGATATAGGTTGTTGGAGAAACTTTTCCATTCCTTTCTTTCGTCCTTCTGCTGTCGTACCTGTAAAAGTGAATTTTGATGGCAAGCAAAGGATTTATGATGACTGTTGTATTGTTAAAAGCGAACGCTAACATGTCAATTGTTTTACTTGATTGATATATCATGGATGCTTGCTTAGTATATATAGGATTTTGAGAGAAAGTGTAGAAGCGCCAAACTTGACAATCTAGTGCTTTTCTGTTGTAGGCGCAGCCCATTTGTATTTGAATTGCTCTCAAAGGTGTTATTTTAATTTTATTAGTACTCTGAAAACGTGCTTAGCTTCTCTCAAGGACAAAAGTGCGAAATAGTGCGAGTTCTTTTGCAAATATGTCTGAGGAATTTGAGTACTTAATAGTATATAAAATTGCAATAGATTGGACATGAAGCTGTGTAAATGTTTGGATCCTGACGAGGCACAGAGTATGTTGTTTGGTTGGCAGTTAATTATTGAGAACCCAGAGCCAGAGGGATGACTTGTGCTGTGCCTTCCGTTGAGGGTATTGAAAGAATTGGCTGCCAGACTCCACACTCTAGGTACAAATTACTGTTGGCATTAATCTGTAGGCTTAATGTCCTATTCAATAACGAATATATTATCACCAACTAGTCAACTACGTGACAAAGAGGATCAGCCACGGATTTCCCTTTGCAGGCCTGCCTAGATGTTATCTTTTCGTTTGACTAGATTTGCCAAATACACAGCTTTGTGCCTCTTGAATTTACCGATGTCTCAAAAGTTAAAAAGAGTTGTCTTTTTCAGTATGTAGGTAAAATCTTTCCAAACTGCAAAAAAAAAAAAAAAAACTGCCATTGCCATATCCAACATGCTCGAGAAGTTCCTCAAAGTGCATAAATTCACATTCTTCGAACGGCCTAAGCCCCCTAAGCCAGCCTCGGCTAGTGGGGAGGAGGGCTTGTCTACCGCCTTAAAAATCGTCCATGTAGGTGGGATCGTAGAAAGCTATTACATGGCTATGCCTGCAACCAGGATTGTGGAGAAGTATCCCTCATTCTTGCTTGCTCGACCGCAAGTCTTTCGACGACCCTGGGATTCACTAGTCAGACCGGATGAGATCCTGAGTCCGGGTGAAAAATTCTTCCTTGTCCCTCGCCGCACTGTGAGGAAGCTTCAGAGAAAGATAAGGAAACCTAGTAGTACCGATAATTCTAGGCTTTCTTACATGTCACAATCTTCTAATGATATCGCAGCTGAAACAATTTCCCCACACAGGGATATTGGGTTTTCAAGTGATGGAAGTAGCACCTCTATTAAGAGTACTGCTAATAGGAAGAGAAGTTCACGTAAAAAGCATGTGACGTTCGCTGGCATTGATCCCTCTGTGGTAGAGAAGAAAGGTAAGGAAGCTGGGGACAGCTCTAGGAAGAGTTGGAATCCCAAGTCTAATGGAGGGAAGAGGAGAGTACGGAAAGATGTGGCATGGCAGCCATCGCTTACGGCTATCAGTGAGAGTCTGAGGAACGATGACTGATGGAGATGTTCCTTTCTTTTTTCTTTTATTTCCTGGTTTTTTGAGACTAATGCTTTTCTTTGAACAAATTAACAACATTAATTATTTCTCCAAGTTTCAAATAAAGATACAGTCTGTTTGGGGGTGGCGGCCTTTAGATTTGCTAGCTTCTTGGGAAGTCATTGTGGTTGTTTTTCGGCACGTAGCAGGCAGGGCACCCTCCTTTTTCTTTGTTTTTAATTATTTGATACAAAAAATGCCACATGTTCGCCGTTATCCATTGATCTCTTGTATTACAATTATATATAAATAAATAAATAAATCGTTTTGTATTGCTTCGTGTGCGTTTCTTTGATCAGTGTAGGTGAGGATATTATGTCTGCATCCATGTATGAGTTTATTAGAAGAAAGCACGCCTGTGAAAATCGTTGTTGTTTCCGTTGAAGATTAATGAACAGTCAACAACCTTAAGCTGTCTGTCAGACTGTCAGTGATGCTAATGGTTGCAGCACTATCTACCTTGTAAACAAAGAAGATAAACCCTAGCTGGTAAGTTTGTTTTTGGGTCTTCACAGAAACCATATTTATCAAAGTGTGTGCAGAGGAATATAATGGTTAAACCCTAAAAGCCAAATGGGACGAGTTCATTTTTTTGTTGGTTTTCTTGACCTGTTGTGCTTGGAGTTTGGCTCCCACCATTCATCATTTTTTTATTTTTTTTTTATAGGGCCCTACTTTTGAGTAGTCCTCTTCAGGACCTCTAGTTATAGAAACGACAAGAAGAAAGGAAAAAGCATCCTTATTGTGGTGGATGTTAACTGTGATTTATTTTACAATTTCTAATTGTTAAAAAGAAACAAATGTGCCGAGGTCATATGAAGTTAGATAAAAAAAAAAGACAAACGTAGTTGGGATAAAATAAGAATCAATTAGTTATAATAAGATGCATAGTCATTGAAGAAGACCATTATATGAAGTTATAAATGTGGAGATGGGTGAAGGTGCAATATTAAGTTGCAGTACATAAAACCATTCATCAAAATTAATGTTTTTAGTAAACAAGAATTCGGTAAAGATTTCATGTCATATACGGTGTTGGAACTTGGAGGGCAAATTTTTATTTTGATACTATCAGTTATTTTAAGAGTCAAAAACAGCATCACTGGAAGATCCGATAGTTAAGAACCCTTTTTTTTTTTTTTTTTTTTTTTTTAAAGAACCCTGTTTTTGAGTAACATTATCTTATTAAATGCTGTCGGAAAAAAATAAAAATCACAAGAAGAAGAAAACTGATAACTGATAAGAACCCAACCCCAAAGGATATAACGGACCAAAGGATATAACGGAGAGAAAATACTCAGTTCCTCAGTTCCAGTCTTTCGCGAGAGAGAGAGAGAGAGAGAGAGAGAGAGAAGGCGACGGTGCGAATGGAACTGGAAGACACTGTAGCAGTAGAAGTGAGAAAGCAAGAGGAGGTGGTGGAGACATGGAACCAGAGAAAGCAAACCCAGATACTGCAACTCTCCGAGAAGCTCATCCATGGGGATCTTGATTCCCAGATAGAAGCAGCAAGAGATATCAGAAAGCTGGTCAGAAAATCGTCTTCGTCGTCTTCGTCTTCTTCGATGAAAACCCGCTCAAAGTTGGCAGCGGCGGGCGTGATTCAGCCCCTAGTTTTCATGCTTGTCTCTCCCAGTCTGGATGCCCGGGAAGCTTCTCTCCTCGCTCTCCTCAACCTCGCTGTACGCAACGAACGGTAACGTCTCTCAACCTCTTTCTCTCTCTCTCTCTCTCTCTCTCTCTATTGGTATTTCCTGAAAGCTTTAAACTTGACATGTGGGCTTTGGTGTTTATCCTTGGGCGTGCGTATTTTTGGGTGTTGCCGAGGAATGGTTAAGAATGAAAAAATTACGGAAATTTGGTATTTTTTAGGGGTTTCAATTTGGCAGGATTCCGAATGTTTTATAATGTGACATGTTGGAAGTCGAATCAGCATGCTATATGGAGGGTTCGTTGGTATATGCTGGAACTCGTTGAAAATGTTTGTGGATGCTTATTGGATTTTAGGAATTGAATTTTTAAGGTGAGCGTCCGTTTGAGGCATTTCTTTCTTAAAATTTCTGAGAAATGGTAAGAAAGAAAAAGAGTGTGGAATTTTGTGTGTTACTTAGGGTGTTTTCTTATTATAGCTGTAGACTCAGAAATTTGGGTTCGATTCCCTTTAGGAGTTTCTCTGGATTATCTGATATATGATTCTGGTGGATGTAGTCTTGTAGCTTGGCTTTACTTCCCACGGGTGGATCCAAAGGACCTTGTCTTGGGGTTCCATGTCATCAAAAAGAAGATTTGAGTTTCTGTTTAACTTAGAAATCAACGTGTAGATGGGTTTTCTCAATTTTGTATTCTGATGTTTTTTCTATTTAATCTTCGGTCGAGACCAACAGTTATGGTGATGTCTTACTCATATTGGGTGTCCCAGCTGAAGCATCTAAATTGAATTTATTTATGTTTGTTCACATTTGGTATAATAATTTGTTTATATCTCACTTTAGGAGAGCTTCATGAGAATCTGGAAAATCTTGAATTCTTTGTCTGGTTGGTTGCTGATAAAATTGAGAAAAGAGGGTTAAGAAGGAAATTTCTATGTACGTGATTTCGATTTTTTACGAGGTTTTGACATTAAGAAAATATATTCAATCACTCTACTTATTTGTGTTTGGCTGAGTTTGGGGGAACACCATGGTTCTTTTTCACATAAATGCTGAAAATACTAATACTCAGTGATTATCTCATTTGGTCTTACATGAAAAATGAACAGACGGAAAGAAAAATTCTTGAGATCGTTGAAAGCTGAGCTGATTCCCTATCATTTTGACAGAAGCCAAAAGGCTTTATAGGGTTTTATGAACTTTTTTTTGAAGGCCATAGTTCATGCTGATAATTTGGATGGAGAAATTTGCAGTTGGTTGATTCTTTGTGTGAGACTAAACAGCTTTGTGGGATTACTCTCTTTGTCGGCATTGTATTGAAGTATGCAGTTGGGGATTTTTAATATCATAACGAATGGTTATATGATAATTTTGATTCTGGAATTAGGTTTAAAATGTTTTTGTTAGTTTCAAGGGGCTGAATTGGGGCCAGATGCGGACTTGTTTGTGGTGTTCAAATATACAGACTTGTCTTTGCAGACCCTGTTTTGTATTCTTTACCACCGTCTAGTATAGCCCCAGCACTCTGATATCAAGAAAGCAACCTTTCTCGTCCTTTTTCCGGGAGTGGATCCTTTTCAGTTGTAGAAAAATAGATTTTGCCTGATGAATGAATGTTCACCACAGTGGTGCATTCTCATTATCAGAAGTGTATCTGCTTGAAAGAAATCCTTTGCTACATTTGATTTTCAATTTTCTGAATGCCGGATAATATTTATTTGTTTGTTTGAATTTGTTGATTGTTTGATATGCTGTTGATTTTTACTATAGGGTCATTTATATTTTTGAATTTATCAGAAACAAGGTCAAGATAGTCACAGCAGGTGCTGTCCCTCCTCTAGTGGAGCTCCTCAAGCTCCAAAACGGCAGTCTGAGGGAATTAGCCACTGCAGCAATCTTAACACTCTCAGCTGCAGCACCAAACAAGCCCGCTATTGTAGCTGCTGGAGCTACACCACTCCTGGTTCAGATCCTCTGTTCTGGAAGCGTTCAAGGAAAAGTTGATTCTGTTACAGCCCTACACAATCTCTCCACTAGCACAGAGAATGCCACTGCAATTCTTGATGCAAAAGCAGCTCCCCCTCTCATTAACCTCCTTAAAGAATGCAAGAAGTATTCCAAATTTGCTGAGAAAACTACAGCCCTACTTGAAATCCTTTCCAACTCCGAAGAAGGACGAATTGCAATTTCAAATTCTGATGGCGGGATTTTAACCCTTGTGGAGACGGTTGAAGATGGATCTCTAGTCAGCACAGAATATGCAGTTGGAGCTTTGCTCTCTTTGTGCCAGAGCTGCAGAGATAAATACCGGGAACTGATTCTTAATGAAGGTGCAATCCCAGGCCTTTTGCGACTGACCGTAGAGGGCACAGCTGAAGCTCGGGAGAGAGCTCGTGCACTTTTGGATTTGCTTAGAGATTCTCCTCGAGAAAAGAGACTAGCCTCCTCAGTTTTGGAGAGAATTGTTTATGACATTGCTGCCCGGGTTGATGGAGCAGATAAAGCTGCTGAAACTGCCAAGAGGTTACTGCAAGACATGGTTCAAAGAAGTATGGAGCATAGCTTGAGCCGCATCCAGCATAGTGCTGCATCATGTACACCCTCGGATATTCGATCTACATAATTTAACCCAATCTATTTTTTTTTCTTTTTTTGTGGGCTTAAGAAGGTAGTTGACTAGAAAGTGGGGATAGAGTTTTAATCGGAATCTCTTTTGTTTGGCAAAGCTCCTGTACCTGGCAAGTTTTAGTTTATTATTGAAGGTGGAAATAGCTAAAGCTAAAACGAATCAGATTTTAGTGGAGAGTGGTGCAATGTTACTAACCTCTTGGGTATGTTGTATATCTTGATTTTGGTGATGTATATAGATATATATGTGCCGTACGTACTGGACATATATTGGTTTTAATCAGGAACGTAGGCGATGGAAGCTGCATCACCATGGGACTCTAGTCGGGTTTGTTCAAAACTGTGTGTGGATGGCATTATTTTAGCGGATCCCATACTTGTTTTTATTTCTCACTTATGGCGGTGACCGTGAGAAAGAAAACAGTGAGTACAAAACTTGAAGTAGCTTGAAACATTCAAGGTGCACCTAACCTAACCTAACCTATACATCCTTCCTTTACACCTTCTTCTTCTTCTTCTTCTTCTTCTTCTTCTTCTTCTTCTATATATATTGTCTGTGTAAGCTCAAAGCCCAAAGCCATACATTGATACTCATTTACTTGTGTCTTGGACCTGGTAGATCGCAAAGGGACGTCGGATCTCTTAACTCGGGCCAAATGGAATTTTCCACTGTTTTTTTCTTTTGTTTTTCAAAAAATTATTAATTAATAAGTCAAATGGGTTTCCTTCCTATAATATATAGATATATATATATATATCTATATCTTGGTGATCAATCAAATAACTGGAAATGGGATATTATTATGCAGCATTTCTTAAGAAATTAATAATCTGGAAATGGGATATTAATTTATTTAAAAATCTACTTATTAACACACACTAAACATACAATTAAATTGATGTAATAGAAGTAGGTTTCATCAAATTGTATAATAAGTATTTGCCTTTTTTAATTATTTTATACAATTATGACGAGTCCATCTGATCTGAAGGTAATTACATATTTTGCCACTGTCGGTGTGGCCGTCATTCAACTCTGTGATGCAAAGCAGTAGGCCCACGTGGCTTCCTCCTCCCTTCAACGTAATCAAAGTAATTAGCTTAGATTTTTTCTTTTTTTTTTTTTTAGACCCCGCATTGCATCATTTGCCTCGTCTCTAAAAATTTAGAAAATTCTGTTTATTATTTTCACATTATACATTATATATAATTTTTTTTTGCTTATCAAATATATAATATATAGATAATGAATAAAAGAATTTAATAAATTAAAAATATATATTAAATAAAATATAATGAAATTTTTTTAAAAATTAAAAATAATAAAAATACATATAGTATCTAAGTAGGTGAAGATTATAAATAACAAAATTAAATAATTTATCATATCCTATTCTCTCCTCTCCTCTCTCAAGTCTCATCTTCTCCTTTTTCTTACTGGTTTAATAAATAAATAATTGCCACAATCTGTATTGGACTCCACCCCATCACACTTTTGTAGAAATCTTAATAGCTCACTCCTCACCTGCTCGCACGCACACTTGACTTTTTAGACACCCTACAGAGGAGAGAATTATTGTGGTGTATTTGCTTCATCTTCAGCTGGGAAAGGTAAGATACCCAAATACCCTTTATATTTCATTGTCTCTTCAAAGACTATATTTTTCTATTATCTTCCCGCATTCAGTCGTAGATCTCCTAAAAACCCATCTTTATATCATTACCATCTTCCACGCATTACTTTCAAGATCTGATATTTCACCATCCCCATTTCTAAACTCTAATTTTTATTTCTCAATTACTTCATTCTTCCACTGTTTTGCTCGTATTTTTAGTTTTCTGGCTGGTGTTCTTGTTTCTTTGTTTTGTAGGAGATTTGGTGTTGAAATTTTAGCTGGGTATTTTATGTTTGCTGTTATATAGTAGATTGGGCGGTTGCAGAAGTAGCTTCTGATCCTTAGAAATGTTGGATCGGTACTCGGCATCGAGGTACGGAGGCTTCCGGCCGGAGAATTTGGGCCAGAATGCCCTGGGAATGATTGGTAATCTTTGCTTCACTATGTTTGTGCTTGGTGTCTTAATCTTTACAATTATTGCCGCCACTTATGAACCCGAAGACCCTTTGTTTCACCCATCAACCAAAATCACCACATTTCTCACATCCACCTCCAATGCCACTTTTAAATCTGATAACACCGTTGTCAAGACCGGTGAGGATTTCATGGCCTCGAACCAAACCGCATTCGCCGCGTTTATTAACATAACAGATGTCGACAATATGAATATGACCCTAGTTTCAGACCATGGTACTAGTAGTACCCTCGAAGAAACCCATTGCGAGGGCAGTATGGATACCCCAATTGATTGCAGGGACCCTGAAGTCTTCCATATGATGATGAGGGCTGCTATAGAACGGTTTAAGGATATCCATTTTTACCGGTTTGGGAAACCGGTTCCTGGGTCTAATGATAGCACCTGTGATATGGCATGGCGATTTAGGCCCAAGGAAGGGAAGACGGCCTCTTTTTACAAGGATTACAGGAGGTTTGTGATTTCAAGGTCTATGAATTGTACCCTTAGTGTGGTTGAGATTGGTGATTACCACACAGGGGTGAATGCGAGGAAGAGGAAGAAGAATCAGAAACCTGGGTTTGAGAAGAAACCAGAGAAGCAAGACCAGGTTACTACGTTGCCTGTTGTAGGGGAGGTTGTGAATGATGCCCTTCCCGTGGTTGAGTCTGAAGGTTCATTTGGCCAAGGGAAATACTTGATTTACGAAGGTGGTGGTGATAGATGCAAGAGCATGAACCATTACTTGTGGAGTTTCTTGTGTGCTTTAGGTGAAGCTCAGTACTTGAACCGAACATTGATTATGGATCTGAGTATATGTTTGTCTTCAATTTACAGTTCATCGAATCAGGATGAGGAAGGCAAAGATTTCAGGTTTTATTTTGACTTTGAGCATTTAAAAGATGCAGCATCTGTGTTGGACCATGGTCAGTTTTGGTCAGATTGGAATAAATGGCAGAAGAAAGATGGGTTGAGTCTCTATCTCGTGGAGGATTTTAGGGTCACGCCAATGAAACTTGCTGAAGTGAAGGATGCTTTGATTATGAGAAAATTTGGGTCTGTGGAGCCAGACAATTACTGGTACAGGGTCTGTGAAGGGGAGACAGAGTCTGTAATTCAACGACCATGGCATCTGATATGGAAATCAAGACGGTTGCTGGATATAGTGTCAGCGATTGCATCGAGGTTGAATTGGGATTATGACTCTGTCCATATTGTGAGAGGGGAGAAGGCAAGGAACAGGGAGCTCTGGCCTAATCTTGATACAGATACTTCACCTGATTCACTTCTATCAACCTTGAGGGACAAGGTTGAAGATGGGAGGAGCCTGTATATTGCAACAAATGAACCTGATACATCGTTCTTTGACCCTTTGAAGGATAAGTATTCTACTCATTTCCTTGACGAGTACAAGGATCTTTGGGATAAGAACAGTGAGTGGTACTCAGAGATGGCAAAGCTTAACCAGGGGAATCCAGTTGAATTTGACGGTTACATGAGGGTTTCAGTGGATACAGAAGTGTTCTTGAGAGGGAAAAAGCAGATTGAAACCTTCAATGATCTCACGAACGATTGCAAGGATGGCATTAACACCTGCAGTGCTTCGGCCAGCTAATGACCACGTATGAGGTTCCAAAAGTTGCTTCTTCCCCACGTTTGGGAATATCCAGGTGTACCTTTTAGTTATTCTGTGTTGCATCTGAGAACTTGTAAGCTTGTTTTAATTTATTGTTTTAATGAGTTTTGTACCTGTAAACCCAATTAGGGATCTTTCAATACTAGTTATCTTTTGAGATCCTAATTGAACTTATGTTTCTTGAATTTAATTTCTGAATCCAGTCGTATGGAAATGCTTCTTAAAGATTATTTTTCTGTTGATGGTCATATGAATCTATACAACTCAATGCTTTTATTTTATTTGGCGTTTTGATTATTTATATCCCCACGAGCCATGCAAGTTAGAAGTGATTTCCATTTTTGCACTGAGGTATTTTATGCACGAAATCGATCAGGGCTCATCTTTAGGGTGACAAACAGTACCTCAGTTATGGCTGTGAAAGAGGAGTCATTTCAAGATGCTCCAGAGACTGTAGAGCAGAACAAATCATCCTATTCCTATTAAGGGTATACATTTATCTTGATCCTACAATGTTGTTCATTATGAATGTTATTCGTGCTCTTTAGTATAGTTTACTTGAATTTTTTAAAAGCTTGGGGGCCATTGTATTCCTCTTCATTTCCACAACGAATTATAATGTTTACCTCTGTTTAGTATATGCTTCACTTCTTTCTTTCATTCTTTCTGTTTATATTTTTTTCCCTTCTGTTTGTTTTTTTTTTTTCTCTGTTTTTTTTTTTTTTTTCCTCCCTTCGGGGTTCCTCTGCCAACACTTTTTCTTTTGAATCAAACTCAACTCATTTCAAACCAATTATTGATGAGACCCACTACTTTTTCAACTTTCCATAAAAAAGTTAAACTCATCTCAACTTAAAAAGTTAAACTCATTTTCACCTAAAAAAGTTAAACTCATCTCAATGGGATCCACAAAATATTATTATTTACAATTCAACTCATCTTAACATCCAAACCTAAAAACAGCTGCAGGGTTTTGGAATTATTATATTTCTAGTGGACACTGGACACAGACTTATATAAGTTGCGAATATGTGACAAAAAGGATAAAAAATAATTTTTTAAAAAGAGATTCATTTATTATCATCTTCCTTATGAAAATCAAGTAAAATAACCATGAAACCCATTTTTATGAACACTATTTTCTGCAAATATCATCAAGTAACGAGTTATTCATGTTTCCATACTCTTTCTCATATTCAATTATCTCCCATATTTTCTTTTAAAATTCAGTAATATTCATGAATCATTTGGCTACAGAATTAAAAATGCACAAGCTGATAAATAAATCATGAAAATTAAAAGGCTGCTAATTTTAAATAAAAATTAGTAATTAACTAAATATGTTATTTTCGTTTAGTAATTAGCCATTTAATAGTAATGCAATGAAGAGATTTTTATAGGAATAGCCTTCATTTACTAAATAATATAAAAGACTTCATTTACTAAATAATATAAAAGAATAATACCGCCTCAAATATATTGTTCAAAGTTACCGCTAGTAAATTTGTTTTATTATTATTATTATTAAGAAGATTACCACTAATGCATTTATATATTTTTTATAACCCTTCAAAAAAACCCACACAAGCACCTTATATAAAAACATTGTTGATGATGTGATGTTAGGGTACAAAACTCCAACTTCTAAAATTGTATAACATACAGATTTTTATCTTTTTGAGCACGCTATCAAATTAGCTACTCAAGTATCCAAGTTTGTGTTTCTCACTGACTCTGAGTAAACCAGTGAAATTAACCATTCACTAGCGTTAGTAAACCAATTAGGCTATATTAGATTGCTGAATAAAACTCAACTCATCTTAAAATAATAATTGATGGATCAATTGCTTTTTCAATCTCGTAAAAAAATTAAACTCATTTCAACTTATTTTATACATTTTAACCTAAAAAGTAAAACTCATCTCAATCTAAAAAAATTAAACCCATCTTAATAGGATCTACAAAATACTACTATTCATAACTCAACTCAACTCTTCTCAACATCCAATCATCCAATCGCAGCCATAATTTCTTGAATTGCTAATTGAAGCCACCATGATCACTTGAAACATTCTGCCCTCAAGAACAAAACTCCTCAGCCTAGCAATATTGCATTATGAATGTTACCAATTTTTAAAGTGGGTGGGCACTGTCGGGCCCAAACAAATTGCAGAAATGAAAGTCATCCTTGTCCCTCCTAATTTCGTAACAAAATGATAATATTATGCCTATTATAGATAACAGCAAGTGAATCCGGTAAAATTTCATTTCCTACCGGTCTTCCATCTTTTGACCGGAATGAGGGTCACCTTTTTCCCAGAGTTGTTAGTCGTAATCTCTGTTGGCCGTAACATGGAAATGGCGGCTTGATGCCGATTCTTGTTTTCCTTTTCATCTGTTAGAGGTTTCACTTCAAATGCACCCCTGGTCAAACCTCTAGCAACCTGACAGATTAGAGCTTTGTCAATTAATTATTAGCATTGCAGATTATAAACATGTATCGATTTATCTAAAGAACAGCTGCTGAGCAACTCCCTACCCTCTTTTCTCCCGATGTTGTTCTCGTAATATTAACAAAGAGAACGAGGGATGGTTAACTCATCAGGTTGTTTTACAAAAATCATGCCTACCCTTCCAGTAATGAACTTGATGCTAACCACCGTCATGATTGTATGGAATTTCCAGGATCTAAATGGAAAAATAAACTCGCTAATCAAGCATACCTTTAGGAGAATCCAAACTTTGAGCGAGCTACTTAAGATGGCAAGCCTAGTCCTTTTCCCGGAAGTTAAATAGTTGCACATGTGGTGGTCAACCCTCAAAATAAATTTTGGCCAGGACTTTGGTTTCCCGGGATCTGCTCTCTGGTCCATCATTGCCTGAAAAAAGAATAGATAAAACCAAACAGGTATAGTGATAACAGCACAGTATGTCAGTGGAACCCTAACGTTATTATTTGTAGAGGTGCATCAGAGATATATCGTCCAAATTATGACGAATTCATAAGTTAATGAGATTCTAAAGCCCACTTTATACAAAACTTTAACTTGAAAACTAACTGCCTTGTAATTTCTCATTTCATTATTATTATTTTTTTAGTACTTTTAGAAGGAAATTCATGATAGGAATGTGTTGTTTTATCCCCACTAGCATGTTGCAAATCTTCCCAAGTTTTTTGGTGTTTCACTTTTTAGAGTAGATAAAGTAGAAAACTAAAACACTTTTGACACTGTAAAACTTACTAGCAACCGACAAATTTCTTGTTCAATTTTTGAAAAGGAGGTCTCTAAAGCTTCAACTCTCCCGGTAGCATGACAGCATGTGCATGGCTCACTAATCATAAATGTCACACTAGGCCGAACCTGTCAAAAATTGTGCCACAATTCATTAGATGAAAAAAATCAGTTGAACTCCTCTATTACCATGTCAAACTTCTCAAATGAATATTCTTCCTGCAAATTAGATCATGATATTGTATTTTCATTCCATTTTATGATTAAGCCAATCCCAATAGTTGGGAGGAGGCCATGTTGGTTTTGGAAGATTCCTGGAAATTGAAAGAAAAGAAAATAGTGAATTTAAAATCAAGGAACATACCCTCTTTCTTGTTATTTCCATAAGTCCATGCCTAGATAATTCAGAGACTTTCACCATTGACCTGTCTCTCTCCACAGCCTTCTTAACCTCTTCATAGACCAATCTCTTATTTGCTGAAAAGTAAGATAATGGATGATAATTGAATAAGAATAAGTCATACCCCTTTAATGATAATCACAGAAACCTAGAACGTCTTTTGCAAGTGCTGATTTCTTAAATAAAAAATGATAATAACTTCATATGATCGTTAACTACAAAAGTTCTCCCAATTCTTAACATATCAAGCTCTCCCTCATGCATTGCTGTAATATGATTTTAATACAAAACGTTCTTTATTTATGTTGGCAAAACCTTTCTAAAGAAGGAATGTGGTGCAAACCCAAATTGATATGAGGTATCAGTTATTTTTTCCCAAATCACTTCAAAATAATATCAGTTATTTTCCCCCAAATCATATATATTTACAATATTAGTTATTTTCCCCCAAATCATATATTTATGCTCATTCTTGACTTGTTAGTAAATATTTGGTTTCAAGTTTGGAGGTGATTCTGATTTCGATTTTGACCACATTTTTTTATAGGATTCTTGATTATTTATGTATTTATTTCTCATACAATAATTTAGATTTTTCCATTTTTGGAAAAATTTTCATAATTTCGAATTTTGCAGTTATTTAAGTCCAGCTTGTGGGCTTTATAAAATAATTTCAAATTTTACTATTAATCAATATTATTCAAAGTTTTCTCTATGTTTTGGGTGAATCTCCTGTCTTCTCTGTATTAATCATCTGTTGAAACTAGCCGTTAGAATTAATCTAAATTCTATCCGGCATCAGTTGGCTATCAGAGTCTAGGCATCTTTCTTGGGGTTATCTCATCAATTTTCGTGGCTGGTGGTCGTGGTCGTGGTGGGCAGGTTCAGAATGAGGAAGTCCCACAACGTGACTGTAGCGTTCAGGATGTGATGATTGAAGATTTGCAGAGATAGGCTGTAGAGTTAACCTAGCATCTAATGGCGCAGGATATCAATGATCGTGAGATGGAAGATCACGATTCCGATTCCAGTTTTGAGAACCTATATCACAATCGTGCTCTATTCTGGGAGCACCGTGGTTGAGAGGAGCGTCATGGGGACCTCGATTTTAGAGTTGATTTACCAGAATTTGCTGAAAGTTTCGTTGATTTATTGCATGAGGTTGAGTGGATTTACTACTTTGAGGAAGAAGAGTTTGAGGATGGACATTCTTCCATAGGGTGGAACTTTATACCAATCTACGATACCTATCATGATGAAGATAACCTAGTGGATGGGGTAACTATATTTACTAAAAACATAGAAAATTTGGAAAAAGAAAATGGTGGTGAAGTTTTGAAGTTTGAAGATCATGAAACAACTTTTGAGACAATTAACTATTTTGATTTTATTGGAGTTGAGGATGTTTTTTCATATTCTCCTATGCAAAATATTTTTTTTGGGATTTGAGATGTGGGAAAGAAACTTAATTTTGAAGTATAAGATGTTCAATATTATTTTATTTCGAGCCGATCAAATCAATTTTAGTTTTTCCATGATCATCGGGACGATACAACAAAATGAAAGAAAAATTGGTCTAATTGGACATCCACGGCAAGAAAGTTTAGAATTCCAAAAAGAATTCTCTCCAACCCGGTGAGAATGGTGCAAACCCAAATAGATATAGGGTATCAATTATTTTCCCCCAAATTACTTCAGAATAATATCAGTTATTTTCCTTCAAATCATATATATTTACAATATTAGTTATTTTCCCCCAAATCATATATTTATGCTCATTCTTGCCTTATTAGTAAATATTTGGTTTCAAATTTGGAGGTGATTCTGATTTCGATTTTTGCCAAATTTTTTATAGGATTCTTGTTTATTTATGTATTTATTTCTTATACAATAATTTAGATTTTTCCATTTTTGAAAAATTCTTCATAATTTCGAATTTTGTAGCTATTTCAGTCCAGCTTGTGGGCTTCATAAAATAATCTCGAATTTTACTATTAATCAATATTATTTAGAATTTTCTTTGTATTTTGGGCGAATCTCTTATATTCTTTGTGTTGATCATCTGTTGAAACTAACCGTCAGAATTAATCTAAATTCTATCTGGCGTCAAAATGTAAGGCCACATAACAAGTCTTAAGTTTGCTACAAAGGTGGTTAGGCAAATGAACCTCTCCTTTGTTCCTATGTCTACTTAGAAAGAAGCTCCTAGAATGCACGTGGTGCAGGTGCCAAGCTCGAGCGAATCCTTCACTGCATATCCGAGTTAAAATCCCAACAAGTTTACCAGCACACAACATGGTCCATTGATTGGATATCCTTAGTTTTTGATACAGCTGAAGGTTAACTCAGTTTACGAAGCATGACATATAAAGATTCTACGTTGGGTTTGG
>QEOT01006236.1:0-38440 GCA_003123785.1 Pterocarya stenoptera
ACAAATAAATACATCTCTACTAGTCGGGCTGTATAAATTTGAACTGTTTAAAATACAGAGAAGAAGGTCGTTTGGTTTACCATCAGTCCCTCTTAAGTTAGGTTTCGATAGTGTGGTGATTTCAAATAATATATATAAATAATAATAATGAAGTAATCTTAGGACTAGTTTAGATTTGACTATTATTTATTATTTTATTATTATTTTTCATATACTTTTTACTACAATTCAATATTCTAATATTATTTTTTTACTATTATTATCAGAATATCCAAACATAACCTAAGACTTCTTCCTGAACAAAGACAGTCTCAAAATCCAATTCCTTAGATCAGAGACCATCCATTTGATTTACATACTAAATACAAAGCCTACTATATCAATTTATTTAATAATGAATCTTTATAGTAAATTGTATCACGTTACACTGCTACGCTATGCTTATAAATAGTATAATTTTAAATCTAAATTTGAAATAATAAACACATAATATGATTTTTGCAAATGTTTAATAATGTTGTCCTGTCCATGAAACTTACACGTAAACTAATAGTAGATGCAATAAAATAAATTCGCGCGCATGGTGCATGCCCTGATCACTATTTAACAAAATTAGGTTAAGTTAAATAAGAGTGGATCGGAGTTGGGAGATCTAATAATTAAGCAATAACTATAGACTGCGAGAGCAAGGTGCTTAATGAAATTCCTCATGCCGCGCGTGAGAGTGTTAAGAGTCCTTTATTTTACTGATGTTTATGGAGCATATTTATAAGAGAAATCTAACTTTATTCTCGGACACTTTTTTCTTTTTATACTATCCTATATGAAAAAGCTTTTTCACGTTTCTTTTTTATTGGTATGCGTGCTATGTCATCTCATGGTAATTGGCGAGACACGAGTCTTATGACACATTGTTAATTTGTTTTTGCTTTTTTTTCTAAAGCCGGTTGTTAATTTGTTACTTAGGTTTTTTGGTCGTTCTTGGCTCACTATTTATTATGAAAGGAAAATATTAATTTGCCTTTTTATTTTGTTTATTCATTTTGATCTTTTGTATATTCAGTTTTTTATTTAATGATTAAAATTTTTAATATATTAATTTTTTTATTTTATAAAAATATTTAAATATATTAAAAAAATAAAAAATAAAAAAAAAAGTCAATATTGGGAGGAAACCTAACATGATCCGAAAAGAAAAAATATAGATAAAAAATAAGAATGAAAGAGGAGTTTGCATGATGAAAATTTTAACAATAATTTTGCTATTTACAAATGAGAAATGTTGCTGCTCTGTTGAGGTTGGATTTTTTTTATTTAATAATTAAAAAAATATTTTTAATAATATTATAATTTTTAAAAAATATATATTTAAAAATTTTTTTAAAAATACATAAAAAAAAAAGGATAAAATGCACTGTCGAAAGCTTCCAGCAAAAAACCCAGTCGCTATAGAGCCATCTTTTACAAATTGACTAATATATTAATTGCAGAATGTGTATATAAATATGTTTAGAGGGAAATACTCTCTCTTTCAGTATTTATTTTTGAGCAATGATAGACTTATAATCAAATTATACTTTATTTACAAGTTATTAATAAAATAATATTTTTTTAAAATTTTAAACACATTAAATCAAAATTAAAATTAAAATAAATATATCAACAAATATTATTTTACTAGAAGATAGTCGAAGAATTGTAAAGACTAGTTGTTTTAGTTCTCTTCATTTTTGACCCGCAAAGATTTCAATTAGGATGTAAAGTTTTTCTGATTAAAAAAAAAAAAGATGTAAAGTATTTCGTTCAAACGGCAGATTTCAAAGAAGGGTAGATATAGCATTGAGTCCACGTTTTTCGATGTTGTTTGAAGAGCATTGCTATGCATCATCCTACACACCACACACCAATGTGTTTTTTATTTTTTTTTCAATTTTTTTTATTTTACTCTTCTTGAAATATTTATATTTTTTTATTCTTCATCCATATAATACACATTTAATAAGAGAAACAAATAAGAAAAATAACAAAAATTATGGTATGTGGTGTGTAGGATGATGCAATTCATGAAAGCATGTGAGCTGTGAATAGGCATTGAATAAATTCGTGTGGTGTGTGATAAAATTGAGAAGCTGGGTAACGCGACCCTATTTATAACAATATAAAAAGATGTATTCGACCGTTTGGGAGATGCGATGTTATACGTGATATTTATTATCAATATAAGAAAAATATTTATTTAAAGTCGTGAGTATGCAAACGTGGTGTAATAATTTTGATAAAAAAAATACAGAATTCACATAAAAAAATAATTTTTTAATAATAAATCCTACCTTTTTTTAAATCGACTCCACGACTTATGTACATCTTAATTAGTTAATTAAGTGGGCTACAACTTCATTTATTGTAGACAACATATATAAGTTATTGTTGGGTTGCCCTGATGATCTTCAACGCCCTACAAGTAGACAAAATATTGTATCCTAACCACTTTAATTAAATTCTTGTCCTGATGAATACGATTTCTCTAATAACTCAAAAAATATTCATGTGGTGACTTGGAAAAATCGACTCTCTGTCTTTTTGCTCTCATGTCTTATTCTCTTTCCTTTTTTCCTCTCTTATTTTTTCACAAGTCAAATTATCTACTAATGGCCATGATCACATGATGCATAGTACTAGGCTACTATATATATATATAAGCAGTATCCATGATCATCATTCTTCAGCTGTAAATTCACCTAACACAACCCTTCAAGTCTTGACTATGATGGCGTTTAGCTCCAACTTTTTTTTTTTTTTAAAGTGGGAATTATTCTTCTATTTTATAAGAAACTGCATGCATGTCCTTTGTTCATATTCCTTAATTCCTTCAATTAAAAATCAACGTGCTTTTCCTACCTTTTGAGAGAGAAACATTTGTCGATCCAAAATTGATGAAGATTTTCAGCAATTATATATCTCAATACTAATATTAATAATTGCATGTCGCGATGCAGCAATTTTCAGCAAACATGATCTCTGCTTAATTGGTTACTGCAACAGATCATAACTCAAAGTCGTGAATTTCTTAGGCTAGCTATTCCAAATTGTTGCGGTGCACTCGAAGTGTCCGTACGTCAGGCTGACTATATATGTCACCCAACGAAATTGTGACTTGTGAATTTGGTCCTCCAAACGAAAAAATTAAGCACCTGAATGGCTTTAAGCAATTAATGGAATGGAAAAACCAGAAAATTGGGTATAATATTCGCGAATTTGGTTGTTGGTTGCATTGAATTTAAAGCGTACGTCTTGTCAAGCTAGCTATACCCCTCATATATAGCTTTCAAGTACTTTGATTTTGCCCAATAATTTAGGTTTAGTGTGGATACTTATTTTTATAATATTTCTTTATTATTATTCATTATGATTTAATATTTTATTATTATTATTTTCTATTATTTATTGAATACTTCAAAATATGTAACTACCAAAACGTAACTTTAGACACCAAAATAGCTAATTGTTGACAAATGGCATCTCCCTTGTTTCTCAAGGCATTGACAAAGAAGAAGCAAACTTTGAGATCGAACGTCTTTATTACATATATATTTAATATATAATCAATAGGTAGACTTTTGAATGCAATACCATTATTCATGAGGAAGAGTGCTCCTTGACATAAAGATTTTCAAACCTCACGTACAGTGGTTACGCCCACTTGGAAATCTCTTATTATATTAAAAATCATTTACAAACGGTGGGAAACGTGGCCTAATAAACACCACAAATAAATTAATGGTAATAATAAAAAAAATAATATAAATAAATCGAAAAATGATTATAATATATATTTTTATAAATTAAAATTTTTGACATGACAAGAAGGTTTGTGTCATGACGAAGGTGAGCCAATAGATGGGATGGTATTAAAAATCATAAATCTCTTATTGTATTAAAAATAATTTACAAACGGTGGGAAACGTGGCCTAATAAACACCACAAAATAAATTAATGATAATAATAAATAAATAAATCGAAAAATGATTATAACATATATATATTTTTATAAATTAGATTTTTTGACATGATAAGAAGGTCTGTGTCATAACGAAGGTCAGCGATAGATGGAAAGGTATTAAAAATCATATATATATATATATTTTTTTTGAAAGAAACGGATCACCCTTCATTTAGATAGGACATACATCTATGACTTGAAAACAAGTCATTTACAATCGTTAATAGTTCCTCAGAACACATACGTGTCTGACAGGGTCNTACAACCATTCGAAAGTAGCAACCCTCCAAGTGAAGCTCGTTTTACACTTGAACCATTTTAGATTCAATTATATGGACTGCCTCTTGCAGCTATGACAACAAAAGAGGGGAAAAGAATTGGATTATTAATAGGAGAAGTTATAGCTGTGGATGTGGATGAGGAAGGGGTAGGGTGGGGAAAATAACTTCGAATCAGGGTGAACATAGACATAACTCAACCTCTTCCAAGAGGGAAACTGATTCGAGTTGATGGTAAACAAAGTTGGATTGATTTCAAATATGAGAGGCTTTCTTTATTCTACTTTCAGTGTGGAGCAATTCAGCATGTTCATAAGGGTTGTTTAGTGGAAAGAAACAGATTGATAAACAAGGGTATTGTTACATCTCAATATGGCCAGTGGTTGAGAGCTACTGCTTTTAATTTAATGGAAACTGGTGATAAAAAGAAAGGGAGAAAAGGAAACAGAACAACAAATGATCAACAAGGCTATGTAGAGGAACAAAGTAGCAAGGATCCTATGTCTAAACAGATGAGTCAAATCCACATTGAGGAAGTTCCTCTTGAATTCACTCCTAAGCAACAATCAAAGAACTTGTCCCAAGTCATTGAACCAACAAACAAGGGGAAACACATCATGCAGATGGAGTTGCTAGATCAATAAAATATTAATGATATATAGAGGCAGCTCTCTCAAGAGAAAGGTTATCAAAAGGCAACCCTTACTACAGGTAATGAGAACATAACCATTAATAACTCTGTGGAGAATGGAAAAGAAAGGCTAGAGCAATTAAGCTGTCAAGAGTTCAGGAGACGGATTGTGGAGAAACCAACAAAGCTGTCTTTGGTACAACAAAGAGAGATTATAACACAGAGGCAAATGGAGACAAGCAAAGAATTTCAAAGATGGGAAAGTATTGGATACTGGGCCGAGATTGTATTGTTAAAAAAATGCATTTATAAGTAGAGACCAGCAAGGGGACAAATTGTAAATTTTATTTTTTAAATATTTATTTTAAATTTTTTAGACATATAAAAAAATTTCCAAAATTTTTAAAAAATACTTCTTTAACCATTAAGTAAAAAATAAAATAAAATCCAATCAATAAGTTTCGTCGATGAATTTTGTAGATAGAGTAGTCACCACACCATTTATGGCTTTTTCCCATGAGTCAAAGTGGTTGGATTACATACCACCTTGGTAAGAAAATTTTTTTACTCACCAAAATTTTCCATGGGAGCCTAGTGGCATATTATTGGTGATATAAGGTATTTGTTCCCACCAAAACACTATCTCGTGGGGAAAAAGCATTGTTTCCCACGATGAGATCAGTGTGGAAATCATCTAGATTTGGCCTCAAATATAGCATCCTCTGCAACCGATTTCATGAAAATAAAGACATTTGCCACGAAATGAGGTGGTGGAGTTCAGTTGTTGCCATGACCAGTTTTTGTTGAAAATTTTTTTTGACACAAGCACCAACTGTCCGTATAGGTGGAAAAGAAGAATAATTGTCACAAAATGAGGTGATGGAATTCAATTGTTGCCATGATCAGTTTTTGTCAGAAAAATTTTTTGACACAAGCACCAATCGTCCGTATAGATGGAAAAGAAGAGTAATTGCCACGAAATGAGGTGATGGAATTTAGTTGTTGCCATGACTAGCTTTTGTGGAAAGAATATTTTTGACACAAACACCAATCGTCCGTATAAGTGAAGTGGTGGAGTGCTGGTAATCTCATGAACACACAGTTGTCCGTAACCAGCATTTTCCCTGGAGTTCATGATGTGGGAAATACTTTTTTGACATTGTGGAAGATACCTATTTCCACGACCTTAACTCTTCTTAAAATGTATTTTCTCACTAATACATCATGTAGACAAAGTTCTGAGACACAACTCTTTCTCCACGAATTGTTCCAATCAGAAATATCCAAATTTCATTCCTTTCAATTAATAAGCAACAAATTAGGCAAGATATCATAAATAGTTACAAGAAGGACACTCATGTACAAAAAGAAACTCTTGTACAAAAACCAGCACCTGAACAACTTCAACCAAAAATACAATTCACCCATATATTTATATAACAGAAGTAATACTAGTTTACATATCTTAATTTCCACTAGGTTAACTAGTCAATCAAGGCCATGGAAATAAATCATGCAGTTTACAAATAGGGGAGTACTATAATAGGGAAGCCTATATGGCCTTCAGATTGTTCATAACAAATCGAGCAACCTAACTACATGTATACATGCATATTTTTTGTTCAAGAAACATGACTAAAAACAGTTCCATACAATTATAAATTCTCCATTTCATCTCCCCAAAATCTGGAAGCAAAGGCTCTTTATCCATAAATATTAGTCCCTCATAATTACCTGAAAAAACTATTCCAAATCATCTGTATTAGAGAATAGAAAAAATTCTTACCAGTTATCTACTAGGACATTACAGATGACAAACACTTCAAAGACTGATACAAACATTTTCTTATTTGGGACATTATAATGGCCTGATTATAACTTACACATATCCAACACTTTGATTTCATGGAACCTTACTCAAGTCTTCCTAACATGATCCCATAAGTTTAAGACCAGAAGAACACATTTAAATATTTTCCATTGACTAATCAGATTTGAAACTTTGCACTACCCCTTCTGTGGTTTACAACCTCACCTTAGGAGCCTTTTAACAACCATTAATGAAGACCTTAAGCTAAAACTATGGAGATCATTTTTTACATTAAACATAAAACATACAAGACAAAGCAAAAACCAGCCATATAAAGTCCACCATGTTTCTAATTCCATTCACAAAGCCGCCTGAAACAATACATGCATACTACCTGTAGTATATAAATTTTTCAGACCACTTATGAACAGCCCTATAATTCTTTGTAAACCACCTCAAGCATGCAATATCAAGTTATGACCAGCCATATACATTTTTACTAAGATCCATCTAAGAATCTGCACCATCAGTTTTGGCATCCAAAAATACTCCATTCCAAACATCTCATATATATATAGTTATTTATATATATATATCCAAACTGACACTATGAAAATTAACACCTTCCAAATGCAAATAGATATAAAGTATATGCATATAATATATTTCATGAATAACTAGAATCTAAATTCCAACCCAAGTTTTATACTTGCCCCTGTCCAAGGAGTACAACTATGCATAATGCTTTTGCCACTTGTCCATTACCTCTACCAGCTCTCGACAACTACCTTCCATGACTATGAATAATCAATTTGCTAAAACCCTTGTCATCCTGATCTTCTACATGCATGTTGGTGCCTGCTATGGAGCCTGCATAGATTGAAACATGGCAAATTTAGGTTCCCTAGGCTGTCATCATAATAGATTTCTACCAACCTATTAAAGTATAGATATGTCATCGGTTTCTCACCCCTTCATAATAACCACAACTCTAATGAACAACTTAGAGAAACAACAAGAGACAATTCCAAACAACTATATATCTATGCAATCAATTCAAAAGTCATATCTTACACACTTAATAATTTCCCTACAATTCACACTGCCTTGGCCATTGGATTGATGCAATCCATACAAAAAATTCTCGTGCTTCCAGCAACAGAGATGCCTAAGCATCTTGCTGAGTCTCTATATAAGGCTCACTATTATGTTCCAACTCAGACATATGGAAGTTCATTCCTTTCTCATCCTAAAAAATCTCTCCTCATAGAAACCATATCACCCATAATTTGGTTTAGTTTACCCTTATACATTTCTGCACAAGTCTTGTTCCGTTCATTCTTATTTGCAAGACGCATAAATGCCTTGTTCTTCTTCATTGAAGGAGAGGGGTCGGGAATGACCATGTGCCCCATCCCTTGTGCGTACCCAGATCTGAATCCTAAAATATTTTTTAAAACAGCCACAGCCGCTGCATCAATGTTCTCTTCGGGGTCTTTCTCATTCAATCTCTCCACCATTAGGTTTTGAATAACATATTAGACAAAATTAGCCATGCTTATATTAATGTAATAACTAGGTTCAACAAAATTTAAATCAAATCCAATCTCACATAATTGTATTCAGTTATGGCATTAATAGATTTGCCCTTCTTACCTGACCAGTGTGTCTTTATAGAACGCGACCACAGTTGGTGTCGTCCTCCCTTGTCACACATCATTAGATAGTTAATGCTTATGTAGAACAGTTTTACTACATATATTAAAGCACCGAAAATTATTATAGAAGATATCAAGTCCCCAAGTATAAAGTAGTTCAAGTGCTTGAGGGCATTATGCATGTTAGGGAGTTCTGAGGTTACATTGGCTACAGTGTCACCTTCAAGCTATAATCACACGGCATTTGGGTTCCTGAGAAACCTCAACTTCAAATTTATGATGTTGGCCATGAAAATTTATTGCACTAGGGGCATTGAATGTTCTTGTGTAGGTTGCTTTGTCTTTTACTGATTAAAAGACTTACTGCATCTTTTTTAAAAAACTTAGGTAGAGCCACAATGGTATTATAGAATTAATTAATAGACCTACAGGGCTAAGTTCCCGTGTTTGTCCTCTTCTCAATGGTATTATACTTGCTTTTTACACTCATAATTTCTAAAGGCTTGTCAAAACTGTAGTACTACTGTTAGAACAAAAATCAATAGACAATTGACATGCTATGGATTATAACAATTCCATTTATTTTGGATGCAGTCTCAGGCCATTTGACATTATTACTTTTATTTTATTTTTGGCATGTGTATGGGGATAATTAGATTTGGGAATGTGTGTGCATAGAGTGGGATTTTACAATACGTTACCTAAGCCTTGGCTTTTGTATTATATATTTACTTCCCATGTTATTGCATCTTTGTGGACAAGTAGCCTTACTTTTCGGATTCATATTGAGGCTACCTGTTGTGCTGCAGTGCCTCTCCCCACTTGGATATGCTGTTAGGTGCATGTTGTTGTAATCTAGTTGTTTCACTTTTCGGGTTCACATTGAGGCTACAATATGCTGGTTTTGTTGCACATTAAAACATTAGTTAAGTTTAGAGTGAAAAAAATATAGAAAATTATTCGAATAATGTTTATCAAACCTTGTTGGCAGTATCAAATATTGTGAAAAAACCCATTTTTAGTTCTAATTTATCTTGGGCAGTGTTGATGTACATATCATTTTTAGAAAATTCTTGTTTTATTTACCTAAGAAAACAAACAGTCCCGCTTGGAAGACAAAGACTTAAGATTCATTGAAAGATGAAGATTTGCCTTGTTCAATACAACCTTCCCTAGCTCAACCCTCACCAGGAATGATGTGTCTAGATATGAAACACATGTAGTGGGTTGTGTAGCACTCACCCTAAGAGAAGGAAAAATCGGCATGTCCAAAAAAACCTTCCCTAGCTTGTCACTCACAAGGGGTGCCCCCATATCTATGAATACTATAGTCATTACCATCTGTTGCAGAGTGCAAGGCACTTCAAGCAACTAGAGTCCTATTCCATGAATTTGTTCATTCTTTTCTAAAAAATTTAAAATACAAATTGTATAGGTGGTTGAGACCAGAGTCCAGACAATCATATACTGTAATATAATTCCAAATTAGAGGGATGTGGTTAAGGGTGCAAAGGGAATCTTCAAATGTTTAATACCATTATGGCTCTTTAGTTGGCATTTGTTTCTATTTATCTGTTAGATGTTATTAAATAGAGCAACTCTTTACTAACCTATTTTATTGTCAAAAGAATTAATTGAAATGAAATGGTAGCCAAATCAAATTGAATCTACAATCCAATGAAATCCACTCTTCAAACAATCTTATCAAGAGACTTTATACTTAAAACCTGCACAAATGGTTATGATCTAGCATCTCTAAAAAGCAAGCAGCAGAAGCCACATTAAGGACGACTTATGACTGAGTATGACTGGAATATTTGGATGTTTTTTCAAAGCTTCATCACAAGATGGAATTACTACATAAATATAGAAGTAGATCTCCCATGCTAATCAATTCCCACTCCTATTTTTTCGTGCTTTTCCTGTGTAGTGAAACAAGCTTTTCGCTTTAGAAGGAAGAATTCCAATGAGTCATTTTGTCATCAAGTATTTCGAGCATCCAAACATGTGGAATAAAATGCATGGCCAATGTGGTTCATTTTCTTTCTTTCTTATTGGGTGGGTTGGTTTGATTGATTAATTTCAACTATAGTTTCATTTGATTATTCCATTAACATGAGATAGAGAGGATTAGGATTGTGGCCCCTACCATTAGCCACCCCCTCCAGAAAAAAAAAAAAAGAACAAAAGAAAGCTCTGTTCACATCCACTCTATCTTGCTCTTTTTAGAATAAATTCTTCAAGAATTTTCTATCTATTTTATATGGAAACACAGAGAATGCCAAAATTGATTGCTGCAACATATATATGTGCATGCGTATGTGTTATGTGTGTGCATAGATAGGAATATTGAAAATTCATTAATCTGTATATTATAGTGTAAGATCAAATCATTAAATTTAGGGGACATGAACCCTTTATGCCCAACAACCATCTAAACTAGAAAAAGGCTACTGCAAATATTCTATATTCATCAAGATACACTAGGTAATGAGTTTTAACAACATGATCGTTAAGCTATATAACTCTGTTTCACAATCAGCCAAACTAGAGGAGAACAATTCACAAACAGCTGGAGTGCAGTCTAGAAAGGAATCATAGAGGAAATATTTTTCTGTTATTCTCTACTGTTATATAACAAACTTTCTTCCTTTTTTATTTCTTTCATTCGTGTATATATACAGACACTGTAATACAATGAAAAGCAATTTGATGAATTCCACCATTCTTGTACTGTCTAACATGGCATCAGAGCCAACTAACTAATTGTCCATCTGATCCTGCACCATGGCCGCGTCTCCTCCCCCCTCCTTCTGCTACCTCATCCTTCTCTCACATCATTATAACAAAACTTTATATTGACAATTACCTTCTATGGAAGGTACAAACCTTTACTTACCTGGGAGGTCAATATTTATTCTCTTTTGTTGATGGCTCTTCACCACCCCCTTCATAATTTCTTCCTGATTCTTCTGAAGCAGCACTAAAACCGAACCCAACCTTTCACTCTTGGCAATGCCTAGACTAGCTTGTACTCAACATCCTTTTTTCATCCCTCTTGGAATCTATTCTTGGACATGTTTGATCTTTTACCACAGCACACCAACTATGAACCTCCTTTTCCTCTACGTTTTCTTTCCATTCCCAGGCAAAAGAATTTCAAGTCCATTTCCAACTCACCAACCTCACACAAGGTGAGCAATCAATCTCAGATTATTTTGGCAAGGTCCATCTTCTAGCTGACTCTTACGGCTACTAGCAGTCCTTTATCAAATAAGGAGCTTGTCACTTATCTGCTAAATGGACTAGGACCCTCTTATGAGTCCTTTGTCACCTCAATCACTACCCAAGCTGACCCTATATCATCCCATGAGCTTTACCAACTTCTCCTGAATCATTAAAATAGACTTTCTCACACAAACAGAGTTGTTACTTCCTTCTTTGAGCCATTTGTAAATTTTACTTCCTCCAAACAAGACCAACGTGGTCGAGGCTTCCACAGAGGTGGGCGACAAGGTCGCAGTAGAGGATGATATCCCTTAATCGACGTGGTGGCAGACCACCCTTTACCATGAACTCCTCACAACAATACAATGCTCAACGCCCCACATGTCAAGTGTGCAATAAGGTAGGACATGTTGCACTCCAATGTCATCATCACTTCAACCATTCATATCAATTTGAAGCTCCCAAAATTTTTTTCTGCAAATTATACTGCTCAAACTCAATCTCCCGAATTGGTTTGGTACCCCAATTCTGCAACTACTCATCACCTTACTAACGATCTTTCTAACTTGAATCTGTCCTTTGAGACAATTCGAGAAGGTGACAGCACGGGACTTCCAATCCAAACATTCGGTGCCTCCTCCTTTTCTCTTAAATCTTCTAATTTTCTTCTCAGAGATCTGCTACATGTTCCATCTATAACTAAAAACCTTGTTTTAGTTCTTCAATTCCGCATTGATAATTCATGTTATTTTGAATTTCATTCCACCTACTTTTCTGTGAAGGACAAGCAGATGGGAAAATTCCTCCTCACCGATCCAACCTGTGATGGACTCTATATTTTTCCCTCAGTCGTGTCTTCGACATCGTCCCCATTTGTCCATGTTGGTGAACGAACCTCCATTGATCAATGGCATCAAAGGCTTGGGCATCCCTCATTAGATTTAGTGTCTCATGTATTGCACACTAAGTGCTAGCCCTTTTCCCCCGCACAATCTATTTTTCAATGTTCTGAATTTCCACTCGCAAAATGTCATCACCTTTGTTTTCCTTCGAGATAAGCCCACTATACTCAGCCTTTAGAATTTTTATGTGCTGATTTATGAGGCTTGGCCCACTGTGTCTCACGAAATCGTTATAGATATTATCTTTCATTTGTGGACTCTTATACCTGTTTCACTTGCATTTTTTCCATTAAATTAAAATCTGATGTATCTCCAATTTTCCCTTCCTTTCTACCATTTATTGAATGCCTTTTTAATACCAAGTTAATTACATTACAAATGTATGGTGGTGGTGAGTTCAAACCTCTCACCATTTTATGCAAACAATTTAGTATTACTCATCGTTTTTCATGCGTTCACATACACCAATAAAATGACTTTATAGAAAGAAAGCATCGTCATATAGTTGAAAAGGGTTTTGCCCTTTTAGCCCACTCCCCACTTCCGTTTACCTACCGGGCTGAGGCCTTTGAAACAACAGTATATTTAATTAATCTCCTACCCACTCCAGTTCTTCAAAACAAATCTCCTTACTTTTTGGTTTATAAACAGGATCCCGATTATAAATTTCTCAAAATTTTTGGATGTGAATGCTGGCCTAACTTACGCTCATACACTCTTCACAAATTGAATTTTCGATCCACCTCATGTCTATTTTCAGGTTATAGTCCAACCCACAAAGGATACAAATGCTTAGATCTCAAAACAAATGGGATGTATATTTCTAGCGATGTTCTCTTTAATAACTTTCCTTCCTTTTTTCCAGAAATTGGCCCACTGCTTCTCCTACCTCGTCTGTTTCACATAAAGCCTCTTTACCAATTTTAAATCAATCCAGCTTAGGCCTACGCCCAACCTCTCTTACATCTAACTCACCCTCACATCACCTCACCTCCTCTCAGCCTAAGCCCAATCGTTACCTCACCAAACTTAGCAAATTCACAAACAGCTTCATTCCTTCCTCTTGAACGCCTGCCTTGTCTTCTCTCGCACTATCTTCAACCCCTGCTTCAAATCCCTCGGTTCCTCTTCTTGTTCCACCTAGCTCTCCAATAATCACTCAAGCCCAGACCAATTCATCTCATCCCTATCGTTTCACTGATGAAACCACACCGTATCCCACTCTCCATTGTCTCACCTTTTCTGTAGGTGTTCCAGACGACCCCTTAAGCTTCTCTGAAGCTGTCAAGCACACTGAATGGAAAGTTGCCATGTCTCAAGAGTATGATGTTCTAGTCCGAAGTCAAGTTTGGACTTTGGTACCTCCTACCCCTCACACAAATGTTTTGGTTGTCGATGGGTCTTTCGTCAAAAACACTTGCTAATGGGTCCTTTGAGATGAGGAAGACCGTTTAGTTGCCAAAGGTTTTCATCAACATGGTGTTGATTTTCATGATACAATTAGCCTTATAGTGAAGCCATCTACAATTCGATTAATACTTCCATAGCAGTTTCTCGAGGCTGGCCCTTGTGCCAAATTGAAATCCAAAATGCTTTTTTTGCATGGCTTACTAACAGATGATGTTTATATGCAATAACCACAGGATTTTGTGACACCTTTCGGCTCATTCACGTTTGCAAACTTCATAAAACCATTTATGGACTTAAGCAGGCTCCAAGAGCATGGTTTGCTCAGCTAAGTTCTTAACTCCTTGACTACAGTTTTATTGCTTCAACAGCTGATCCTTTCATTTTTATTATTAATCATAATGCCATTCAAATTAATCTGCTTATATATGTTGATGATATAGTCATTACATCCTTAAAACAGTCTTTCATTACAAGTTTAATTCATGACTTAGGGATTTTCTTTCCTGTCAAAGACCTTGGTCCCTTATCTTTCTTTCTTGGCATATAAGTTGATTACACTAGTGATGGTATTGTTTTGTCTCAGAGAAAGTATATCAAACAATTGCTTGCACTTAGTCATATGCTTAATGCAAAACCCATGTTATCCCCCATGGCTGCCTCTTTAAAATTGTCCAAACTTGATACTCCTGACTTTGAGGATGTTACACTTTATCGAAGCATTGTAGGTGGTTTACAGTATCTCTCCATCACTAGACTCAATACATCCTTCTTTGTCAACAAAGTTTGCCAATTATTCTCCAAAATTACTACATTGGAGTGCTGTGAAGCGTATTCTGAGATACTTAAAATCCACTATCAATGATGGACTCTTTTTGCATCAAAGTCTAGTATTAATCTTCAAGCTTATTCAGATGCCGATTTGGGTGGGTGTCCTGATCACCGTAGATCAACTTGTGGTTTTTGCATTTATTTAGGCAAACATCTCATATCCTAGAGCTCTAAAAAGCAACAAAACAGTTGCTAGATCCTCAACTGAAGCAGAATATAAATCAATTGCTTCATCTGCAGCTGATGTTATTTGGTTGCAAACTGTGCTTTGTGAGCTTGGTGTCTCTTTGTCTCAAGCACCTACTTTGTGGTGTGATAATCTTGGTGCTACATATCTCTCAGCCAATCCAGTATATCATTCAAGAACAAAACATATGGACATTGATTATCATTTTGTTCATGATAGAGTGGCTGTCAACACCCTCAAAGGTTCCTTCATCAGCTCAAAGATCAAATTGCTGATGTATTGACAAAACCCCTTGTAACTGACAAGTTTCTTTGTTTCAAGTCGAGTCTTAATGTTGTCGATACATCCTTGGACTCGAGGGGAAGTAGTAAGTTATATAACTCTATTTCACAATCAGTCATACCAGAGGAGAACAATTCACAAATAGCTGGAGTGCAGTCTGGAAAAGGAACTGGAGATGAAATATTTTTATGTTATTCTCTATTGGTATGTAACAAACTTTATTCATTTTTTATTCCTTTCATTTGTGTATATATACGGACACTACAATACAATAAAAAACAACGTGATGAATTCTACCATTTTTGTACTGTCTGACAATGATGATCAGAAAACCAATTTGAATTGAATTCCTTACCTGTCATTCACATGTTAGCAGAAGCAAAATCTCCATACCCATTCCTTATATATACACTGGGTACTGCATGCAATCTTCTGTCAATTTGTGAGAATTTCCTGAAATGAAATAAGATAAGTCAGTGAGGCTATATGTGATAATCAAATTGATGAGTAAGGAAGACCACAAATTGATGAGATTTATAGCATCAAGAATGAAATCTAGTTTGTGACGCTCCCAACCTCCACTTGGGATGAAACAGAGACTTAAAACTTTGGGACATGAAACACAATGTTACATACCCTCATACATGACAGTTAATATGCAATGCATCATAGTATGCAACTAGCACTATGCAATAATCGCAGGGAAAATAAAGATGAAAGTATAACTTATGATAACTAAAAACATTTCAATTCATTAGTGATCATCATGTTCAAAGTATCAAATGTAGCATAATCTTAAACTAAGGGTCAAGTCAAATAATCCGCTTCATGCGTTCTAGAGCATGAAGGACTTGGGTTATATACATAAGGATCAAATCCAGTCTCCTCTCAAGGTCTGGCTCCTCCTAAATCAGTTAAATCCAGTGCTCTATCTATCTCGACCACCTCGAGACCTGACATAACTTTTATCATTCCGAGTGGAATGATAGTGGTCCCACAAGGGGTGAGATTTACTCAAAATCTCAATAAATTAAACAACAAACTTGTGTAAAGATAAATTAAGCATGAAGAATGATAAATATGAAATGCAGAAAAATATGTATGTATCTCTCATCCAGACTCCTCAGCATTTTCAGAAAAACGGAAACATATTTTCATTCAGATAACAGTTTTTTATCTTATTTTTCAAAAACATATTTACATCATAACATTCCATCATTATTAGCAATTTATAATTAATCATAACCTGTGGTATCATCACAGTTCCCTATGTGCATTGTGAATACCTGTTGGTGACCATAGTACAACTCACGTTGCAACTACGTTATCTGCAGACTTGTTCTTAATGCATTGGTAATATAACATGACATCATCATAACATCATAACATATACACCCACCAGTATTAGGTGTCATAACATTTGACTTCGTTCCGACGTTCTTTAAAAAGAACCCATTCAACCAAGGAGTTACCACTCCATTCTTGAACACTTCAAAATGGATAGAGAAATTTCACTAGGATAATTTCTCATCCTAACCTTTAGGATCGTGAAAACAATTATTTTCACGCTATGCTTGAAAAATATTTTCATGGTATATGCATATGTGGCAAGTTTTTATGCAAAAAATGACATTTATAGATGTAATATGCAAAAATGGTAAAACATATCACATGTCATGTAAGTATGTACTCAATGTATCATATAACATGATATTTTGTGCTCAAAATGATAATTGAAATATGAATGATTTATTTATCAATAATTCATAAATAATCTATCAAGGTGTAAGTTAGAAGCTAAATTACAAATTTCCTGAGTAATCAAAAAAATGTCATTACTACTGAAATCAAGTACGTACTAAGTTAGGATTAATATTACAATAGATAAGGTTCATAAACAAAGGTTTCAAAAATGGGTATTTACAAAAATACCCATAGTCGTTCAAAAATTGCCGCTAAGGCCTTAATTTTTCACCGATTGCAAATAAATTTCAAATTTATCCAAACATCACAAATTTTATATTTTTGGCATTATAAAACCATATATATCCTTGAAATTTTAAAAATTAAAGTGAAACTAATTCAAAAAGTCACAACCTGTGTCATACACACTAGTTTATACCTAAGTATATTTTCAATTATTGATCCTATGAATGCATCCATATGAGATTTTCTTTAATCACAAAAAATTACTAAAATCTTTAATAACATGATGAAGGTTAATTCTTGGATAATCAATTTCATCCCAACTTATTCAAAACTGATATAAGCTTTAATGATCAAAACAAGATAAAGTTAAAGCCTATCATGGCATACTTTTAATCAAAAATCAAACCTTCCATAATCATTCTAAGACAATGATAAATTATATCAAACCATACTTAAGACATGTCATAGATAAATTTCTACTTAAAATCATATAAACACTCAAACCATTATTTAATGACCCGATTTTTTAACTAAGCAGGATAATCTTCTCTAAACTCAACCAAAAATTACTCCAACACTTAAAACCTCAACTTGACATGTAAACTAAGATAAAAAACAATAAAACTTACAAATTTCGTAACCTTCAAAACTCTCAAGACAACCTTGTTCAAGAACACTCGAGAACTTACAAAAACCTACTCGGTTTTACTCTATTGCTTTTTAAGGAGGAGAAGTGTTCTAAATCTTGAAGATGAGTTGTGGAGGAAATGAAGAAGTGAGTGAGATATTTATAGGTGTCCAATGGAGTGGAGACGTTGGCTTTGGTCCAAGGTGTTTGGTGGAGGTGGGCGGTGTGTAAGAGGCTGAATTTTTCAGCTTGCCTTCCTCAGCTTATGTCACCTTATGCAGGGGGAATAATAGCTTGAAACCACTGTAATTTCTTCCTTAATATGACTACAATGGTCCTGAAGAGATGGCCAAGTTGTGGGGCAAGGTTCAATTGACAAAAAGTCAAGCAAACCATATATGCTAATCGGCAGGTTCAAGTGTTTTCACTTGGCAGTTTTGGGGTTCGGTTTTGGTTAGTTTTTGGGTGGGAAAACTGAGTCAAATTTCTCATGATGGTCATTGGGCTTCTTAGGGATTGGGTGATGATAGAGGTGGCGTGGGGTGGTAGCTCAACCAAGGCAGATGGTTTGTTAAATTTCAACTCAACCAGTTCTCACTCAACTAGCCTAAGGGTACAATCAGTTTGGTCACTCGAATTGGTTTGTGAAATCAATTTCATCCAAGGCTTAGTTTGGGCTTGAAGGAGTCTCATGAGATGTCTAAAGACCATATTACCCTTAAGGAAATGACACAAAATATTGTGCCTAAGGGCAAAACAATCCATGCACTCAAAGAGGATACATATAAGCCGATTGATGCAAGTTTGGGGTTCGATATGTTATTTCCCTTAATGACATGTGGGGAGGTTTATCTAGGATATTAGTAAGGTCTAAGTATGATGAAATGGAATAATAAATCAAGAAAATTCCAGATTAAAAGTTTAAGAAAAGATTAAGAAGAGATTAAGCTTCAAAGTATGGCTTAAAGATCATTAATCTCACGTATGTTAATTAATGGTCTTAGCCAACTTTCAAAACTTAATTAAGGCATTTAGGCGGGCTTAAGAAAACCCATGGCATGGTACATTGGGTTTTCAATTAGAAGTGTATAAATCGAAGATAGGGCTTTTGGGCCTTGATGGGTTTAAAGGGCCATGAGTGTGAGTCAAGGGCTCATGGGCTTTTGGGCTTAAGTGAGATGGGGCCTTGTTTTCCATATTTTGGGGATTAAAAGGAGACCTCAAGTCCACAAAGGTGGGGCTTAAAATGGCTTGTCTTGACCTAATTGGGTCATGAGTTAATTCTACACCACGTGTTGGGCCCAAATGCCTTAAACTTTTCTTATATTTGGGCCAAGACTATCTTCTAAGCCTTGAATTCCTAAGAGGATTGGTCCAAGGCTACTAAGACTTGGCCCATAAATGTTCTAAGGTCCTAAAAGCCTCACTAAATCCACTAATAGGCTTGCTTCTCTAATCATTTGCTTAATGATACTAAGTGTCAAGATTAAGGCTAACCTCACTATCAACATTAATAAATAAAAATTAAAACCAAAATTAAAACTTAAACTAAAGCGTTTAAGGGTTAATCCTAATGGTTAATTAGGCGGGATGTTACACTAGTTTACATTAATAATGAAACAGGGGAGGAGAGAAGAGATTTGGCCTAGTTTGGCTAACCAACTACTCTGAGATACTCTTGAAAGTTTTCGTACGAATGAGAGTACTCTGCCATCCAAATGAACACTTCTCAATAAATTGAAACACTTCCACAGAGGTAGTCTACTGTTTCAAACCCAAGTCTCAATAGAAACATTTCTCTCTATCGAGGACAACATCCCGTCGTCCTTCGTAGTGGTTGGGTCTGCTAGAAGTGGTCGCCGATATGAGGTGGTGGAGATGCGGTGGCCTGGGTGGCCGCATACGGCGGCACATGGGGAGAGAAACAACCGAAACCCATTTCGGTTGGGTTACTGCAGGGAGAGAGAGAGAGCTGCGCATGAGAGAGATCGGTGGTGGCTGGCTTAGTCGCAGGTGTGAGGGGGAGTCGCCGATGGTGAGGGGTGAAGCTGGGTGGCCGCGTACGGCGGTGCAAATGGAGAGAAACAACCGAAACTCATTTCGGTTAGGTTGCCACAGGGGGAGGGAGAGAGAGAGAGAGAGAGAGAGAGGAAAAAGAAAAAAATACTGTAATATTTATCACTATTATAATATAAAAATAAAATAAAATAACTATAATCTTTATCATTATTATAAAATTACAATAATAAAATCACTATAATATTTATCACTATTATAAAATCATTATAATATTAATGGGACCTATACATTTTTCAACTACCTATCTAAAAGTCAACAATTCAACATATTTCATACATCCAAACAACTCAAAATACTTTCAATGGGACCCACAAATTCACTCAAATCTCTACTCATAACTATTCACAACACTTCTCAACACTTCTAGCTATCCAAACCCAGCCTAGTAAAACAAAGAATGACCAACAAAGTCGGTTTTGCATGCTCCAGCAGAGTATTCTCGATACGATTAAGGGCGAATTCCTGCTATGGGACTACATCCAACTCGTGGATGCCGATACAGAGATGCTTAATATGAAATGTTCTCCTCGATCGTAGCCCTAAAACCGATAACCCATAAGAATCGATTAAGGGATTGATCTTATGAAATGGGCGAAATCAAGACTAGTTTGGGAAAAGTACAAAGTCGATGTTTTGATCAGAACACTAAGGTTTACCGTGGAAATGCAAAAAAGAATCTGTTCCCACAGTCTGTAATCGTCCCAATTCACAAACACTGTTTACACTTAGTATATTTTATGGCTTTCATTATTGCGGCGAGTATTTTTTGCCACAATAGTACTGTTGTTTTTCCACTGAATCCTCCTCATCAGTGAACATGTCGCTGCAACAACTCTATTCATTTTCCACAAATAAAGTTAGTGTGATCAGACCACTATTTTCCACCATGCTTTGCCATGGGAAAGAAATTTGTGGGAAAAACCCATATTTCTTGTAGTGAGTGTTTTCTTTATGCCAATCTTTACATAAGTCAATTAGTTAAGTGTTGGTTTGTTTACATAAACTTTTTTATCTCAGTCCATCTAATCATTATAATTTTTTCAAACTTTCAAATACAACACAATAAACCATTCAATTTTTTCAAATTTTAAAATAAAAATTATATTCTAATAATATTTTATTCAACTTTCATCTCATCTATATAACCAAACGATGCCTAAATCTTTTGTCATCAGATTAGGGTTTATACATCCATCCTGCAAACATTATAGAAATAAAGTACAAAGATTTCTTCCAAACTAAATGGGATCATAAACTTCAGTTTATTAAATTGTTTTGTGTCTTTTGAAGCATGTGAGAGAGACATATATTTTTCATAACATCAATGGAGTTGGATGATTAATAAAGTAAAGAATTTAAAATGCAAAGGAGAAAAGAAGTTAAAAAGGTTAATAAATAAAGTAAGTCTCATATGTTCAAAAGACACATGACGTTTTAATAGACGGTGTTCGTAAAAACTTTGAAGATTCATACATAAGCTTTATCAAAGAGGCTAAAATAATGGGTCATTCCAACAAATTAAATACCTTCTCTAGAGTCTAATTCCAAAAGATTTCACAAAACCGTTATTACTAATTCTTCTAAATTTCCAATTCTGGTCCTTATAAATGGGTGGGGATTTGGAAACACAGACACAAATCATCTGCCCAAAGGATTCTCCTGAACATACGTGGACTCTTGCAGCTGGCCGGATTAGTTAACTAATACAAATATTAACTCATTTGAATATTTGATTAGGAATTTTGAAATGTAATCAATTTAGGAGTCATTAACATTAATCAGATTTTGATATCATCGATCAAAGTGTAGGTCATAGGGGTGGGCAGTGGGGCACCGCACCCCGCTGCCTCGCCCCCATCTGCGCCAGATGTAGGTATTGGACTATTTCGGCCCATTATATTTGTTTCTGAGCCATTTAGGGGCCAAAAAATACTCAGGGCAAATGGCCCATTTATGCAGGCCGGGAGCCGGAAAGATTGAGTGTACACCCTGGTACCCAGACGGAGTACCCCACCCCCAATTTGTGAGGTCAGATTTTGGAGAGAAACCACTAACCCCCGCCCATGCGGGGCTGGGGGAGGGTATCACGGGAGGGTATCACACCTTTCATACGGCGTTTTGCGGCTGTTTTCGAATGGCATTTATTCTGTTGAATTTAAGACTAGGTGTTCTTAATGGCAGTTCTAGTCATGTTTGGATCTGTTGTATTTATTCTTTTATTTGATCCGAGGCTTCTGACCGCACAGTACTTCAGATTTGAAAGAAAATAAAACATGACATCGTGACATGTAAAACTTCACCCTTTTGCAGGGAGTTATTATTTCACACTTGAAATAAAGAAGTTGTATCGATCGTGTGTACAATTCTCAAGGAAAATAAATATCGATCCTCCAGTTTAGTGCATTAATATTCCCGCTAATGAATCCTTATCTAAGATTAGATATGCATTAATTGAGAATGCAGATTACGCACGTAGGTACATAAATGTTAACTGGTCCATTCAGACGTGCAGACAACAATTATTCTCATACGTACAGCGCATGCAGCTGCTAAAAAGAAAGAAGCGCAGTACTACTGCTTCAACACACACTTGCAGAGACAACTAAAACATAGTTCAGAACCATTACAGATTAATGTCCGTTTCCAATAAACGACATGAGAACGACCGATATATAGTATACTGATTCTTGTCGAAGGAATCAATGCATGCATACCGTGTCTCACCATTCATGCCCTTCTTTATGATCATGGCAACCACCCTGATGGCATATAGTTATTAATGCTTGAGCCTGCTGCGACGACTGGTAAAGGATCATGCTGATATCTGCATTTCTTTTCAATATCAGATACCAGTATTGCTTGGTTCGTGGATCATGAAGTGAAATATCAGACATTTCATAATTTTTAACAAGATCTCATAACAAGGGGTTCTAAATAGACATATATAGGATAGAGGCGGCGATAAGGGATCGATTTTAAAATCAAATAGTTTCCTTATTACAAGCTCAGGATCGAATGCATACCCAATTTGTAAGGTGGGTTCACACAAGGGATGAAAGAAGGCATCACCATGAGTTTGATTAGCAGGCTGTCGGCCGTATCCCACATCGTTGTCATTTGCATTCAGTTGCAGTGAATTTATGTGGTATCCTTCCACCAGCTGCAAAACAAAAGACACAGCTGAAGATATATTCATGTTCCCGCTATTACTGTGGATATATATAACTAAGTATTTTGGTTATGCAATTTTCGCTGTTGCCTAATTAAATTGACCATTAAATTTGATTGCTTGCCCAATTCATAGCTCTCTTAATTTTTTTCGTTTCCCGCATATAGATTTAGTTACTTTATGTGATTATTAGAAGGTTTTATGAGCAGAAAATTATCATTTGGTTTTGAAACGATTAATGCAACTGATCATATATATCAGATACGGAACTCTTTTTAATAAAGTTGGTATATATTAGAATAAGGAAAAAAAAACATTTAATGCCTTCTGTGTGTGTATGTGTATAAAATGATTTAGCACCAAAACGGTTGGATATGCTGCCTACCCTTTGTTTCAGTGTCTTATTTGCTTCATTGAGCATGTGTTCCTGCATAAATTAAATATGAGATTAGTACATATAAATATATATATATATAATATGCATGGGTGAGGATATGTACAACCATGCATGTAAGGAAGTTATGAAGTTTCTGATCATCATACCTTACGTTGAAGTTCAGTGAGCTGATCCAGCATGCATTGAGTCTGTCAAAAAGTGAACAGCGGAAGTTATTATTTATGATTTTATCCTTTACCATGATCAACTTCATACTGCTAGGTTATTTTGTGTGTGTGTATATATATATATATATATATGCTTCAGTGTAGAAGCTATACTTCATTTTGGTGGTTATTTTTAATTCACTGCCTTGCAATATTGGCTGATTGGATAATGAAAACAAAAGGTACATTAGGTACTTAATTAACTCGACATTAATGACAACCTTTCTTTTAGCTTGGAAGTTCTAGTCTTCTAGATCAAGTACTGCAAGCTCTTTTATATTATATTACTAGTTGCAAGTACTACTCTGTACTGATGATCATGATCATTTAAGCAAGTAAGCAACTTCATCTCATATATGCTAGAATCAAGTGTCATATAATTCGAAACTCCTCACGGCATGTAGTTTCAACATCTAAATAAGAGTGTATTCAAGATGATAATCGCACGTGCCATTAAACCTATATGATATGGTAAGATGGTACCCGTGTTGATCTGATCTGCTTGAGTGACATGTCCAGCTGCCTTTCCAGTGACTCGAGCTCTTTGATGCTTAAAGGGCCAAGATCTTCACCCAGAAGATGCCTTATAATAATATGAGAACCAATATCCATCATGATCAAATGCATATATAACTAGCTAGTGGGAAATGATTTTTCCCATGTTTTATCCAGTTTTGCACATATATAACTGACATAGAATTAATAAAAGATCAAAAATGATAAACACGCATCATTTTTTATTACAACACTTTATACAACAATGCCTTAAAATGATCAGGTATTTTTATAATCTACTTTATAACATGAGTAACATCATTTTATAAAAATATATATCCTTATTTTACAACATGTATTATAAAATATATTGTGTAAATACATTCCTCTCAATCGAAATACCTTTGGGTTCGCTGCAGGGATTCAAAATGTGCTTTAAGCTTCAAGTACTCCTGCTGACTACTAAACTCCTAAGTACAGTTGTAAAAACTTAATGAGAGCAAGGACAATTAGTTATATTACAGTACTACCACAGGTTTTATGATGTATAATTTTGTGCTAGGAGACAAACATAGTATATGCAAAATGCATCAATATTATTGCTAGTATATATATAAATATATATATATCATGTCGAATGATGATATATCAGGTGAAACATATAGTGTGATATTAGTGGTGTGCAATGGAGGTTAAAGTTAAAAGAGAAAAAAAAAACACTTTTTATGTGTCAACTGGCAACGATACATGTCATGTAAGATTAACATCGGTAATATTTATATATATATATATATATATATGTGCGCGCGCGAGCTAGAGTGCTTTGGCTTAGCCATAATTATGTCTCTTCGATCCATCAAATGCACTTTATCTGATACTCTAGGATAAGGTGAACGATATATTAGTAATTGCATGCAGGAAACTTTAAATGAAAACCAGGTAAAAGAGTTACATACCTGATACGGCCTTGGCCATTCAAATAATTCGAAAAAGGCACCCAATAAAACATCAGACAGATTTTTTTATATAGCATCAAATAAAAAAAGTAGATTGTAATTATAATCTGCGGTATTTTCCAAATTAATTGGATGAGAGAAATCTTTTTAACTTTACTGGCTTGAATATCTCTCTTTTGTATATCATTTTTATAACATATTTTTCATTTTTCTTAAGATTAATCCGTCGGCCTGTTCAAACTATCTCTTTAACTTTTCTTTTTTTTTTTTTTATCGGTTAGTAATAATTATATTAATGAGAACGAGGCATAGTCCAAGTACATGCAGCATGGGACATATATATATATATATATATATATATACAAGATCAGCAACATCTAGGCCTGATTGACTATGGATATTATTAGGAATTCATGAACACTCAGGTCATAATTGAAGTCTAATACAATCGATTAAAGGGGAGTAAAGCACTAAAGAAAAACTCTAAGCACATCCACTAGCAGCTCAAGATCTTCAAAACATTTTTCGTTCCGTTCACTCCGAAGGCACCATCATAGACAAATAGGGACCATCTTCCATGTAGGTATAATTTGCGGATTTCCATGAAAATCTCTCCAATATGGTAGGAAATCAACTACGTTTCTTGATATCACCCAAGCTAACCCCATTCTAGCAAAGAATTCATTCTATAAGATCATGGCCACCTTGCAATAATGAAAAAGTAAATGGCCAACAGCTTTCTTCATCTTTTTGCATATGAAATTACATGACCAATATTCCTCTATATGATGATTCGGCGTTTCTGTAGATTATCTAAGGTGATGACTTTCTCCAAACAAGCTGTTTATACAAAGAAATCTGCTTTTAGGGGTGCCTAAGTTTTCCAAATTCCTGTGAGAATGATGAGTTTGGTATTGTTTGTGATAAGTAACTTATTGAGTGAACGAAAAGAAAACTTTCCTTTCTTCGACGGACTGATCCAAACGATCCTATCTCCCTCACCCATCCTCACTCTACTCGATCAGTATGTAAATAGTATTGTAGGTTTCAGTGAATATCTCTCCTTAATTAATTATCAACCACCCTAAATTTTTGGAATCCCTTTATATTTCCTTAAATCTAATCTCAACTTTTCAAATATAAATAATATTGATCCTTACTTTTCAGGAAGGGGAGATATTCCGATCCTTTGTGATGTTAATTAATATTTAATAAACTGTCAAATTATACGCAGTAGGAGATTTGAATGATAAATCGTGTATTCGATCAACAACAAATTGCATGAGAAATTGCTAATTTTGGTTTTGCAACTTGAAGAGCGTACGGCCTATAATATTTAGAGTAAGGAAACTGATCATGATCGGTTGGTTTGAACATCTGATTTGTGATAACTATTCTGACATTCTGCGTTGTTAAGAAATATACCACTGGATCGGTAGGATTTACCTAAATCCTTAGTTAGAACAGCACTTTACCTAAATCCTTCTCTCAGCCTCTTCTTCAACAATCACCTTTTCTCTAAAAGCTCCCAGTTGAGTAGGCATGCTAATTAAATATACAAGCAATTTATTCAAGAAAAAAACAATAAATGAGGTAGTAATTAGGTATTACCAAGGCCTCTCTCGCGGATACGTTTGTCTGGTGATCTGGTACTCCATAGTTGCATTTCTGGTACCTCTCCAGTGTCTTGAGCATGCTGATCAATGTTACGACAAGAAAAATAAGAATTTGTGACGGATTATTTTCGATGAGAATAACTATTTTATACAAAAATAAACTCATTTTAACAGGAAATAATTATTTTTGCAGGAAAAAACTGACCATAAATAAGTAGTTTTCTTATAGTATTAATTAAAGAAAGAGACATGTAATTCTTCTATATAATTATCCAGAGGCTAAAAGTGGAGATTGGTGAGTCAAGACTAGTATATTCCTGATTAGCACGAAGGTGGGTTATTATAATCTGAACATAAACTACCTGAAACTCAGGGAACGAACTTATTTTTTTTCCTCAATTGCTTGTAGGAATACTTGCCCTAAAATAAATTTAATCCACAAAATCATGTATATCATGAGGATTAATATATACTAGATAGTTACAACGGGACATTATGGGTAACCCATGGATATTAGGGAGATCACAAGCAAGAAGCTACCTTTAAACCCATCGGACTTCGAAGCATGTCACTCTTCACATGAATTAGGATCTGAAAGGAGAAAATGGTTGTGCGTCGGAGAGAGAGAAGGTGGGGGAAGGAGAGGGGGGGAGAGAGACTGAGAAGCTCTAAACTTTGTAGGGGCTTTGGAAAGATCAAACCCTAAATTTCGGAGACAGATATATGTAACAAACGTCTGTCCATCTTCTCACCTGAGTCCTGGTCGTGAAAACACCTGGCTTGGAAGAGAGAGATAGAGAGAGAATATTCTGTAAATGGATCAGGAATGGTACATTTACTCGGATGTGGTCGAGACAGTACTTCAACTAATTGGAGCTGATGAGAAGAATCTCAGAAGAACTGAAAGACAAAAGATCTAATCTTGATGATTAGTTCTTGGATGAAGATGAGAGGAAAAGAAGGAAAAAGGTCTATGTAAAGCCTAGCTAGGCCTTAAAAACCACTTAAGAAAAACAAAAATCCACTTAGAAGCTTGAATCGGGATGAATTTCTGAATTCTTTCACAGAAACCGAAGCCAGTGCAAGACACACAACAAAGTAAATTAAGATCGGCTTCTCAGATGAAAAACACGAAAAAAAAAAAAAAAACAAAAAACAAAAAGGGAAAAATTTTGACTCTAAAGTGAGAGCGAAAGAAGGGAAAGCCAAGAATATAGAAGGCAGAGACTCTGAAACCAAGAGAAAAACAAAGATAACACGAAATGGAATCAATAAAACAGTGATCTTTTGATGGGTTTACAGTTGCAGATCTAACATGAATACGAACACCGAATCACTCAACCTGCTAAAAACGCCGAGACATTCACAAAAACGGTAAAAAACTCACACATCCATAAAAAATCAACTTTATTTTCTCTTTCGAAAAATCAGCTCGGAGATCTAAATTAAAGAAAGACTGAGAAGAGAAGAATGAAAGAAAAGAAAAGGGAAGTATAGTCATGTTTTTTTTTCCCGGTCTTGCTTTGCCTTTTGTGCTTGGAAGGGTGCAAAAGTAGGTTTTGTTGTTTTGGTGAATACCTTGAACTACTGCTAAACTCGTACAGCTTTCCCCTATTGGAGAAGATGATGAGAGCAACCTCGGCATCGCAAAGGACGGAAAGCTCGTAGGCTTTCTTCAAAAGTCCGTTTCTTCGCTTAGCAAAGGTCACCTGCCTGTTGATCTTGTTCTCGATCCTCTTCAGCTCCACTCTTCCCCTCCCCATTTTCCCACAGGCAAAAATATTTATTCAGCTGCGAAAGATAAAGAAATCAAATGCTTCTATGCTGTTGCTCTATTTGTACTGTATCTCAGTCTCAGACTGTTCGTCAAACATAAGAGATTTGCCGAGCGAAAGTCCTAGAAACTTGATTGGTTTAACAACGATAATACATGCTCTAAACAAAGCGAACAAAAATTAAGGAAAAGCAAGAGCGCCCGCTACACAAATTAACTTGTACGCGTACGTAAGACTTTAATTTAGGGGCAAGCATACATTACACTCTTTTACAATTCAGGCCTTTTTTTTTTTTTCATTTTGCTTTTTGAATTAAGATTAAAAATTTCAAAACGTGACATTCTTATATAATTTATGTGAAAATAAATTAAATCAATTAACATAATTTAATTAAAACCAAATTTAATTTAATATAAATATCTTCTATTTTAATATAAAATTATAAAAAAATTATAAGTTTGATATTCCCCTTATAATTTACAATATGTATATCACACTTAAGTATTACCAAAAATGGACTATTTCTTTCTGATAGTGTTTTGAAACTCAAAGAGCAAAATAATGGATATTTTTATAAAATTTAATTTATTTTTAATTATATTATATAATTATATTAGTTGATTTAATTTATTTTTTTTATAAATTATGTAAAAATATCATGTTCTGTAATTTTTAATAAAAATTTAAAGAGTAAAAGTAAAAAAGTAATTAAATAGTAAAGCTAAATTGGGTGTAGGTGTATATTACTGGTTACGGGTGTGCTTGATGTGAAATGGTTATTGAACAACGGTGGACAGGTGAGGAGAAGGTGCACGCGGGAAGCAGGGGATTAGACCGAATACGGAAAAATGGGAGAAACCTTAAAAAGGGCAGGGGTGGCAATGAATGTTAAGGTTCCGGTCAGTGCTACGTGTCGAGATATTATTGCAACCAAGTCTGATCATAATCCACCTGGCCGATATTTCAGTTTTTTTTTTTTTTATTTTTATAAATCAGTCTAAATATTTATTTAATATTTAAGATTTTTAAATAACAATAATTAATAATATATAATTTATTTTATGTGTCCCTCTCCCGCTGCCCTTAAATTTAAATAAAAATCTTAAACGAATATTTTCCTTTCCAGTTCGAGCAAAATATATATATATATATATTTATAACATAGCGAAAGAACATGAGTTCTCTTCACAAATTGAAATTTTGGATATATATTCCAGTCATTTTGTGGAAATAACTCGTGGGTCGTATATTATAAATTTGGAAGGGTCGAATATTTTTAGACTAGAATAAATAGTTCAATTGAAATTTTTTAGTAACATATCAACAAACTCATATAATAGAATCATAGATCATAAACGAAGTGAGTAAAAATATATATAAGAAAGAATAAAAAATAAATTTTGAAATTCCAATCCTCCAATAATTTTGAAGATTTTACGCATAAGTTTTTCACACGTGGCAATTAAAAGGGAGAGGCTCAACTTTGAAAATGGGTTATATATAAATTATATATATATAAAATAAATATATTTTATTCAAATAATTATAAATTTAAAAAGAGAAATTCTATAGTATTAAATTATAATTACTGGAGACCAAAAGCTAATTTAAAGATGAAAAAATGGTCTACTTAAAAAATTATAGACAATATACACCCCTTAATTAATTAATTTATTTATTTTATTTTATTTTATTTTTTTATGAGAGGCTGACCATATTTTTTCAATTCTTTTGTAGGTCATGATCATCTAATATTCTTTATATTAGATTTACTCGATAACCCTTTATATATATATAAGCTGATTTAATCGGGAAGTCACGGAGGGTGAAATCTACACTTAATATGAGGAAAACAGCAATTAGAATGCTTGCGTTAGTAGTGGACTAGTTATTCTTTAGTTAAAATTTGATTAGAAAATTTACTTTTTTTAAAAAAATTTAGCTAACCATTTTTAAAAAATATTAAATAATAAACTCTCTAAATCTATCACTCAAATTTCATTTAAATATCTATTTATAATTTTCATATTCTAATGATAATTGGAATATTTATAAAAATGCACATTAATTTTCTAACGTTCATATTATTCCAATGGATATAATTTTCTAACAAAATGTCTTATTTTTTCAAGTGTCATATTTTTCCAACGGTCTTATTCTTCCAATAAATTTTTTTTTAACTGCTATATTTTCTCAATAATGTATATATTCACTTCAACTAAAGTGTTTTAGTCAAATCATTTTTTTTTTCTCTCAATGGATCGTTCCCTTTTTTGGAAAATGACTCCTAAAACATCAAATAAAATATATGGTTTCAAAACATAAAATAAAATGTATGATTGAAAACATCAAATAAAAGTCATAGTTCAAAACATCATTTGTCCCGTAATTGTTTGTATTTCCATTCTCTTTTCTCTTGCATTCACATTACCCATTTACTGTAGCTCACAAAAAAACAAAAACAAAAGAATATATTAATGAGAAAAAAAATATATATGGCCAGTCAAAAATCTTAAAGTTAAATTTATTAATGTAAATTTAGAGAGTTTTTGAGCCAAACTTTAGCTAGATTTTATCAATGGCTAGCTCACTCCAAGTGCTCTAAGATGAGCATAGAACGGAGCTAAAACTTATCTGGCAATACTCGTTGATGCTGCTTACGTACACTTTGGGTTCAAATTGTATTTAGCTATACGTACTATACTTTTCTCTTTTCTTTCCTTTTCTTGTTGAGGAATTAAAGGCTGCTTACCAAACAAAACCAACCTAGCATGGTAAATTTTGTCAATGAACGTACGTGTTTTTATGTATAGCACATAACTTCAAGATCTGCGTCTTATTTTTTTTTTGTACAAGTTATTTTGGTGCCTAAGACCCTATTCTTGTGATCATATCTGCACCACCAAGCAAGATTTTGGTATCGAATTTTGCAAATATATGTAGCTTGATGTAGGCTTAAGCGAGACTTAATGCGGATTTGGGTATACGCCTAGCTATATCCAGATTCGCATCCAAGTTTATAAAATGGTCCTGTACCCACTCAGGTTAATGCGAGCACGTTATTAGTTATAAAAATCTGGTTAATTCCGGACAGGAAAAAATTCGCAACCCTACTTTTAATCAAAGAACAATTCTTCCCATTAGCCATTATTTACTATACATGCCTTACATCCTATGAAAAATATAGAAAAAGTTATCAAGTATGGAGGTGAATAGTGGCTAATGCATAGCAAAACCTTTAATCGAAATATTGTTGTGTATTTGTTCATGATCATGCGCAGTACTAGGCTTGCGTGAGACCCACGGATACGCAAATTGACCCAAATTTGATTATAACAAGTTTCCTTATAATCCTGACTTGACTCCTACCCCCAAGAAATTAAGGGTACAGCACGATTCTTTTTTACAGTTTTGGAATTATTTTTAGAAATTTAGATTTGCTTCTTGTGAGAAAAAAACAATTTGTGAGATATCGATCATCTTTAAAATCAAACATCCGGCCAGGTTTGATCTCTCTCCATACGCAAAATACCACCAGTCCCATGAATTTGCTCCTTCAAATTGCGCTTTTTTCTCTTTTTTATTTCAATCATTCTTTAAAGCTAATCTTTAAACATTTAAAAAGAAAAAAGAAAATACACAAATTCACTAGTAATCACTTTCTTAACCATTAAGAATAAATAAATAAAATAAAATACACATGTGGTCAAAATAAGAGACTGATAAAATCATGGAACTAAATAGTATTATCCTTTATTTAATTAATTGGTGGGTTTATCAGTGTGCTAGTAAGTTTCTTACTTATAGACTCCTAGAAAATTTATTTATAGGTGAGTATATACCGAGTAATTCAGAAGGCAATTAAATGATTCCTACACTAATCCAATTTACTTGTAGTGCATGAGTTCCACATCTAGAACTATAACACATACAATTTACTTTCAAGATTATCCCAACGGCTAGTTAATCAACAGAAATCGAGGATTGAGATTGATAAAAGATGCAAAACAAAAAGAAAACTCTAAAATATTGATTCATAAGTGTTTTGAAGAAAAAAATAGTTGATATTATTGCCTCAATCTCAATCTAAGGAAGATTTTTTTTTGGTCATATTTTTTCTTATCAATTTGAGTTTGCATCATTTTCTTTAGTTAGAAATGAAGTTAGCTAGGCCGCTTAGAAGTTACAGAAAGAGATGATCAGGTACTACACGTAAAAGTAGAAAAGAGGTTGGTTAATTTACTTACGTGGCTTCATTAATTTGACCCAGAAGACAGAACGTGAGACTATGAGAATTAATCGTGGAAAATGCCCTTCAAGGCAGAAGATAAAAGAAAGACCTTCTCAGAAGCGATGCCAGGAGTTGTGTACGTATACACTCAACGTACGTGCCGGTGCAGTCAAATTAAGTTTACCGCGTATCGGATCAGTCTGGCGATGGATTAATACAAAAGTACGAAGACAGGGAATTCATGATGATACACTTAGAAAGTACAAAATGTCAAAAACTGATGATAAGACAACGTTATCATCAGTTTTATCAAGCTCGAATTTGTCCTGCCAAGACCCTTAATTCCCAGTTCCCAGGCCCATGCAGCAGATGCATTCCAATATATATACGCGTAAGCATTAACGCAGTCTCGAAATATCCGATAAATACCAAGTTAATTAGTTAGGTTACATGAATTAACTCCTGTTTGCCTGTTGAATATTACTGATGTTTTCAGTGATTAAACCTGGAATTAAGCATTTTCTTGTTTTTAAATTTGTTAGGTTTGGCAGAAATATGCAGTCTGCATCAGAAGGCATTGGATCATAAGTATGCTTTTAGTAGTTCGTCGAACAAAAAGGTTGTGCTTTTAGGTTAATTAGGCTCTACTGTTTATTAGGAAAGTCAAAATTTAAGATGATTCATATTCTTATCTGAATTTCCCAAAAGAGAATCCTTTTGATCACTATTTGATCCATTCAGAGAAAAAAAATCCTGTATATAAGTGACATGCTTGCATGATCATGTCCATGGATAATTATTTTTTTTAAGTAAAAAAATCTAGAATATTCTAATTATTAATTTATATATATATAAGAATTTTGAAGAGCTGATTGTGAAGGCTTTTGATTTTATTTAAACCATAATCGCTTCATTAATTTGAAATTTTTCAAGTTAATGGAGTACATAAAATATTACATGTTATATAAATAATGAATTAGGCTATGTTTTGGAAGTGGGATGAGTTAAGAACAGTTCATCCCATTTCATAATTTCTCATAATTTCTTTCTCAAATATCACTCAAACACAAAACACTTTTCAATTTCAAATATTCAATTTTTTCATCTAATCATTACCTAATCATTATAATTTTTCTAAATTTTCAAACAAAATACAAAGAACAATAAAAATTTTTCAAATTTCAAAGCAAAAATAGTATTAAGAAATAATATTCAAACAATTTTTTTAATTTTATAATATTTTATTAAATTTTTTCTCTCTTATTTTTTAAAATCTAATAAAACATCTTAACTCAAATCATTTCACTATTATTCACAAACAATTTCGCTATTATTTACAAAATTCTCATATGATTTCATCTAATTAAGTCCCAAGCATGCCCTAATCTTGGTCCCCATGCTTGAAGATAAGTGACCAACTCCACTTTAATTTCTTGGGTAATTTCTTCATTGGTAGGCATAATTTTGTTACAAAATTAGTTGTATATATGATTATATATGGTGGGAATTCACTCTGCTAGCTACCTAGCTAGCTTATGATACTTTTCATCATCTTCCTATGTAAAGTACGACTATTAATTGTCAACGTCCTATGCAAGCCTAACTGTGATATATGTACTTTATTCTTAATTCCTTTTTCAAATTAGCAATGGAAATGAGTTCTCATATTTTAGTTCATCTTATGCAAACGTTACTAGATAGTGTATGGCTATAGCTTGGCGACCGACCTAGGGCATGAATATGTCGTACTTGTGTTATTTATTACTCAATTTAGATTTCACGGGAATATATAGATGATGTAACTTCACATGAAGAGAAATGCTCAATACTTTCAACATTATATATATATATGTACGTAGTAATAAAATCGAAGTACTGGATCGATCATGTGAGTCTGACCATGCATATTCTCCACCCATCCTCGCTATTATTGATCAGTACTGAAAGGATCTTCCTTTTTATAATATGTAGATATCAATCCAAATAATAAACAGTAAGTTGGAAAAATGCTATAAAATCCAACTTTAAATTTGGCATTGGTGGGGGGACCAATAATTAATAGCACATCAAGTCATGCATAGAGACAGAATTGAAACCACGTGGGTTTCTCCGGCCGAAAGCTAAGTTTTGAACACATATATGCATGTGTGGTCCAATGTCATCAGTATAAGTTGAAGTTGGCAACTGAACCATGGGGTTGGAAAAATTGAATGCCAAAGGTGTAAACATCATGATCATGTCCAAGCCTACATCTTTTTTTTTTTTTTTTTTTTTTGAAAAGTAAACCCTACATCTAAATAACTAAATAAGTCACTGAGTAATGGCTTCAAGTCCTCTTTCCTTCCTTCGATATTATCTCTACGACATTTTTCTATTTATTTGTTCCCATATCATGTCCTTGCACAGACAGGGGTCTCAGTACGTACGTCATTGATTGCCGATCTGTCACTAGCCTTGAATTGATAATTTGATAGAGCAGACCCAACCCATGCCTCATTTTTTAGCTAGTACTAATTCCTTTATTTATTGGTGCCTCTGCAGTCACCGTGGAAGTACTCCATTAGTGCATTTCATGTTTTTTTTTTTTTTTTAAACTTTTTGTTCATATACATTTTTTTAACAATATTAAATATTTTAAAAAATTCACAGCATTATTAAAAGAAGCCCAACAGGACGACTAGCATTTTCCTTATTTATGTAAGTCATGGCCGAAAACAAAGCAATATATACATTACTATTCTTCTCTCCAAGTACCAGCATCTGTTGCTGTTATATTTTGACTAGGACCCTAAAACTTATTGTTGTCCCCCCGAAAAAACCCTTCCTGCAAGAATAATCAACAGAACCCACTACCCTAGGTTGTGATATATATATTCTGAAACTAAGAGATGATAATTTGTACAACAGATATGAGACTGATATATATGAAGAATATATATAGTTCACATGACAGAGCAAGATCATGATGAATTGTGATGTACAAGTTCACGAACTAGGCTATATGGCTTATGAAATCACAATTTGTTCTAATATTTAAACTGATAGGAAGAGGTAAATTTTATTATTTATTTTATATTTGAACTCTCTCTCACGTGTAGACCATACTCTTTCTCAATGGGTGACTCAACACATAGAATATTTAATTAAATAAGGATAGAGTGTAGAGTCATGGTTCGAACTCAAGATTTATGTTCTAATATTTTATGAAATCACTACTTGTTCTAAAAGTTTAAGCTGATAAGAAAATATAGATTTTATTATTTATTTTATATCTTAACACTTTGTGTCATGTGTGAATCAAACTCCTCCTTAATAAATAGTTTAACAAGTAGAATATTTAATTAAATAAGAAAGAGTGTAGAGTTAGGATTTACACTCAGGACCTCTGCTCTGATACTATGTGAAAATACCACTTATCTTAAAATTTTAAATTGATGAAAATAAATAGATTTACTTTTTTAAGGAGGAAAATTTTTGTCTCAAAAGGTTTCGATTTCGTCTCTAAAAAATTTTTGAGAAAAATTTTTTTTTCTCTAATTTATCTCAAAAAGTTTGTCTCAAAAGTTTTTTGAGACGAAATTCAAATTTTTTCCTAAAAAATATATATATTTTTAGATGAAATTTGTCATTTCAATTCAAAAGTGTTCGAATTGATTTTTTTTATTTTTTGGACGACAAAAATTTCATTTCTAATAGTCGATCGAATGCAAAAAATATCATTCGAATAGATTATATTGGGGATGAAAAGAAAATTTTGTCCCTAATAGTCATAACAGAACGTATTTTTGTTTTGGAGAATTAGTCACAAATAGTCATTTGCCACGATTAAAAACGTCCCAAATAATGACATTTGTGACCAAAAGTGTCAATTGTAGCGAATTGATCTCCCATCAAATAATTTTATGTAAAAAAAAATAATAATAATAGAAGCATTTGTTGCCTTCACCTAGCAACAACTAGTCATATCAAATCAGAAAAATTAATATAAAAGTTGCAAAAAATTCTTCATTACAAAATCCACTTAAATTCTTAACCATAACAAATTAATTGATAGTGTTTATACAACTCATTACATAGTACTGAACATGCAAAAAATACAAAATAATGAAATGAACCAAGTTTGAAAGTTTAGTTCTTTTGTTCTTCCAAAATCTATTCAACTCAAGGATATTCAAGTCTTGAACTTTTCATCTTCCCTTGTAGTCAAGTACAATCCCTAAAATTTTCAAGAACAATAATAATATTAGTCTACAAAATATTTTTAAGAACAAAACCTACAAAATATAAACATCAAGCATCCAGAATTTGTAAAAAAATAATATTATAACAATAAAGAACAGCGTAAAGTGCCCATAAAACAAAAACAACATCTATAGCAAACAACAAGCTTTTATATATTTCAAGAAAATTGAAAACAAGAATAAAATTTATATAAGTATATCTTAAATACAAATCAAAAAAATGATTTTTGAGCACCAAGCATTCCCTATTAAGAACAAAAAAGAGAAATAATATTAATAGAGTATAGAAAAAAATGCATATTCAAACTATATAAAAATCTCATTTGTTAGAAAGAAAAAATAAGGCAAAGTCTTCTAATCGGTTACACTGTTAAGAGGCTAAAAACAGCCTTCAATGATTTTTTGCCACGTATCCCACCCATGGGACTAACAATGGGACCTCGCAGCACACAATCACAAATATCCATGGAAGGGAAAAAACAATCTAGACGATCCCCTTTCACCCAGATCCCTCACCTCTCTCTTCTCTCCCATTTAAACCATTAGCAGACCGTTCCCAAGTGTTTATGAACGCAGAAAATGTGATGCTAAAGAGAGGAAGAAAGAAGAAAAAGGCCAAAGTCGAGAGAGACAAAGAAAGTGATGGCAGTTTTGTGACGTGGCGCCATTTTATGGTGCCAAAACATTTGGTTTTCTATCGTTCTTTTTTTTTTAATATCTTGGAGCTCATGCTTGATTTTTGTGGGAGAAATGAGCTTCAGAGCGATGTGTGAAATCTGTAATATTTTTTTGGGATTTTCATTTGGCTTTCTTTTTCTGGGTTGGTTTTATTTTTTAATCTGTTAAATTAGAAGAAAAAGTGATAATATATGGAGAAGTCGGTAGTGAAGATGGGTTTGGGATTGTTGGGAGATTCGCACACTAATGGGGTTTTCTTTTATTCTCCAAGTGAATGAATGTGATTCATCCAGTATTCTGGTTCAAGGAACATTTTTACGAGTATTTATGATCTTTCTATTTTTTCTAGATTGAGTTGGAAGAAAAAGAGAGAAATTTCTCTATTTGAATAGGGCATTAATTTACCTACGAGCTGTAAAAGTTATGAAGGCTAGTAGGAAGACGCCGACCAGCGCCGTGAAAAGCAAGAGGAGGGAAAGTACGAATAAAAGGGATTTTGTTCTTTGTCATTGTCTTCTTCTGCTATTGCTACTGCTACTATTGTTCAAAATATTTACAGAAGTCATGCGAAGACAGGATTACTTTTATTCACGATTTTGGATTTTATATGATGTGATGAGTCTCGTGATATGGATTATTGGATTATTGACGTGGTCAAATTTTATTGGTAGGCTATTAAAACCCCAAGAACGGACTAACCGTTCCCAAGAGGAACTCAAAAAATAATTATTCTCATTCCATACTTCACAAGAATACCCCTAAAATTTTCCCATCTTTGGTATGCTACTCTCTCTCTCTCTCTCTCTCTCTCTCTCTCTCTCTCTCT
>QEOT01006236.1:38454-89213 GCA_003123785.1 Pterocarya stenoptera
CTCTCTCTCTCTCTCTCTCTCTCTCTCTCTCTCTCTCTCTCTCTCTCTCTCTCTCTGAGCTATAAAATATCCTAGACTTCTTAAAGTTTGGGACACTTTATATTTTTTAAAACATTGTTAACTATTTGAACAAGTTAAAAAACATTCAAATGATAAAATTTTAAAAAAATTAACGCGTTCTAAATCCCGGCTAAATTTTTTTAAAATTTAACTAAAATTATTCCCGTTCAAACAGACACAATTCTTGTTCGAATAGACACTATTATAGTTTGAATAAATTATTAATATTCAAACGACTTTGGTACCATTAGAACGAAACTAACACAGTTTGAACGTATATAATAAACCATTTGAATGGTAAAATCTCAAAAAATGATCACATCCCAAATCTCAACAAAATTTCATTAAAATTTAACTATTTCAACTGAAAATATTTCCATTGGAATGGAAATATTTTTGTTCGAACGAGCACTATTCTAATTTGAACGGAAATCATTCTAGTTCAAACAAATCGTTTGTGTTCGAATGGATTTGGTACCATTCGAATGGAATTAACACAATTCAAATGGATATGCTAGTGTTTTTTAGCAGACAATCAACTTTAAAAATAAATGATTTCGTCTCTAGATATTACTGTTTAAACGATAAATTGCGGTTCGAATGATAAATTGCAATTCAGATTGTTATTAAAACGAGATTTGAATTTTATCTCTAAAAGTCACTTTTAGAGATTAAAAAAAAATCATCATTAAAAAAAAAATCATCTATAAAAATCAAATTTGATGCATATATGGCTACGTACCCTAGACAATATTATTCATGATCAACAATAATATAATTTGAGGATTGAAATGAATCCTTCTTCGATTTGATGGCGACTACTGACCACCACTGCCCAGCTTGGCTTTAATTTCCAACCTCTGGATCGCATCATTAATCAGAGTGGGCCATGCACTGGACAGGTTTCTTTTGTCACTTTCTCAAAAGCACAAGCTATACATTGCAGACGGCAGAGATCAGAGGCAATGGTTCATACTTCATCGTCCTCGAGGGGTCAGTACTGATGTACTGTTGAGAGTCAATTTCGAATGATTTCCGTCGTTTTAAACCAAATCAATCTGCTTCTCTCTCCAGCTTGGCTATCTTCATCTGCTTGCTTTGAGCCGGTTTTAATTAATTAATGCCTAATGGTTCTTAAATATTGTTGGAATAGCAGAAAAAGTTGGAGAAATTAAGGTATGCCTTTAATCTACGCCTGGCTTCAGGTGAAATTAAATAGGGAATGTAACACACGACGAGTCATTTATATAGTGCAGGATATCGATTCAACTTTACAGCTTCTACTGTGATACCGACTCTCTTAAATCCTATCATTTTTCTTGTAAATCATGGCTAATGAAATTGGCGTCTAATTAAGTTTCATTAAAGCCCTCAAAAAGTTCGTCATCTTGGAGTCATGTCACGCTGCAAATGTAAGTTCTTGTTTCGATATTGGCAAATTTATTAAAGCAACGTAGGTGGTAGCCTGGGGTGGGGGACCATGTGAAGTGTTGATGGTATATCCAACGGCTAAAAGTTTAATTTAATGTTGTTGGAGAGTCCCTCAAGTTACATAATAGACGTCAGATTTATTGCCATTTAAAGGCGGACAAAGTCAATGTCAATCATGATGACACGTAGACCTCATTTCCAAATATGGAAAATCTCATCGAGAAAGTCTCGTCTAGGGGAGGGTTCTCCTCCCAAGCCAAGCCAAGCCAAGCCCACGTCCTATCACTTTGAGTAACACTAATGACAGCAATTTCACTGTTTTGATTTTGTCTTTGCAGAGGTCACGTTTCTTCTTGTTTTGTTTTCCTGATCTCATCAGTTCAGTTGCACCACTCGCATCCTCAAAGCTCCTTTAAGTTGTGGTGGTGCGAGTGGCATGGTGGCAAAACACACTTTGGTAAAAGCAATGGAATGGTCACTACTTTGCATCTTTTCGAATCGTACGTGATCTTAGCCTAATGCTGCATTTACACCTATTTTACAACCATGATATCAAGTTGCAGCAACACCTACTAAATTATTATGCGGAATATGTACCTTATATATATATATATATGAGCTGGGACGAAGCTAGAAATTTAATTTAGGAGTCCAATTTTTTAAAAACTGCATTTCTCTGTTTTATTGTTCTGTTTGAGATAAACAAAGTAGGTCAAGGGCAAAGAAAAAGCTGGCAACGTACGTCTTGAAAAATTGAAATCACTATTGTTCTATTTTAGTAAAATATCTGAAAATTTTTATCAGAATTTTGGAGGGGGCCCTGGCCCCCGTGTAGCTTCGTCACTGTATATGGGTTTGCTAGTCGACGACCCAGCACTTAATGCTGGACGTGACCACTAGTACTTCATTCACTCCCTTTTTTTTTTAAAAAAAAAAAATTTAAAAGCATACACAAATTCACTTGTAGTGATTTTTTAAAATATTTTTTTAAAAAAAAAATATTCTAACAGTCAAATTTCGGGACAAACAAACATTTTCTTTTATATATATATATATATATATATATAGATACCCTTTTATACAGTCAAAAAAAAATATTCTAACAAACAAATTTCGGGACAAACAAACACAGGTTAATGATGATGCATGGCAATAAAAGCATGAATGCATAATTAAGTCGTAATGTAAGCATAGCATAACTTAACATAACATGGCATGAAATAATAAGCATAACATGACTTGACATAACATGGCATGAGTTGACATAACTTAAACTGAAACTGAGACTTAGCTTGACGTGACATAAACTTGAGATTTGACATGAACGTAACTTTAACAAAACATAACGTGAAATACATAAACTTGGAATCTTATTCAATAAACTTAATCATTAAAGTGACCATATGAGTGCTACACGGGTCCCCTTGAGCCGTGTGTCCCTGCCGATTACCGCATCACAACACAGGTATCTATACCAGCTGTGAGTGCGTTAATACGTACTCCATAGTTGTTGTGGCCCCACCTATTCTACGTGTCACAATTGCTGTGTCTCACGTAGTGTATGCTCCACAGTTGTTGTGGCCCCATACTTCATGCTCCACAGTTGTTGTAGCCCCATGAGTTGTTTGTGCCACACTTGCTGTGAACACACGTAAACTAAAGTTTGGCTCCATCGGCATTAGTGCCTGGCGCGCTCCGGTGACCAGCTAGTTAGGCCTCATTCGCAACATGTTGACTGTACTTCGTCAACCCAGGGAATTTCACACCTATTTAGACACTCCAGCATGAACAAAGGAGTTTCACTAGGATATTACCCCATCCTAGCTCTTAGGGTCGTGATTGACGTGAATAACTTAATAAGACTGTTCTCGAGATATACAAACTGTATTCGAGACGGGATGACGTGAATACGAAAAGATAAAAGTCCTGACGTAGCGTAACGTGACATGAACGTAAAAAGATAGACATGGCGTACTTTGAGACATAAAAATTATCAGACAACATTTCATTACGTGGTATACGTGTAACAGACAATATTTCATAACATGGCATAACATGAACAGAAAATATTTTGTAATATGGCATAACATGTGACAGTGAATATTACGTGACATGACATATATGTAACAGATGACATACGTAATGTGACATACTTGCAATAGATAGTAAATATGACAGAATATATTATATAACAGATAAGTATTTCTTGATAGAATAATTCGTATAACAAATAAACATGTAATGACATGGTATGGCATGGTATATATAAAAACATACGAATATAATTGTAGTTCCCTTACCCATCACACATACACAATAAACTGATAGTAAGTTAAGAGCTAACTTACCTCGATCGTCGCGTTCTATGAGAATAAATCGCGAAACATGAGGAGCTGTAAGAGGGTATTCTAAAAGTTAGAAATTTAATTACTAACAATTAGAAATGTGAAAAGAGACAACTTAGAGTAAAATTACCATATTACCCTCTACATGTGGGAAAATGACCATTTTACCCCTAACTTAAGGATTTCACATCCTAAGCCCAAAAATTACCAAAATTTACATTCCTCATGTAAATTTTATCCTAAACTCAAATATCAACTTAGAAAAAAAATTAAAACTAAACACAACTGTTAAAACTCTATAGGTCCGAAACTTACATAGGCTATATTTCCCTTGATTTGTTGCAATTCCTTCAAATTTTAAAAACTCATGATCAAACTAATATTTTTGCAACAAATATCTTTCCATCCTAAGTTTAAAACACACTTAAAATATCCATTAAGAAAAAGCTAATCATCAACACCAAACCTTTTGCAAAGAGATCCAAACTTTTAATAAAAGCAAACCCTTAAATCACAAATTTTAACCTTAATAAAAACATCTCCAAGAATTCCAAAAAAATCAAATCTTACTTCTAACATATTCACAACATCATCCTAAGATAAACCATACATTAAATCATCAAACAAAAGTCATCAAAAATCACAAAACAACACTTGGAATTTTTGGTTTTACACTTAGTCCAAAAACAGAAACTTTTCTCTAAACTAGCTTTGATAAATCTCTTGATCCATGGCTTAAAGACATGTGATCTTCAAACTAAAACATCACATGGTTTAAGAATGTGTCCTAAAGAAGATCCAACCATAAAACTTAAAATCACATGGCTAAAACTCAATAAAACATGAATCTAACTCAACAACATCAAATCTTAGGCCTAACAAAAATCCTCTTGCATAGAAAAATCATATCTTTGGAACTAATACTAAATATCTTCAAAATAACATCCTAAAATGAAAATAAGAGACTTAGAATCATCATATAAAAATATCAAAGCCTTTGGAGTAAGATTAAACCACGAAATATTCAAACTTTCCCAAAACAGAAACTGTTTTTCCACCTCCAGTTTTCAAGTTTCTAGATCTAAGGAAATCTATCATCAAAAGCTTTAGCCATGCAATAAAACCTCAATGACCATTCATAAAAACATTCTCACAACACTCCATAAACGTTTCGGACCAAGATATGTCCATTAGCTTGATCAAAAACTCCAAAACATAACATACTCTCCAGTTTCACGCCCAGAATGACCTTTCCATGGTTAAAAATACTTTTGACCGATCAAATGAGCATGGAAAGAAACAAATAATATATCCACGGAAACTAAACTCAAAGACGAACAACTTTTATGAAGGAGTAATCATGCAAAAATACTTACAAAGGGTCGAAAAGCGCCACGCAAAACGGCCCAGAAATCTGTCCGAGAGAGCGTTTTTGAGTTTCTCTCTAAGAACGAGGTGAAAAGTGATGAAATGAAACAAAGGGTGCCTTGCACGCCTCTAGACATCTGAAGGGTGAGGTATGGGCTTGAATGACCATTGATTAGAGGTGGTTATGTGACATAAAGTGGAGGGGGAGTGGGCTGCTGCAGCTGCCTTCTAGAAGGGGTGTGATGAGGTGGCTCAATCCCTCACATCAAGGAACTATTTGGGGCAGCCAAGGCCAGTGGATGGCCTGCCAAAAGGGGGAGGAAAAACTTCTTCAAGAAGCTTTGCCAAGGTGGCCAAATTCGTGGGTCTTGGTGGGCCTTAACCAAGTGGGCTTCAATTTGGGGTTTAAAGGGGGTTTGGTTAGGGTTTGAGATGCTATCAAGTCCAAATCCAATTTTTCTTGGCCCAATCAAATTTCCAAGGTTTAAAAGGTTGGATAATGATGTCATAACAAGAATTTGAGAAATTAATAGCATGTGAAAGTGATTTAATCAAGTGATTAAACACAATGCTAGAAATCGGATTAAAAAGGGTTTGGAAGCCAACTTTAGGGTTTGGGGAAACCGTTTAGGGTTTCGATTTCAACCAAGCTTTTGGGGTTTCAATTAGATTCCAACCATTTAGGGTTTCACTAGGGTTGAAACCCTCTTCGATCTGGCACAAAATTGGTTTATCAGATGAAAAAGAATAGCGTTTCGCTTAAGTGGCATGATCTCACATTTTGATTCCTTCATAATCCAACTCATTGTTCCTCTATGAGCCAAGTGTCTAATACTATTCACTATGTGTGGCTAAGATCTTGCCAAGTGTCCAAATAAAACTTCTCTAACCTAATTTGGACATTCCACACTGTGATTTTGAAAACACTGCACTTGGTGCGCTTATCGAGGTTACTATTCACTCCAAAAAAACATATAATAAACTTAGTACTGAAAAATCCTAAATATTCATATTAACCTATAGTGAAAATCGTTTATCGAAATTCAACCCCGAAGTACCCCTAAAAATAAAATCACAGTTTCAAACAGGTGTTTCGTCCGAAATTATGAAAATGGGTTAATACGCCATAAAATCCTAAATAATCAACTGAGTCTAATGGCGTAGACCATAACGCATTCTGACACTTCTAACTATCTCAAATAATTAAACTCATATTTCTAGCACTATAGTGAGTGATAACACTGACTATGTTGATAAACTAAAACCTGTGCGATTGGTTGATTCGTGAAAACTTATAGGGTTTTCACGAGGTTCCTAAAGTCAATAGAAATTCCACCAATGAATTTCTAGCGGGCTGTTACATCCTCCCCTCCTAAGAAAAAGATTTCGTCCTCGAAATCGACGCAAGTACAAACATTAAACAATCTAAGGAGAAGATGTTGCTCACCAAGGGTATCGTCCATCACTGGATGTATCGTCATTGGTCGGCTCCGGTGGAGGTGCATCAATGTCCATCGGCACAACGTGCTAGGGTAAGTAGTAGAAGCGTCGTCCTCTAAATCATACGCCATGATGCCCTGGGTTGAGGTGCTGCAAGACCTCTTCATCGTCGTTATTTGGCTCCTGACCCTCTACTAGAAAACGTTTGCGGTGAGTTAAAGGCATAGATGATCCTGTCGTTGTGTGCTCAGTGTTGGTGGCTGTGGCACGCCCTTCTGTTGCTCTGCTGGACTCAGCTCCATCCCATGCCATCTGCGCTTTGAAGCTATCCCGATCTAACCACGTAGTCGAGTGTAGAGGTAGATAAAGTTCTTCATGAGGTAATGCCTTCCTCTTGTAGCCCACACTATTCTTATCTATAACGATCACATGGTTACACAGAATAACTACCATTATAATAGAAGGGTATAACACTCCCAAAGGTTATTGACTAAACTTAATGACTTCTAGGCTGATCTTCTAGGATACTGAATCCTTGCTTAAATAAAATTACTATTCTCCTTACTATTCAAAGAATTATCCACAATGTAAATATATCTATCATTCTTAACTCTCTCTCTCTCGCTCAAATTATCAATTTGTATTGGAATCTTTCCATAAAGTAGGTCAAGTCGTACCAGCATACTCTCTAAATCTAAAACTTCAAGTATTCATGCAGTCCAATTTGGAAGAATTTAATCCATACAAAACTGAATTCGCTTTCTCTATTTCCTCAAGGAATTCTATCTGCTTAGGACTAGCTTACTCCTTCATAATCAAAATGAATTGTTCCTCATCCTAGGTGGTACCTCGATAAACGATCAGCTATTAACCTTAACTCAAGACTTTCTCTCTTATGATTGGCATAGCTCTTCTATCCATCATGAGCTGCCTCTTATTCTGACTCTAAACAAAATGATTTGTTCCTACTGTTCACGTAAATCCCCAAGACCAAGATTTACTACCCATATAAAAGTCTCAAATATAATGGCAATCTACGCTTTCCACAAACACAATGATTTACCAAAAAGACTTAATGGCAGTTGGATAAAACTACCATCACAAGTGAATCCTACTATAGCCAAAGCCTCTTCCAAACACTTTACTCTCCCAAACACAAATTCCTTTGGGTTCTCAAAATCAAGACAACTCCAAATATGCAGAATACTAATTTATCAACCTTCAATATCCTTCATTCAACTGTTAAATGACATTATATATCTTCACTGATATGAACAATAATACTCTTAATGAGAATTGTTACTCTTACCACCTGGGTAACAATTCAGCTTTCGAACTAAACTCTTGTGTAATACCACAATTACTAAAAACAGGGACTCACTTGAATCAACAGCGTACAAGTTACAAACTTCAATGACTTGACAGTCCCCTAACTCCGGGTCTGGGTACATGCGCTTGCTGCTGTTGCTGTTGTCTAAGCACGTCAGCCAGTAGACGTACAGCTTCAGCTAATCCTCCATCCATTGGGGGATTCCGATTCTCCTGATTTGTGGCTCCCTCAGGGTTTCGAGGTATCCCACCGCGAGTCATCTGTCACTTCCTGAAACACACGAGTACATGTGCTACAACCACATACTATATCTTATACTTCAAGAAATTCAAGCCTAATGAAGACTAAAATTTCAAGCCTAATATTTGGTGCATTTCCTAAGGACATGTGGATTTACAACCCAGAGACGTATTGCTCTGATACCACCCTGTGACGCCCCCAGATTCCGCTTGGGATCGGACGGACATCCGAAGCGTCGGGACATGCAACACAAGGTTACCTGCCCCCGTTCATGACATATAAGATGCAATATTCCTAACATGCATCTAGCATTATGCAACATTCGCAGCGGATAATTTTTTTTTTGAACAATACTATGCACCAAACTTATAATATCCCAAATAATTAAAGCGTAATCCATTCATACTTAACAAATAAAACATCCACGATTACAGTACGGGTCTTAGTAGACTGTAATCTCAAAACATGGGAGACCAGACTCCATATTTACATTGCCAAAATACACTATCAGGCAAATTCGTTGAGTAACTCGCGTAACTCGACTAACGATGCCGGAATACTATCCAAAGACCTAACTATAGAGGCTGCAAACTCCGCGTTGCGTCTAGTCAACCTCCTCCAGTCTGCTAATGTCTGCTCCCTGCTCTGATCCTGACACATCGCCTACCATTCGGGGGGAATGGTAGTTGGAACTACCACGGTGAGATTTGATTACAAATCTCAGCAAGTTAACAGGAAACTTCCACACAGGTTAAAGATGCATGCATGGTAGTAAAATCATGAAAGCATAATCAAAATCAATAATAACATAGCATAACTTGACATAACATGGCATGAAATAATAAGCATAACGTGACTTGACAGAACATGGCATGAGCTGACATAACTTGAATTGAAACTGAAACTTAGCTTGACATGACATAGCATGTACGTAAACTTAAAACACAACATGGACTAGCAACATAGCATGAACGTGAACCTGAAACATAACATGGACTTGAAACATAGTATGAACGTGAACATACATAATTTGAATATGAACTTAAAAATAAAATGAACCTGAGCATAACGTAATATAAACGTGAACTTGAACGTAACATGAACATGAACATAACCTGACATGAACGTGAACTTGCAACATAACATGGACTTGAAACATAGCATGAACGTGACATAAACTTGAAACTTGACATGTACGTAAACTTGAACATAACATAACGTGAAACATGACTTGAACATGAAATACATGAACTTGGAATCTTATTCAATAGACTTATCGTTTAAATGACCATATGGGTGCTACACGGGTCCCCTTGAGCCATGTGTCCCTGCCGATTACCGCATCACAATACAGGTATCTATACCAGCTGTGAGTGCGTTAATACGTACTCCACAGTTGTTGTGGCCCCACGTATTCTACGTGTCACAATTGCTGTGTCTCACGTAGTGTATGCTCCACAGTTGTTGTGGCCCCATACTTCATGCTCCACAGTTGTTGTGGCCCCATGAATTGTTCGTGCCACACTTGTTGTGGACACGCGTAAATAAAGTATGGCTCCATCGGCGTTAGTGCCTGGCGCGCTCCGGTGACCAGCTAGTTAGGCCCCATTCGCAACCTGTTGACTGTACTTAGTCAACCCAGGGAATTTCACACCTATTTAAACACTCCAGCGTGAACAAAGGAGTTCCACTAGGATATTACCCCATCCTAGCGCTTAGGGTCTTGATTGACATGAATAACTTAACAAAACTGTCGAGACAGGATGACATGAATACGGAAAGACAGAAGTCCTGACGTAGCGTAACTTGACATGAACGTAAGATGACTGACATGACATACTTTGGGACATGAGTGTAATAGACAATATTTCATAACATGGCATACGTGTAACAGATAATATTTTATAACATGGCATAACATGTAACATACAATATTTTGTAACATGGCATAACATGTGACAGTAAATACTACATGACATGACACACATGTAATAGATGGCATACATAACGTGACATACTTGCAGCAGATAGTAACATGTGACATAATATATTATGTAACAGATAAGTATTTCGTGATAGAATAATTCGTGTAACAAATAAACATGTAATGACATGGTATGGCATGGTATATATAACATCATACGAATATAATTGTAGTTCCCTTACCCATCACACATACACAATAAACTGATAGTAAGTTAAGAGCTAACTTACCTCGATCGTCGCGTTCTATGAGAATAAATCGCGAAATACGAGGAACTGTAAGAGGGTATTCTAAAAGTTAGAAATTTAATTACTAACAATTAGAAATGTGAAAAGAGACAACTCAGAGTAAAATTACCATTTTACCCTCTACATGTGGGGAAATGACCATTTTACCCCTAACTTAAGGATTTCACATCCTAAGTCCAAAAACAGAAACTTTTCTCTAAACTAGCTTTGATAAATCTCTTGATCCATGGCTTAAAGACATGTGATTTTCAAACTAAAACATCACATGGTTTAAAAATGTGTCCTAAAGAAGATCCAACCATAAAACTTAAAATCACATGGCTAAAACTCAATAAAACATAGATCTAACTCAACAACATCAAATCTTAGGCCTAACCAAAATCCTCTTGCATAGAAAAATCATATCTTTGGAACTAATACTAAATATCTTCAAACTAACATCCTCATATGCAAATAAGAGACTTAGAATCATCACATAAAAATATCAAAGCCTTTGGAGTAAGATTAAACCACGAAATATTCAACCTTTCCCAAAACAGAAACTGTTTTTCCACTTCCAGTTTTCAAGTTTCTAGATCTAAGGAAATCTATCATCAAAAGCTTTAGTCATGCAATAAAACCTCAATGAACATTCATAAACACATGCTAACAACACTCCATAAACTTTTCGGACCAGGTTATGTCCATTAGCTTGGTCAAAAACTCCAAAACATAACAACTCTCCAGTTTCACGCCCAGAATGACCTTTCCATGGTTAAAAATACTTTTGACCAACCAAATGAGCATGGAACGAGACAAATAATATATCCACGGAAACTAGACTCAAAGACGAAAAACTTTTATGAAGGAGTCATCATGCGAAAATACTTACAAAGGGTCGAAAAACGCCACGCAAAACGGCCCAGAAATCTGTCCGAGAGAGCGTCTTTGAGTTTCTCTCTAAGAACGAGGTGAAAAGTGATGAAGTGAAAGAAAGGGTGCCTTGCACGCCTCTATACTTCTGAAGGGGGAGGTCTGGGCTTGAATGACCCTTGATTAGAGGTGGCTATGTGACATAAAGTGAAGGGGGAGTGGGCTGCTGCTGCTGCCTTCTAGAAGGGGTGTGATGAGGTGGCTCTTTCTCTCACATCAAGGAACTATTTGGGGCAGCCAAGGGCAGTGGATGGTCTGCCATGTGAGGGGAGAAAACTTCTTTAAGAAGTTTTGCCAAGGTGGCCAAATTCGTGGGTCATGGTGGGCCTCAACCAAAAGGGCTTCAATTTAGGGTTTAAAGGGGGTTTGGTTAGGGTTTGAGGTGCTATCAAGCCCAAATCCAATTTTTCTTGGCCCAATCAAATTTTCAAGGTTTAAAAGGTTGGATAATGATGTCATAACAAGAATTTGAGAAATTAATAGCATGTGGAAGTGATTTAATCAAGTGATTAAACACAATGCTAGAAATCGGATTAAGAAGGGTTTGGAGGCCAACTTTAGGGTTTGGCGAAACCGTTTAGGGTTTCAGTTTCGACCAAGCTTTTGGGGTTTCAATTAGATTCCAACCATTTAACGTTTCACTAGGGTTGAAACCCTCTTTGATCTAGCACAAAATTTGTTGATCAAAAGAAAAAGAATAGGGTTTCGCTTAAGTGGCATGATCTCACATTTTGATTCCTTGATAATCCAACTCATTGATCCTCTATGAGCCAAGTGTCTAATGCTATTCACTATGTGTGGCTAAGATCTTTCCAAGTGTCCAAATAAAACTTCTCTAACCTAATTTGGACATTCCACACTGTGATTTTGAAAACACTACAATTGGCGCGCTTAACGAGATTACCATTCACTCCAAAAAAGGTATAATAAACTTAGTATTGAAAAATCATAAATATTCATATTAATCTATAGTGAAAATCGTTTATCAAAATTCAACCCTGAAGTACCCCTAAAAACAAAATCACAGTTTCAAACAGGTGATTCGTCCGAAATTATGAAAATGGGTTAATACACCATAAAATCTTAAATAATCAACTGAGTCTAAAGGCGTAGACCACAACGCATTCTGACACTTCTAACTATCTTAAATAATTCAACTCATATTTCTAGCACCATAGTGAGTGATAACACCGACTATATTGATAGACTAAAACCTGTGCGATTGGTCGATTCTATAGATTTTCACGAGATTTCTAAAGTCAATAGAAATTCTACCAATGAATTTCTAGCAGGCTGTTACAGAATTCGTGAAGGGGAAAGTAACTGAAAAAACAGAATGAAGGATTTAATGAAATGGGGAGTTTTGGAGACAAGGAAAGGATGTTATCGTGCGTATAAAGCAGCTGCGTTTTGAGGAAGAGTTTTAATGAAACAGAGTGTTTTGTTTTATATTGTTTTTCTTGAAATTGCGTTTTAATCATTGTAGTTTGTGTTTTGTTTAGACGGTCAGTTTTGGCCTTTCCATCACAGTCTGTGAGTATATAAGCAGTGTTGTGGGTGCTTAATGAGTTGAACAATTCTAATAAAAAGTTTTCATTCTGGAGGTTGAGAATCTCTCAAAGATTCTCTACAAGTTTCACAATGAAATCTTGCTCATTCACTCTGGAGTGTCATTCTTCTGTGTGATTGGTTAAGTCTGCGTGTGTTCTGGATTGTGTTGCAGTAAGTTCTTGGAAGAACCTTACAAGTGGTATCAGTAGTAGTCAATCTTGAAAAATTTTGATGGCGGAGGGTACTCGTGCAGCCTTGAAGGGTTAGTAAGAAGGGTCCCAAAGATAGCAAGAATTGGTTCAGAAGCAGTTGGAGCATCATCAACAAGCTATTACTGGGATGGCAGAAAGGTTAGATCAAGTTTCTAATATATTATGTTCATTAGTTGAATCTATAAATGCCAATTCTCATAGAGATAGAAAGGTGTCTTACGAGCCTCGAAGTCATGAGGAGAGGGGTGTCTTTCAGAAAAGTGTTAGATTGGATTTTTCACATTTTGGTGGTATTGATCTTACGGGTTGGATATTTAAGGCTAATCTGTACTTTGATTTTTATCAAGTACCATTTCACCAGAAGCTAATGATGGCATCGCACCATATGGAAGTGAAGGCATTGGTTTGGTACTAAGATGCCTTGAACTCTGGACAGTTAAATTCTTGAGAATCTTTAGTCATGGCAATGTAAGTCAGATTTGGGTCATCAGCATATGATGATCCAATTGAGGTATTAACCAGACTTAAACAAACTACTTCTGTTAGTTTGTATAAATCACAATTTGAGGCCTTGCCAAATAGGTTGGAAAGCTTGTCTGAGAGTATAAGCTTAGTTGCTTTGTTAGTGGGTTAAAACATGAGATTAGATTACCTATAAAAATATTTAATCCACTAAATCTTGGGGCTGCCTTTGGATTGGCAAAGATTTAAGCGGAGTATATTTATCCTCGAGAAAATCTTGGAGGTGGAATGGGCATTATGCTGATAAGTGGCCTATTGATCATAGGGTTGATTTAGCTAGTAAAAGGCAGAAGAGTATGGTTCCTATGAGGAATGTGACTTCTTCTCAAATGGGTGAAAAGAGGAAGAATGGATTGTGTTACCATTGTGATGAAAAGTGAAATTCCAGTCATGTGTGCAAGTCTCCTAGAGTGTACTTCTTGCATGGGAAAAGTAGTGCTGAGCAGGAGTTAGTTGACAGTGTTGAGGCACAGTTGCTACCAGATTTTGAAGAAATGGGTGAGAAGGGGTCTGAGGAATTGGAAGTTTCAATCCATGCCATTTCGGATGTATAAATAGTAACGCCATGAAGATATTGGGAAAAATTGACTCATTTTCTGTTGAAATTCTTGTGGATTCAGGAAGAACTCACAACTTCCTGGTTCCATTGGTGGTGGAAGCTACAAATTTGAAGGTGATAAAAGATTGGGCTCTTCAGGTTAAAGTGGCAAATGGCACTAAGATACTCAGTTAGGGCAGATGCGAAGAGATGATAAGTGTTCAAGGAACTAAGTTTTTGGTTCTTTTCCATGTTCTAACTCTTAAGGGCTATGAAATTGTATTAGGAGTTCAATGGCTTAAAACATTGGGTCATATCCAATGGGATTTTATTAAATATGTGTCCATGCAGTTTGAAGTGTGTGGGAAGAAGTTGTCTTTGCAAGGTCTTATGTCTGATGTGACAATGGGAAACCAGTGCTAATTTGTTAAAATCTTCATTTATTAGGAAGTAAGGATGGTTGTTGCAATTGGTGGCAGTGGTGTCTGAGCTGAAACATGTTGAAGTGCAAACTGAAGTGGAAGAGTGCAGCAGTTTAGTTCAATGTTTGATGAACTAGGAGGGTTACCACCACCTAGAGCATTTAATCATCGAATTGTGTTGAAAAATGGTATTGCACCAATTTCAATAAGACCTTGTAGATATCCTCACTACCAAAAGTTTGAGATTGAAAAGATTGTGCAGAATTTGTTAAAAAATAGAGTTATAAGGCCAAGCAAAAGTCCATTTTCCTCACCAATGTTGCTTGTTAAAAAAGCTGATGGAACTTGGAGGATGTATATGCACTATCGAGCCCTTAATCAAGAAACTATCAAAGATAAGTTTCCAATTCCTATCATTGATAAGTTACTTGATGAGTTTTATGGATCTAAGTTCTTTTCTAAACTTGATCTCAGATCATGTTACATCAAATAAGGGTAAGAGAATAAGATATTCCTAAGACAATATTTAGAACTTATGAGGGTCACTATGAGTTTTTGGTAATGCCTTTTGGGCTTACAAATACACCTGCCACTTTTCAAGATTTGATGAATCATGTTTTCAAGCCTTTCCTTTAAAAGTTTGTTTTGGTATTTTTTGATGATATTTTGGTTTACAGCCAAGATTTTGATAAGCACCTTACATACTAAAAGATAGTTTTATCTATTTTACAGCAACATACATTGTTTGCAAAGAAATCTAAATGTAGATTTGGGGTAAATGAGGTAGACTATTTGGGCCATATTATTTCTAGGAGTGGAGTGAAGGCAGATCCTACAAAGTTTCTTCCATGTTGGATTGGCCTGTTCCTAAAACAGTAAAAGCACTAAGGGGATTTTTGGGCCTTACTGGCTATTATTGAAAATTCATCAAGAACTATGGTTCTATAACTGCCCCATTAACAATGTTGTTGAAGAAGAACTCATTTATGTAGTCTGCTGAAGAGGCCTTTAAGCAGTTGAAATCTATTGTTGCCCAACCTCCTATGTTAAGACTCCCAGATTTTTCTAAGGAATTCACCATTGAGTGTGATGCCTTAAGGTGGGGTTGGGAGCTGTGTTGATGCAAGATAGCCAACTCATAGCTTTCTTTAGTAAAGCTTTAAAAGGTAAAGTATTGTTTTTGTCAACTTATGAAAATGAATTCTTAACATCGGTGTGTGTAGTGAGGAAATGGAGACCATATCTATTGGGTCAGACTTTCAAGATCAAAACTAACCAACAGGCTTTGAAGCACTTGTTATAACAAAGGGTGGCCACTGAAGCTCAGCATAAGTGGATCTCCAAGCTTATGGGGTATGATTTTCATGTTGAATACAAAATAGGCAGAGACAATAAAGTAGCTAATGCACTTTCAAGAAAGTCAAAGGATGATTAAGCTACACTGACCCTTATATCATTTTTCACTCATATGTGGTTAGAAGAACTTAAACAAAGCTATGCATTTTCTAATGAAATAACTAATGTTGTTGTTGCTTTGCAGCAAGGACAACAGGTTTCTAAGGAATTTTCTCTTTAGCAAGGTCTCCTTTTCAGAAAAGTGAAATTGGTGATAGTTCCTTCATCACCATTTCACAAAAAAGTGTTGCAGCATATTCATCAGAGCCTAGAAGTAGGCCATGTGGGGTATCATAAAACTCTACAAAAGGCTAAGATGGATTTTTTTTTCCAGGCATAAGGAAGGATATAAAGAAGCTGGTGAGAGAATGTTAGATTTGCCAAGTGAACAAGCATGAGACTATTCTTCCTGCAGGGTTACTTCAACCTTTACCTATTCCTCAAAGTCCTTGGCTTGACATTGCTATAGCTTTTATTGAAGGCCTTCCTAGTTCAAATGGGATGACTATAATTCTGACTGTGGTGGACAAATTGACAAAGTTTGGGCATTTATTTCCATTGGCTCACCCTTATATAGCTAGTAGAGTAGCTAAGGTTTTCTTTGCTGGTGTATTCAAGCTCCATGGCTTACCAAAGACTATTGTGTCTGATCGAGATGTAATCTTTACTAGTCTTTTTTGAAGGGAGTTGTTTAAAATGTAAGGAAGCACTTTGGCTTTTAGTTCAACCTATCATCCTCAATCTGATGGCCAAGCTGAAGCCTTGAATAAATGTGTGGAAGGTTATTTGAAATCCTATATTGAGTCTAAGCCAAAAAGCTGGAGTAGTTTGCTGCCAATGGCATAATGGTGTTATAACACAACTATACATATATCAACTGGTTTTTAACCCTTTCAAGCCTTGTATGGGATTTCACCCCCTAAGTTGTTGACTTATATTCCTGACACCACTGCAAATGCAACAGTGGGTCACCAATTGAAGTCTAGAGAAGAAATGTTGTCGCTTTTGAAGGAAAACTTGAAGAAGGCTCAAGAGAGAATGAAAGTGTATGCTGACAGGAAGAGGTCTGAGGGAGTTTTCACAATGGGAGATTGGATTTTTCTTAAATTGCAGCCTTATAGACAAAAATCTATAGCTATAAGGCACAATATGAAGTTGGCCCCGAGATACTATGGACCTTTACAGGTCATTGAGAGGATAGGGACAGTGGCTTACAAGTTGAATTTACCTTTTTCTTCAAAGATATATCCTGTTTTTCATGTTTCATGCTTAAAGAAAAGGCTTGGTGATCAGATCTCTCCATTACCAACATTGCCTTCTGTAAACAGTGAGGGAAGTGTGTAACTTGATCCTGAAGTGATTCTTGACAGAAGAATGAAGAAAATAGGCAATTATGCCTCAACTGAGGTCTTGGTTAAATGGGTAGGTGCTCCTATTGAAGATAGCTCTTGGGAATCCTTATGGAAACTCATATCATTGTATCCACATTTACTAGGTACAGTCCTTTAATAATTGTCAAGGGTACCTTGTGGGCAAGGCCTTGAAGAGGTAGGGATTGTCACAGGTGCCTTGGGTGAGGCCTTGAAAAGGTGTAGGAGGAAGGTTAGTTGTTGAAGAGGAAATTCGTGAAAGGAAAAGTAACTGAAGTAACAGAATGATAGTTTAATGAAACAGGGAGTTTTGGAGGCAAGGAAAGGATGTCGTCGTGCATATAAAGCAGCAATGTTTTGAGGAAGAGTTTTAATGAAACGGAGCGTTTTGTTTTGTATTGTAATTCTTGAAATTGCGTTTAATCATTGTAGTTTGCGTTTTATTTAGACGGTGATTTTTCGTCTTTCCATCACAGCCTGCGAGTATATAAGCAGTGCTATGGGTGCTTAATGAGTTGAACAATTCTAATACGAAGTTTTCAGTTTTGGAGGTTGAAAATCCCTCGAAGATTCTCTGCAAGTTTCACAATGGAATCTTCCTCATTCATTCTGGAGTGTCATTCTTCTATGTAATTGCTTAAGTCTGCGTGTGTTCTGGGATGTGTTGCAGTAGGTTCTTGGAAGAACCTTACAGAATATCTCAGAATTTCTGTTAATAGTAATGAAATAGTTTGAATTAAAATGTTTTATTGGAATTTAAAAAAAAATAGAGAAAAAGTTGAATAAAAGTATTATAAAGTTTTAAAAAAATTGAATATAATTTTTGTTTTAAAATTTTAAAAAGTTGTATTGTTTATTTTATTTTATTTGGGAGTTTGATAAAGTTGTAATGATTAGGTAATTATTAGATCAAAAAGCTAAAGACTTGAAATTGAAAATGTTTTAATTGTGTATTTGAGTGATTTTTGGAAAGAAAATATGTAAGAGCACTTGAGAATATATGAGAATACTTATGTCTCCAAACGAGTCCTTACTCTTATTAAAAGCGGTTCTAACCACAAGGAAGATATTATTCTTTTTTATTTATTAAATTATCATTCTTATTTTAATGAAATAGAATAAAAGTACTAGAGAAATTAAATCACACTTTACTCCTAAAATTATAACTTATATAACATGATTACCAAATTATAAAATTGTCACTTTGCATTGGAATTTGAAACATAAATGATAATTATTTATCCTCTAGTTAAGATCTCACCATTACAGAGTTAAAATTGGTGTGTACGTAATTCATGTGACAAAAATTGTAAAAAGTGGATGTTTCAGGGTGAAATGATTGTAAGAGAGGAATGTTCATTTTAGGGGGCAAAATATGATTTTAACTATGTTTTAAAAAAAAAAAGATGAAAACAGAAGGATTGGCGTTCAATTATGGCAGCCAGTCTGATATATATGATACGGAACATAGCTTAACTTAAACGAAAAATCATGTTATTAAAAATCCTATATATTGTAAAATATTTATTATTTTTACTTTATTTTTAACTATTTGATACCACCCAGGAGACGATGAAACAATGATAATTATAACACTAATATTGTGTATATATATTAATATTTTTCCAATATGAAAACGGTTTGGGAAGTCGACCCTACTTTTGCATAATTGTTTTTCGCAGCATATGCCTCCTTTTTTTGGAGGGGTTCTCAAGAATATTCCCAAGAATCAAAGAAAACTCTAACTTTAAAAAAAAAAAAAAAAAAAAACTCTATCTTTGGTATGTTAGGAGAGGTATCCTAAGGGCAGGTTTGGAAACCGAAAATTCTTAAAATTTCTCATCTCATCTCAACTCATCATTACATCTTTTTCAAATTCTCATACAAAATATAATAAATAATTCAACTTTTTCAAATCTCAATATACATTTTTCAAATCCCAATTCAACTTTTTCAAATCTCAAAACTAAAAAATAATATTTTAAACTCTAAAACAAAACACAAAATTCTCATCTCTACTCCCAAACCAGCCCTAAGACTATATGAAACCTCTAGAGTCTAACCCACGTCATGGGTTGAGAAGTGGTGTAGTAAGAAGATGTAGTGGTACTGGAAGGTGATAAGGGGAGGGAGATCAGATTGCAGGAAGAAACTGTCTGATTCTGTAAAGGATGTGTGGTAGTTTTGTTAGTTAGAAATTTGTTGATACGAAGTCGTTTTTACTTAGTATGGTGTTGTGACTCTTGTGTCTAGAGGCGGAACTAGTTATAAGGTAGGAGCCCCCCAAAACTTTTTAAAAAAATTAATATAGTATGCAAATAATTATAATTTTTCTTTATATAATTAAAATTGCCCCCGTTCCATAATACCTTTCAAAACTTTTACGAAAAAATCTGCACATCAGCCTACTGTGCGCATAAGCCAACACATACCCTACATGTCAACCTATTTTACGGTTTGATTTTTTTCCTCTCGTTGCAATCAGGTTTGATGTGAGAGAGAACACTTGAAGAGAGAGAAGTGAGAGATGTTGAGGACGCAAAGAGTAAGAGCTTGATGAGAGAGAACACTTGAGGAGAGAGAGAGAGGTCAGAGAGAGAGAGAGAGTTGTTTGATGAGAGAGAGAGCTCAAGGAGAGAGAGAGGTCGAAGAGAGAGAAAGCTTAATGTGAGAAAGAGTGTGTGTGTGTGAGAGAGAGAGAGAGAGAGCTTGAGGAGTGAGCAAGGTTGAAGAGAGAGAAAGCTTGATGAGAGAGAGAGCTTGAGGAGATAGAGATGTAGATGAGAGAGAGCTGATGAGAGAGAAGCATCTGACATTTAAAAGAAATAAAAATAAATAAAAAGTGTGTGTTGTGTGCATTTAAATAGTTGTGGATCCCTAGCAAAGCTTAACTTTTACTGAAATTATCCCCCAAATCCCAATACTCAAGTAACCAGATAACTCCACTCTAACTTTTCACTTCATCTCATCTGACACCCAAATCTTCAACTACTGCTTACCAATAAAGTATAAACCTTGAAAACGAAGCTCGAAGTCTAGGTTGCAAAACCCACTAGAATCTGCAGTACCCATTAATATCTAATAGATGATACCACCAAAGAGAGAGGGAGGGGGGAGAAAATACCAATGCAAATTTCTTTTCATTTCTAAAGTAGGAAGCAAAAGCATTTCGTAAGCCTCATACTGCTTTATACATTATCGCCTCGCCGCTAAGTCCTCCCAATCAAGGTCAGCGTTCTACTCAAACTTTGATTTCCTATGGATCTTTTTTTAATCGATTTGCTTGTTTGGGTTTGGTTCCTTTGGTTTTTCGATTATGGATTGTTTCCAGCTAGTTGCCGTTGCTGAAGATATATGCATTTAAATTTCTGATTCTCTTGTGTTTAAATCTATGTTTATATTGAGAAAAAAACTGTCAAGAATTTCACTTCAGAAATAATAATAGATGAATTTTATTCCATGAACAATCATCGTCGAGCTTAATTTGAAGGAAAAATTCTAAGTTAATATTTCATTTTCTTTTCTTTTTGTAATGGACATGTATTTTTTGCATACAATTTTACGACGTATAATTATTATTTTTTATATAGTCACGTGTAAAAAACATATATTATTTATACTCATACATATCACACACGTTGTTAATCGACCCCCCCCCAAAAAAAAGTCAAATCCTAGTTTCGCCCCTACTTGTGTCGTTTTAATTTAGAATGATTGAGTATTGTAAATAGAACAGCATCATTAGAAGAGTTAGTAGAGTGATGTCATTTGAAGACATAAAGGGGACTTTGATTATAAATAAAACGTTGCCGTTTTGATGAATAAAAAAGCAACCACGAGTTGGGAAGGAGGCCAACTCTGAAATTCAATGGTCGCATATTCTCTCTCTCTACATCCGTGGAGGGTGACAACCTCGAACCAATCATCAAGAGTCGAAGAAGAAGGGCCCATTACACATGCATACATACATATGTGCGTGTATGTAGTTTTTTGGAGATTGGTTCAAATTAATTAACGCCCAGTTCTTTTCATATAGGTTTAAGGGTTCCGGTTAGGGGTGAAAACTGACCCCTTCAACGTGGGTTTTGGACAAAATTGACGCCGCCGATGCTTCATTTTTGGGAGAGCAAACCGGTGGAAACCGGTTGATGGGGAGGAGAAACACCAACCGTCTCGACACCAGCGGTTCACGGTCGGTTCATCGGTGAGTTTCCTCTGAGAGAGTAGAGAGAGAGTGTTGCAAGGGGGAGGGAGGGAGGGAGAGAGAGAGAGAGAGAGGATGAGAATTGAGATTGAGGAAGAAGACGATCTAATTTCGAATTAAACCAAACGGCGTCGTTCTACTTAATTTTTTTTTTAATACGTTATGAATAAAACGACGTCGTTTGGTTTAATACCAAACAGCGTCGTTTCAATTGTGTTTAAAACACAACTACAAGCTTAAAACGACGCAGTTCCACTTAAGTAGAACGGCGTCGTTTTGAGTACAGAATATATAAAAAAAATATATAATTTCTTTAATTGGCTGGTTCAACAATTTGAACCAAGTTCGAACCGACGCCGAACCGGTCGATATCAGTTTTCTCTATTTTCTGCCGCACGCCAATCGGTTCTCCATCGGTTTTGGCCAGTTCTAAACTCCAACAGTTGGTCTGAGTCAATCTAGGTCGGTTTCTCGATTTCTTGTACAGCCTTAGTTCCAGTCTTGCATGTGAATCTCGTCAAGTTAGACCCCATTTGGATGTTGAGTTTAGTTTAGATGAGTTGAATTCTTTATAAATAATAGTAAGTTGAGAATCTTGAAATGGTAGAGTGAGTTTTGTGGAGCCTACTTAAGATGAGTTTAGATATGTTTGGATGATAAGATGAGTTTAAATATATTTATGAAAAGTTGAAAAAGATTGTGAGTCTCGTATGTCAAAAAGTATTGAATTGAAAAAGGTTGTGAGTGTTATCATGTATAAAGAGGTTTTAAGTTAAGATGAATTTAGTGATTTAAAATTTGAGTATTTAAATAATAGACACAGCTTAAAATTAGATTTCAACTCAATTCAGTCCAAGTTCTAAACGGTGGCTTAGTAGTTGAATTTGAGGAGATCATAATCTTAATCGGTCTCTTTTCTCGTGATCTCTGATCCGTCGTCGACTCACCTCGCAACTCATCATGATGATCTCCTTCGACCTTTGTGATCCAGTTCTCCACTTTTCTGCATGCCGTTCATTATATTTGCATGCGTAAGGAGGAGATTGCATCGTGAGAGATCAGAGAGATAGAGAGCAAAAACCTATATACGGAGGTGATGGGTTAGGCCGAACCGACCTAATCCGTTTGACTTTGACACCCTCACCAAATCGAGAGTACTCCACGTTTCCGGCCCTTCGAAGTTAATAATTGGGATAAGAAAGCAAGCAAAAATAATGATCGATGTAGGTACTGAAGGAACTCAAGGAAATTAGGATGGACAAATGGAAGAGCAAATTAAATGGCACATTATTGGGAAAAAAGGGATATATTGTTGGCTTGTGTAGTAACCTTTTGGAACTAAATTTATTACAACCGCGTCATAGTGCTACAATTATGTGTTCATCACCACCGTGCGCGTTTCCTAGTGATACAAGCTGCGATCTGAGTGATCATGATGATCAGTATTTTCATGCTTGAGACGCTCTCGAACGTATGAAATGTATCTGCCGGCCTTCGTGTCCACATTTTCGTCACTACCATAGTTACCTGATCTAGGCCCTGCATTAACATATCCGGCCGGTGGTTTTAGTACTGCTGCTGAGAAAGGCTCTGGCTTTAATGGCATTAACGTCAAGGAGCTTGACTTGGCCTTGCTGCTGCTCCTGCTGCATTGCACAGGCGCAGAATGCTTGGAAGCTCGAAAAATGCTTCTCATCAAGCTGCTTCCTCGCTTCTGGTTTCTCTCCATTTCGGGTGATGGAAAATTATAAGATGGTAATTAGCTAGCTAGCTCGAACCGTATGATCCATTACTAGAGTTTTGTCAGGTATTTATACCCTGTCACATGTTGTTGTCCTATAAACGACAAGCTAGCTTATGATCCTGATCTGATGATCTTTTATCTTCTTTTGCTTAATGAAGTAGCGCAAAAACATATATACTTTAGCCGAAAGATTTAAGCTTTTCATGTCATAATAGATTAGATCATGGGGGCCGGGCACCGACGTCGTCGTCATGTGGAATTAATAGAGTCGTTTACATTGTCCTTTTGACCTGCATGCATGTTCGTAAATCTTAAAGTTTACGTTCTAAATTAAATTAATATTTCCACAAATATGGTAAAAGAATGTTAGGGATGTAGTTGTTGGAAAATTTCACTGGATATAGCTAGTCACGTTGGTTTGCTTGATGTGTGTCGACTGGTAATTAAAAGCTAAAGTACTGAAAGGATTCGATGGATAATTACTTCCATCCCCCACCGAAAGAGTACGATCGATCGATCCATATATATGGATCTTGCTTTATTCGTTGCGTTAATTGTTCCGATAGATTATGGATGCAGCAGCAGCTTGTTTGTTTCGCGACCGTCTAAAACCCCGTGGAATTAGTTGAATTGTCGTATATGCTAGCTGTATGCTAAACCATAATAATTGTCGGTTTCTTATCATTTCTGATCTCTCCTTTTTCAATAAAGATCGACTTAACCTAGCTTTTGTACCTCATATGTATGTTTTCGCGTTTTTTCATATCTCATCCGTAATTTTTTGTTTGAACCTCTCGTGCATGAAATCGATTTTAACATGCAAGACCCCTTATGTTATTTTATATAACTTTCGATGATCTATATATATTTGAAGAAAATCATTGAAGTGTTAGAACTGGCCCGTGATGATGATGTGCAGTACTTACAGTGAAGAATACTAATTAATGGCATTCAAGTTTTATAGCTGACATACAACTACGTACGGTCCCCGGCATTCAAAGTTACGTATGTTTTCTTGTTGAATATTAAAATAGGGTTGCTAAATGAGAACGAACGGTAATATTATTGGTAAAGGAAGACCGATGATCTCTTCTTCGCTTACATTTTTTTGATAAATGTTGATTTTATATAATATTAAAATAGAGGTCTTGAATTCGAATACTGATTCTATATTTTATTCCATTTAATTAAATATCTACATGTTGAGCTAATTACTTTTTAAATAAGAGTGTTAAAATATACAATAAATAATAAAATTTACATATTCCCGTTCACTTATTTGATCTCACTTTCAAATAATTAAGAAAAGAGCATAAGATCAGGCATCGTCTAGTAATTTAGATAAGTTAAACATGCATTAACACAGTACGTAAAACCACATTAGTCACGAAAAACTTTTGTCACGATTTTTTATTTTATTTTATTTATGTTAACTAGTTGATATATATAGTAAGCTTTCACATCAATGTTGTATTAGGAGTTTGCTCAAAAAACGAGTTCAAGAATAGAGTTTTTATGTATAGATCATTAGATCTAAATCTCTCTCTTCCATTAATCCTGCTTAACGTGAAATTCTTCTTTTCTATGGCTGAAAAAAAGACTTGCTAATTAACATATTTTTAAAAAACTTCATGCCATAATTCATGATTAATTTTTCTCGTATTTCAAAAGAGTCCCAAACACTGAGCTTGCGAAACATATCGGGGATTCGGGGTGTGATCTTCTTCTTCTTTTTGGTTTCAAAGTTGAGTATATAGTCCCCATGAAGCTTCTTTTAAAATGCCATTTAGTTTAGGGAATACTTGATTTTCTCAAAAGCTTATCGATCTACATTCTTGGAATCAAATGCATGTTTGGTTTTTCAAGTAGATTGTACGTGGCATTCGTTTCACATTATTTATGGGAATCTGCAAAACTTATTGAGGAAAAAAGAACCGCCCGTCCAACCAACCAAAAAGGGGTCGATTTAGGACGCTAGCCGCTGATCTGTTCGGAAAAAGATCAGGTAACCGGCTGTCGATACCGTCCCAACACTACAAGAAAACAAGTACTTGTGACCAATTTTTTGCAACAAAAAAGACTATTTGCAATAAAAATCGACTTATTTTAATTGAAAATAATCATTTCGTAAGAAATAACTAGTCGTAAATATACAGTTTTTTTGTAGTGTAACTGCTGTCTCTAGCACAAAGAGTTGCAGATTTCCATCTCACTAACCCAATCTTACAATCTTAATTACTAAGGGCATCCTCATTGGATTATGCAAATGTAAAATCATAATTTGCATAATATTCTATGATTTTGCATTTGACTATTCCATTTAAAACATATTTTCACAGTAGATTATCTATCTATTTTTCAAAATAATAATAAAATATTAATAATTTAATAATATTTTTTCCTAATTTATTTTTTATTATTTTACAATTCTACCAATTATATATGTTAATTAGTAATCAAATTATAATTAACATATGATTGGTAGAGACAAACGGTAAAAATCCTAACAAAAGAAGATAGAGATAAATTGTAAATATCCTAATTATAATTAACATATGATTGGTAGAGACAAATGGTAACAATCCTAACAAAGTTACAAAAGAAGATAGAGAGAAATTGTAAAAATCTTAATTATAATTAACATATAATTGGTAGATACAAACGGAAAAAATCCTAATTAATAAGTAAAAGATGTGAGGTAGCCTTTTGAGAGGAAATTGGAGAAAAAGAAGATAAAGAGGACTTTGTAGTGGTAATAATTTTTTAATGCATGCTTTTGGTCCAGCTATAGCAAACACCAAATATGATCGAAAGACTCGTTTTACCGTAGCTAAAAATCATTTTGTTTACATTTGCATAATCCAATGCAACACATTTTTATGATCTATTAGCCAAACTTTTTACTTTATTTGCATTTGCATAATCCAATAAGAGTGCTCTAAGTGGAAGATTAATCTTATCAAAATTTGATAACTTATAAGTCAATTGCCATTTTTGAAAATTCAATATTTAGATTAAAATTTCAAGAAAGGGACCAGTTAGCCTGATATAATATTCCTTTCTGAAACATTTGATAGTCACTTTAGGTGCCTTAATTATCTTCTTTTCGAGGAAAGAAAATGTATTTATGTTCTTTGGGTGGACGGACTACTTGAGGAAGCTTTTGTCCTCACCCTCTATATGGAGTGAAGCCCATTCATGTCCATAGTCTGGCCTACACAGCACACACACTCTTCCATTGTTTTAAACATCACAAGAAATCAAGGAGAAAGCAAGCTCATCTTCTAAGAAATGAAGGAGGTATGTGTTTCTCTCCCACAATTTCAATTGCAAATGCTATGAAAATAGTCAGATTATTGTGATTAAATTCTAACAGCATACATATGCACATATAACGTTATATAATCCCCTATTTTTCAGTGACCATCAATTCTTACAACATAAATAGATAACATTTCAGAAACATAGTAGATATCTCATGTCTGATTCACCTGGTAAATAAAAGCTCTACTTCAGCTATCACAAAGGAGAGGTAGAAATGGGATATACTACTCCCACAAGAAGGAATGTGTCTGGTGCGGTCCGGTTACAGATGATCCATCAGGCACAATCGAAAACATACCCTGGCAATGGACGTTTGCATTGCTGTTTAAGTCATCAACCAAAGCAGAAGAAACAGTCTTACCCTCCATTCCTAAACCATTATAGTGCAGACTGGGGAACAAGGACTGAGCCGAAGGGATGGGGTTGAACTGCACCATTTGGCTCAAACCAACCTGCCGAGTCTCAGCTGGTGATGATGACAGAAGAGAGAGAGCACAGTCAGAGTCAACGACTCGGTTTAATTCATTATGGAACACTTTCTGGCTGCTGCTGGTATTGCTGGATGCAAAATTAGCACCCGGATGCAGTTGGTAGACAGATGTTCCAGGGAAGGAGGAACTAGAGCCTTGTGAAAAGAGAAGCTGCTTTCCTCCTTTGTAATTGTGGCACAAAGAATCCGGAATGGAGCTTTTCCTATCGCAAAAGTTCAACTGCGGATAGCCATTGTAAAGAACAGCAACATCAGTCTCAGCTTTGACAGCCCCAAGCGAAGTAGAGCTCACTACAGGACCTTGTGGAAATATTTGTGGAGCACCGAACGTTAAGATTCTGGTCCCTGGACGATGAAGTTTCAAACATAAGCATAGTATCTTAACTATTGCACTAAAGCAGCAAAATAAGAACCTGCCACTTAAGGGAATGGAAGAAAATTTTACAAGCACAGCAGTAAACAAACCTTGGAAGCTGGAGGGGAGCCTTCCTGAATTTAGGGACAGAGACTCTGGTTTGGGCTTCCTACGTCGTCGGTTGTGTCCATCAAGGCGTTTCCTGCAGCTTCGCTTTCCCTCATCGAACTCCCCCAGGGAATGGAACCTATATAATTCGTTGAAAAGTGATGGCAATAAAACAAATAAAAATGGAGAGGACAAAGCATGTAGTGAGCCAACCCAACCAAAAATAAATACCAGGCATTGCAAATTATGGAAGAAAGTTCATTGCATATAATTTTTCATTTCATTAAAACATCTAATGGTTACTGCATGTACTAAAACAAAATGTGTTGTTAAGAGGAATCCTACTAGAGATGGATCCAGATGCTTACATAGATCTCATGCCTAAGATTATTCTTATAATTGAGATCACTATCATATCTCCAGCTCATTGATAACCCTGTATTTATCTTTACAGTATATCAAATCACCAGCTAAACTCTCTCTTTCTAAATACATAAATATCTATATGTATATTGGCTCTTCCTCATCTTACATTCTGACCCACACAGACACGTAAAAGAACAAGAACTTGCAGAGAATAAAGAAAACGGGATATATCCAGGGAAAATAATTTCTTGCATGTTCCAAAATTCTTTGCCTAAGCAAGAGGTGCATGTTTATATGTAGATATCACTTTTGAACAAGAACAATTTAACAAAAACGAAGGAGAAAATGTTCTGCAATGGTAACACCTGGAACAATGGTTCCTACTTCCTAAACTTTGAAGCATATTGAATACTGGCTGCAGCTAATGCCGAGCAGCCGAATGGGACTTACTCATGAAGTCAAGAATTAATCCCCATAACACCATGATTGAGGTATGTGTAGCCTGAATGCAATGTCCTGTACGTTTGCAAGCTTTTAGCTACTAACATGACACCCCAGACAATTTTTTTAGGAATACCTAATATAAGCTTAGAGAAATTTACTTTGGCTCAAGAACCTTAATACCAAAGACAAATAAAAGGCCTATAAGAGGTGGACTATAGACACTGCTTTTAGTAATCATGTAATAAATAAAAAGGTTATAACCACAATGAATGAAGCAATATAACACGTTAGAATTAGATTAGATTATATCATAAGCAAGATGCAAAGGAATCGGAGTACATATAGTTTACACGATGAAAAGGTGAACAAAGTATAAAATCTAATTGGACCTATATCCATAGACATTATCATTCTTACCTGCTGCACTGCTGGCAGAACCGTAGTTCCTGACCCCTGATTGTAACCTTTGAAGTCTTGGAGTGGATTTCACATACTTTATGACGTCGGTGATAATCCCTGCATTTACTAAGGTCTGAATTACACCCATCAACCAAGCATGAAGGGACTTGGGTTCCATTCCTATCTGCTCGAGCCCTCTTTGTTGATCCTGATGATGATGATGATTCCATCACACAGAGCCCTCAAGTGATTTCTAGTGTTACGCACTCCTGTGCTATCAGAATCAACATCAGAAGCAATGTGAGGAATAACTTCTTGCCTCAACTCAGCCAACTTCATCAAGTCTTTAGGTTACAGCCCACAAAAAGTTTTGTTATTTACATGATCTTTCGTAACAGAATTTATCCAAGGAATCCTTAAACATATATATAAACTATTTATCCAAGAATCAAATAAGAAATTTAAAGCCCATAAATTAGAATTTTGGATGCCTTGCTTCTTTTTGTTTGGACATAGAGTTCGAGAATAGAAAAAACAAATTCAGGAGCACCATTAAGATTTTTTTCCCTGATTTGCATTGAATATCCATCATATACGTTAAGCAAAATGAAGATATTTCCACAGTAGTAATGTCTTAAGTAAGGTACTAATTATAATGGCCATTTAGGATATTGGAGATCAAAGAAAAAAACCCTAGGCGCCTCCTTCCCCCCCCCCCTCTCTCTCTCTCTCTCTCTTGTGTTAAAAATCAAGGACTCCAAATCTGACTTTTGCTGGAAGGGCCTCAGGCCTCGGCTTCCTCCTCCTCCTCCTCCCTCTCCTTCCCTTCTTCCTCCATTCACTCACCTTGTCTATTAAAATCTCTTTTGCTTAGCCTTATTTTGCTTTCCTCAAAGCTAAAAAAAACAGATCTACAACTTTCCGGCAACTCCTGAGAAGCACACACGACACAAACAAACTGGTCGAAAATCGTTCGGAAGAAAGTGGTAGTTTTGTAAAAATCACCATGTTTGGTTCTCACGTGCCGCCCACATCTGCGCGTGGTACTCACACACCACCCGTTCTGTCAGCTCTTCTCGACACACGCGCTAGATCACCGGATTCACCACCACCAGACCTTTCAAATCTGAGAATTGTGGCTGAAAAGAGACAAGTGTGTTGCCTACACAGGCCATCACAGATTTCGAAATCTACTGGAGTTGGTCCAAACTGTAATCCATTAGTTTTCGCATCTTACTCATTTCCTTTTTGATTTTCTTATTGTTAATTAAAATAATAAAATAAAATAAAATAAAAAAGTTCATCTCTCATACGTTTGTTTGTAAAGGTTAAGTTCTCTTTTTCTATGAAGGATGAGATTGAATTTCTGTTAATGCAGAGAGTTTTGTCTCTTGGACGTTTGTCTATAGAGAGTACCAGCAATAATAAAAGCTAGACTAGTTACAAAAGAAAATAATGTATTGGCAGAGCTCCAATTGCATTATTTTGGTTTAGGATGTCATGTTTGATACGGGAACATTCCAAAATGTAAACGTTCATGAATGTAAGTTTTTCTGATGAAGGAATGATGAGAGTTTCCCTTAAAAAAGTAAAGTACTAATTATGGGAGCCAGAAAACATGCTATTGTTGGAAGCAAATTATTTCAGGAATAAATCGAGGGGAATATGCAATAGAAAGGGCCTTGTTGACGGTGTTTTTGTCATATATTTCATGGAAAAATCAAAGTTCCGTGCTTATTCAAACGCTTAAAACTAACACTTCATAGTAGTCAGCATCCTCATCCGAAGCACATGCAACCGTTTTCTTTTCTTTTCTTTCTTTTATGTCAACCCTATAAACTATTTCAACTTCAAGCTCCATAAACAAGCTTATCCTTGCTATCTAAAAAAAAAAACAATTTCTAACTCCGGAAAAGGTAACAAGTTATCACCATTCTTTTCTAGTAATAAAAATCGAGAATCAAATGTATCTCTACAAATATCATTCTAACAGCATGCATTCTTCCCGTCAATTATTTGAATTGCAACATCCAAGATAAATAACCCAATACTTACCCACCCAGCTCATAAAATTTTGTTCTTTGTACGGATAAGCTTAAGAAAGATTTCAACTAATTTTACCCCTCAAAACCAGGACATAAGAAGAAAGAAGGGAATGATTTTTAATGGCACCATAAAGGGTAAAGAACCCAATAAATAGAAGAAAAGGTTCAAAAAATTGCAAATATAAGTTTAAAGAATACTATAATTACTACCCCTACTATAATTACTACCCCCACAAAAAAAGAAAAAGAAAGGCAAAAAAGACGGGAATAGATTGTAGGAAAGAGCAAAAGTTTAGTACCAGGTACCTCGGAAAACCCAGAAACCAAGCTCTGAAGAGGCAAAAAATCTTGTCTTTGGTAACTTCAGGCTGTCCAATTGCGGATAATCTTTCAGATGAGGCGGGGGAAAATTGCTGGTTGAAAAGTATATTGAAGCAAGAAATTTGGTAAACTAAACAGCTGTGGAAATACTTATAGGCGCGCAGGGTGAAAGATAAACCAGAAGATGCTTGGGTTGGAGTTCCTAGTCATTTAACTGTCTGACAAACAGCTCTACCAAAAAGTCTACAGGGAGAATGAGCTCTCTTTGTGTGGCTAGAAGCTGGAACAGTGCGAGAGGAGAGAGAGAGAGAGAGGGGAAGCTGCTAAGGTGCGATTATTGGGAGCAAATAACAAAGAGAATAGATAATGTATACATCTGAGAAAAACGAGACGCACAGAGAGAAAGAGAAGCACCGAAAATGGCCAAGAGAGAGACCATGAAAGAGCAGAAATTGTGCTTTCCAAGTCCCTCTCCTTCCTTTTAGGCTTGCCGACTTGTAACGAGAGAACGAAAAACATGTAAAATAACACAAAAGAAAAATGAGGAAAATAATAAACAAGGAAAAAGAACGAAAAAAAAAACGAGTGGTGTAGAAAGGGACAGGGTGTAGTTGCTTTCAACTTTTTGGAAGTCGGATAAAGAACCAAGTACAAAAAAAGAGTGGAAAGGACAAGCTAGGGATGCTTATCAGAGTTCCACATTTCCATGGGATGCCTACACTCAACACTGTTTGATTATGAAAAAAGATTTTCCTTATCACTTCCTCCATGGATTTTCGGCTGCATATTTCAAACGTGTAGTCACACTACTCCCTTCTTATCCCTTTGATTTGGATTGCTCAAATATCAAGGTCTGAGCCAACCTACATCAAGATCCAATCAATGTACTTGTGAATGAGAAACTAAACCAACGATTGGCATTCTTCTTTGTTCTCGCAACAGGAATATTGGTTCTTGTACCATTCATAATTATTTTTGTAAAATATAATTTATCTAAAATATTAAAAAAAATTATTCAAAAGTCCCTATAAATTTTGTATTTCATTTTAAATTTTTGTTATTCATAATTCATTATACATATTACATATATCAAATTTTTTTTATTCTTTTTAAATTAATTGAATTCTTCTATTCATCATTTATATATCATATATTTAATAAAAAATAAAAAATAAAAAAATATAGTGTGTTGCATAGAAAATGATGAATATAATTTTTTTTTAATTTGTTACAGTAATTTCGTTGGAACACTTTCATTGAATTATGCAAATATAAATAGAGTGAGAAGTTTGACTAATAGAGCATAAAAATGTACTGCATTGGATTATGCAAATGTAAACAAAAATAATTTTTAACTGCAATAAAATAAGTCTTTGGATCATATTTGGTATTTACTGTAGCTAGACCAAAACCATTAAAAAATCATTTCTTCCTTTATAAACTTTTTTTTTGTTTATAAAGAGCCAAGGTTCATCTATTCATGAGTGACCACGTCCTGAATGTTATTAAATAATCCTCACTTATGACGGAGGAAAACCGTGGTTACAGATCAACACTTAGGATTACAATATAATCAAGAAAGTTCCTAGACCATGTGTCAAAAGTACTGGTAGCCTCTAACCAAAAAAAAATCAAGACCAGATAGACTAAACTACCATTAAAAGAAACATTCATGTAAAAGAAACCACAAACATTGTTAACTCGTCAAATACCAAAAATAAAATCTTACCAATCCAATCTAAAAATAAAACGCCACATGAAAATGACGCTAACAGCAATGCAGAGATGGAAAACCCAATATATCCAAAAGGATTAAACCTCTAAGCAACCTAGGCACATCCCTGATAAATCTCCATTCAGTGTTAATACCAGTCGCACCGCTCCGAGCCAACTAGTCTGCAAATTTATTTCCCTCCCTATAAACATGTCTAACTATGCACACCATAGAATCCATAAGGGCTAGAGTCTCTTCTCAAAAATCCTTCAAGTACCATACCCCACACCTCCTCCTATTCCATCACAATATCACCACTTGAGAATCTAATTCAATTTCTATAAAATTTATCCCTAGATCCTTCCAGGCTTTGAGACCCTGCAAAATAGCTAACAATTCAGCTCTGTTATTTGAGCCGAATCCAATATAAGAATTAAAGGCTTGCACCAGATGACCTCGATCATTTCTAATAATCCCACCCACCTCTAAAGAACCAGGGTTACTAAGATTACTACCATCAATATTTAACTTAAACCACCCTTGCGCAAGCTTTTTCCAAGCAACTAACTTTAAATACTTCCTCTCGGGTATCAATGCCGGAATATTCAAAATCTGTAAAACTTGAGAGTCATGCCTAGAACATTTAATGACCTTTTCATATCTTGACTTACTAAACCCTTCCAACTTTTAATTGAATGACAAACCGAACTGAAAGACTGCATACTACCCTCCATACGTGCAGTACATCTTCTACGCCAAAGGTGCCAAGTAATAATAGAAGGTAGAAGCCCCACTATAGTCCCCACTTGAGAGTTAGAATCCGCAAGTCGAAACCAAGTTATTACCGTCTCCCTCCAATTAAGACCAAGAGGAAGACCAAATGTAGCTCCACAGCACTGCCATATTTTCATTGCAAACTCTACTTTGAAAAGTACGTGGTTTTGGTCTTCATACTTACCTTCATCACAACAATCACAACGAGAAACTATCGGAATCCCAATACGTTGAAGACGATTATCAACACTCAAAGCCATGTTCCATGCTTTCCACGTCGAGACTGAAATTTTAAGAGGTAGCAACTTATGCCACATCCAAGGATGCCACTCCATACTTGAACCTTGTATTCGAATGCAGTCCCAAGCAAAATTAGTAGAAAAACTCCCATTCTCTTACTTCGTCTAGATCAACACGTCAGACCCCCTTTACAGCCGGCCAAAGCCTCAATAATTTCCTCCACATTATCTTGTCCCACTAATATACTCAACAGCTCCACATCCCAACTGTTGGACAGCTTGCACTCCTTAACTTCAAGCATTGGGTCACCCACTATCTAGAACTCATCGATTAGCAGGCCCCTATTTCTCCATTTATCATACCAAAATAAGATGTTTCCATCTCTAACTCTCCATTTTGCATTATTAAGAACATCAGGAATACTTTTAACAATCATTTTCTAAAACCTCGTTACTTTTTTCATTTCAATGAGAGACCAAGGAGAAGAGTCCACATATTTTCCTTTAAAGAACTTAGCCCATAGGGACTCCCCTTGAATTAAGTTCCATGCAAACCTCATATGCAAGACTTTTTGCATATCCTCTAAATTGCGCAAACCCATTCCACGTTCCTCTATTGGCTTACAAATTCTATCCCATGCCACCCACTTTTTTTTTCCTTTACCATTTACCTCACCCCAGAAAATTGTGTTCATCATTCTGTTTAATTCTTTAATAATAGATTGAGGAACCTGCAAAATCGCAAATATATGTAAAGCCATACTAGAAAGTACATGCCGAAGAAGAATCAAATGGCCTTCCGATGATAGGATTTTCAATTTCCATCCATTGATTTTGTTCCAGACTTTATTAACCATCTCCTTCAGGTGCACATGCTTAAGACGCCCCAAGACGATCGGTATCCCTAGGTATTTAAAGGGAAAAGATCCTTCAGAAAACCCTGCTCGCTTAAGGACCAACGGAATTTTTGGAGAATAAAATATGGTTGTCTTCTCTTTATTAATTTTCTGTCCTGACCAATCTTCATACTTACCAAACACCCATAACAGTTCCCTCACTGACTTCTTACCTCCATTCAGAAAAATCACAATGTCATTAGCATACATAAGATGTGAAATCTGAGGAATACCTCTAGGTTGGGAAAATTGCCCAATTTTTTTTTTTTTCCGTAAAGCTATGTTTCAAAAGTCTAGAGAGTACCTCCTGAAGAATAATAAAGAGGTAAGGCGAGAGTGGATCCCCCTGGCGTAGTCCCCAACCCCCTTGAAAAAATCCTTTCGTCGTTCCGTTTAGTATCACAGAGTACCAAACATTCAAAATACAAGCATGAATTAATTCACAAAAAGGAGGAGGGAAACCAAAACACCTCAATACCTCCAGCAAAAAATTCCACTCCACCCGATCATATGCTTTGGCCATGTCAACTTTAATCATGATATTGCCATCATGTGACTTCTTCTTCAATGAATGAACCATTTCCTGAGTAAGACTAATATTCTCAAATATACTCCTCCCAGGTATAAAAGCTCCTTGCTCAAGAGATACCAATTTGGGAAGAAGACCTGTCAGTCGATTCACAATAATTTTTTAGCAAATTTTATAGAAGACTAAATAAAGGCTTATCTACCTAAATTTATCAAATCCGGACATTTACCTTCGGAATAAGCACAATGAACGAAGCCAAATAAATTTATCAAATCTCGAGAAACTTTTAGATAGAAAAAATTTTGAGATAGCTCCCAAAACATCAATTTTTACCACTTCCTAACAAGTCATAAAAAATCCCTCACCAAAACCATCTGGCCCCAGCGAACTATTTATAGGGATAGACGAGATAGCCCCTTTCACTTCATCCAATGAAGGGATGCAACAAAGACGGACACAATCATCTTCTTAAATAACCGGCGATATCAAGTAATTTAAATCCGGCAACTCTCTTGGCTGATTTGACTGTTGTAGGAATTCAGAAAAATTTCAACATTGCCAAGATGAATTACTTCTGGTGAATTGAACTCTAGCCCGTCCGTAGTTCTCAAATTCTAAATTTTCCTATGCCTTTTATTAGATAACCAAACATGGAAAAATTTTGTGTTGCGATCTCCTTCCATCTTCCACTTCATTTTTGCCATCTTATGTCTTCCCTTCGCCTCCAAGAAGACAACTCCATAGAGTACCTCAGAAGCTCCCTTTCAACATCATTATCCCAATTTCTTTGCAAAGAATGCTCAAGATCCTCAACCTTTTCTTCAAGAATAGCAATCTGAGTATTTGTCTGCCCAAACACGCTCTTATTCCATTCACGAAGAGCCACTTTAAGCTTTTTAAGTTTACAAGCTAATTTAAGGAGCCCCGTCCCTACAACTGGTTTAGCCCATACGTTCTGTACAAAGTTCATAAAATCAGGGTGCTCAACCCACATTTGCTGAAACTGAAATAGAAAAGGGCCATAGTTAAAAGGATCTTTTAGAAATTCTATAAACATGGGACCATGATCCAATGTTGACCTTGGCAGATACGAGCAACTTGCATTCAAAACTGCTATCAATAAATTTGCATCAAGAAACACTCTATCCAACTTAGCCCAAGCTCTAGATAATCCATGATGACCATTGCACCAAGAATACTTTCTCCCCTGTGATTTCATCTCAATCAACCCGCCCTGGTGGATCCATCTATTGAAGTCTTCCATTGCAGCTCTAGTTCTTGGTCTACCACCACACCTTTCCATATCCGACCGAATTATATTGAAATCTCCCGCAAACAAACAAGGCTCCGTACCCACTCTACCCGAACTCAATTCCTCCCAAAGAATCTGCCTTTCATTTCTATTACACTTAGCATATATAAAGTTACCCAAAAAATGTAAAGTTCCTTCCTCTATACATAAAGACAAGTATTGCGAGCCCATTCGGACCAGCTGCACGTCCATATCATTTTTCCAAAAAACCCAGATTTTCCCCCCAACCTCCTCATTAGTTATTACCTTATCAAAGTGAAACACCCGCATATACATCTGAATTTTATCCACACTCTGAAACGGTTCAAGCAACACTGCCATCGTCGGCTTGCATTTGTTCAGTAGACCTTTAATCTTCCCTTAGAAGTGCCTATTCCCCTTATATTCCAAAGTAATATGGATCCTCTTAAAACTCCTAAGTTTCTCAAACTATCTCTTATGGTATTTTCTCTTTCCTACTTCATCCTCTGTTTCCGTGTGATATTCCTTATCCTGCAAAAAAACTCCCGCATGTAACTCAGGATCCAAATCAGACATCGAACCCTCTTCCAAGAAAACCTCATCCTCCTGGAATTTATCATCCTCCCTCTCCTCTGTACTAGGAACTACTTCCACCTCCCGCATGTCCGTGTCCAACTCCGCTTCCTTCGACAGGGTAGAAAATTCCAGAGTTTCGTCATTCCTCTCTTGCGAAGCCTCATGATTCATATCCTCTGCAGGAACCTCAATATCAAGAGTCTCACAATGAGCTTTTTCCACTTCCAACTCCTCAATCAAAGGTGAGGAGGATTCACCTCTTACCAGATTAACCTCAGAATCATGGTTTACTTCAAATTCTTTTTCCGCAACAACTGGAGGATTTATTTTATCCTTCGATTCTTCCACAACAGGTTCTTGAAGTTGAACCCATTCCTTTCTTCCAATAATCTTTTTCCCAGCACATGTTCTTGCATTATGCCCCTGTATTTTGCACTTGGAACAGAACGTCGATAGGGTTTCATAAACTATCTTCTTCTTGCAGCTAGACCCTATTCCAGGAGTCCCAATCCAAAAATGAGGTAACAGCTCCTTTGCAGAATCCATTTCCACACAAATACGGGCACCATTAGTGTGAGTCACACAACGAGTGTGATTATCATGTCTAATAAATCTACCTATTGGGGCTGTAACGATTTTAAGAAAAGATTCATGATAATAGTTAGGAAGCAAACCTAGCAAGACGATCCAAACCGTCACAATAGATGGTTCTTCTTCTTCCTTAAAATCTGGAGTCTAGTGGAATGGGCGATATGGAATCCCGTCTATGTCACAAACTTCACGTGAAAGTGCTTCATGCAGTCTTCTTCCGAAGTCATTCTTATAAAGACATTCCGAGGATGCATCATATTAGAAACCACTGGAATGCCATCAAGATTCCAGCGATTTTGAATGAATGCCTGAATGGCATCTAAGGAGGGGCGATTTCGAAGGAATTTCAAGACAATAGAGAACCTGAAAGGTTCCGCCGAGCGTTGTATTTCCTCCTTAGAGAACTGAAAGAAAATTTCACCATCTTTGGATTTCGGCACACGGTGCGCCACAGACAATTCTGGAAGAGGTTGAGGAACCACCGAAACGAAATCCACGAACAGACGTCGACCTACGTTCTCAGCTGCTGCCATGCAGCCTTACGTGAAAACTGGAAACCACCCTAGTCAAGAAACTAGGAGCGAAGGTTCAAGAAGAACTTTCAAGAAGAAAGCAGCGTCCTTGGAGCGTTTTTTCTATCTATCATGATTTTGCAACCTCTTTATTTTATGGCCTTTAGTCTAGCTTAGGCTAAGCTTTTACTTCTTCCCTTATAAACGCTCTCTCTCTTTGCACTTTAATTATGGAAACAAAATAATTAGTGTAAAAATTATTTTTAAGTTTTCAGAAATTACTTTGTTTTAGGGAATAATTTTCTAAAACTAATTTTTTAAAACTACAACAATGTCTCTATCTTCTTTTTTTCCAATTTCCTTTAAAAAGGCTACCTTGCATCTTTTACTTATTAATTAGGATTTTTACCGTTTGTATCTACCAATCATATTTAATTATAATTTGATTATTAATTAACATATAATTGGTATAATTGTAAAATAATAAATAAAATAAATTAGAAAAAAATATTATTAAATTATAATTATTTTATTATTATTTTGACTAATAAATAGATAATTCTATGTTGGAATATATTTTAATGGAATAGCCAAATACAAAATCATGAAATATTATGTAAATTATGATTTTACATTTACATAATTCAACGAGGATGCCCTATTTAGATATAAAGGATGCTGTTTACAATTGTAAATTTTTTTAATTAATTTATAATCTCTCCTCTGATATGCTTTTCCCATCTCTCTCATTTCACATGCTTCTTAATTAATTCCTGTGTTTGGCGCCCAAGAAGCTTCTCACAAGTTTGCCTTTTCTTTTTGAATAATGATAAGGTTTCTATTCTACTACTATTCATTTATTATTTTTTTTTATTTGATATTTTTTAATTTTTTAACTTTATTTAATGATTAAAAAAGTAGGAATTAGTAAGTATATTTTTTTTAATTTTTTTTTAGTGATTAAGGATGTTAAAAAAATGCTTAAAAGAAAATTAAAAAAAAAAGAAAAACTTAAAATGAACTTGGGCAGTAAATGGGTAGTAACCCTATCACTACATTTTCTTTTTAAAGATATTTCAGCTGTACTCTATGGACTCTAGTGTGAAATGGTTTTTTTTTAGACATGTATCTGATGCCTCTTTATTTTTTGAATCAATTTATATTTTGGTTTAATTTATAAATTTGGATTAATTTGAAATAGGACATAATTATATGACATTATATATGAAAGAGATATTGCAAATTATGTCAAAATATATGAAGATATTATTAGTAATTAAAGAAAATATTTGAAATGAATAAAAATATAAAAAGTATAATATTTAAATGATATAAAGAAAAAATAGATAAGTTGATGTATGATATATTATAAAAGTCAGTATGTAAAATAGAAAAATTAAGATTTGGTGATATATTTTAAGAATAGGATGAATGATCCATTAGGAATGCTCTTAGAATGTGAAACGCGGTTCAAGAATCTTTACCCATGACAGACTGGATTAAGGGAATTTTATTATATAGTAATTGTAGGGGTCAGATTAGCAACCTATAATTTAGCTTCAAGATAAGGCCGAAAATCAAGTTAAGAGATAAAGTCAAGAAGAGATACGACAAGTTGACTTAGATTCCTAAAATGAAAGAAACTTAGACTCTTCAAAGGAAAGAGACTCGAGCTTCTAAAAGGAAAAGGCTTCACAAGATAAGTTAGATTCAATCACTCCAAGAAAATAGACCTATATATAAGGAGTAGGTCCTCCACAAATCTTACGAGCTCTCTATACAAAATCTCTCCATAGGAGTTCCATACGCTCAAACTCCACCACACATAGCGACTCCAAATGATCTATTCTAATTTTCTCCATTGTATTGTGAGATGTGTGAGCCATGAGAGATTGTAAAATCACCTATTATAGTGGATTTCGCCCCAAAACAACATGTGAAAGTAAGCTTTTATGCTAAACCATGTAAATCCATGTGTCTCTCTATATTTATTTTTATTTAGCTTATTTATTATGTATTTTATAGATGAATGTGAATAATACCCGATCGAATCCCGAATCATCTCATGGGTTGGGATTATTCTTTCCTCCATTTTGGTCTGTTGTGCAAATTAAGGCATTAACGGTAATCATATCTTCCTTCAATATATTTACGTATGAAATAATCAATGTCATTTTTTTAACACTAATATTTGTATGAAATCCTTTTTATTTTCGAAATATAAACTACCTAGGGGACAATCTAAAGCTGTCCATGGACATTTTCATCGTAATGTAAGGTCTAGTGGTATGGTTTGTCATATCTAGTAGTTGAAAAGAGAATGGTTCTAAATGTAAAGGTTATGGGGCAATCTGGCTGATCTTACGACAAACTCTAATTAACCTAAAAAAGCAATATTAAAATTGTTAGGGACTAAATTGACTGAGTCCAACCCTTTGAAAACTTATCACTAATGATAAAGGAAGAGATAAAGCCAAGATATAAGGTAGAAAATAGATAAAGTATGAATAGATAAACCAAATGGCTGACTCTCCACAGGCTCAGGATGACTTCTCTCTACCTAGACTAAATTTATCTATTGTATTGAGTGATATGTGAGGCCATAAAATATTATAAAATCATCAATCATAATACATTTTGTCCTCAAACAACCGGTAGACGTATGCTTTTATGTCAAACCACGTAAGTTTCTATGTTTCTCTTTATTTATTTATATTTTCTTATTTGCTATTTATTTTATGGAAGAACGCGAAGAGCACCATATCGAAGCCCAAATCACCATCGTGGGTTGAGGATAATTTTTTCCTCCTTTCCAGTCTATTATGCGAATTTAAGCATTAATAGTTGGCGCCGTCTGTGGGATTTGACTTTTCATTATTTTCGGTAACGTTAGGAGGGTAATTTTTTGGCTCACGAGATCTTCTCTAGAAAATATCATATTAGTGGAAGGACCCAGGAAAGGGGATGCAATACTGTGAACGTGCACCAAGCACTAGGTATGTCCGTGACGTATGCCATGTTTGAGCACATAACGTGCATGGCCCCCTATAAGGATCACTGTGCATGGCGGGCGTGCTACCCGCCACCTCCATGTGTGGCACGGCCCAGGTCCAGCATCCCAATTGACCAACTAGAAAAATCACCAATGGGAGCTTCTCGCCATTTCTCTGATACCGAAAGCCGAGAAATGAACGAAATGGAGCCACCAGAAGATCAGGAGCTAAAAAGGGCAATCTGCGGTCGCTACTTGACCAATCGACTTATTCTGTCACCGGCAAGGAGGTCCTCTACCACAAAAGTCCTAGCAGTCAAAAAGGATGACAACTCACCATACACGTTTCCATAGTGTCACAAGCTGGAGGCTAGCATGCTCGGTGTTTGGTCTGTCAGCATTTTTTGCCGCAACCATGGCGTCCATAATCCCCAACGAGCTCGAAACTATCGCACTTAACCTTCAAGACCAGCCTCCTCCGCGACAACTTGAAATCAAAACTATTAATCGCGCAGCTTCGCCGAAGCCAACACCTTTACCAATGCTCCTCACCACCTTCATGGCAAGCTACACCTCACCAGCCTCATTTGAGCAGCTCGCATAACCTTTGGTAGTTGACCACAAAGACTCCACCTGCTGAAAACTTCCCCACCACAGGTTGAGAAATTGAACGCCATGGGAGCTCCTTGCCACCAAAGTTCCAGCGCTCACCTTTAAAGTTCCTCGCCACCAGTGCTTGCTACCGAAGTTCCAACACTCGCCACTGAAGCTCCTCTCCACCGAAGTTCCAGCTCCTCACCAATGCTAGCCCGTGGAAGCTCCCTAGCCCACGGAGACACCCCCGAGCGGTTCACACGACGAGCAAAGTTGCATTGCGGGAAACTACTTACGGCAACATCCCTTGGCGAGCACCTTTCCACCAAGCAACCAGGCTAACGCCTTCACTGAGAAGCACACGACTTGAACCCCTACACCCAACTCCATCATGAGCAACCCGTTTGTGCAGAATTATAAATCAAATAATTCGATGTAGAGACAATGGCTAGAAACGTGAAGACAAAAGAGTTGATTAACAGTGCACCTTGATCGCATATAGACCATAAGTCCCAATTCCAAAAAAAAAAACTCAAATAGTCTCAGTGAACGAGGGATTAAGAGCAACAGTCAAATGACTCTGGTTTGTCTTCTCAAACTTTCTATTTTATTTTTACTAACAAATTTGGTTTTTGAAAGATTTTCCCCACAAAATTCCTCGAGATTCCACGGAGACCTAATGTCTATACGCCCTAGGAATATACTTCGCTGGAAATTAGCTGTGTGACATGAAACACCAGTTGCCTTTCAAGCACTGCTCAGGCATATTAATTTGTTATCATCAGAATAGACTAGTCAGTATCATGGGCATCCCATGTCCTCATTATTGCCAAAACATATTTGCCAACAAGCATCATTCATTTGTCACCAGCCTTCACCACACTCAAACGAGATAACTAAGGTTTGCAAATCTTAAACTTATGATTTGAATTATTTAATCTAACCTGTTTGGTTTTTATTTTGGTACAAGGCGAGCTCTAGCTCTTGCCACAGAGTGCGGTCGCATTTTGTCTCCCACTTCAATGAGGCAGTTGAACTCAACTTTAACATCGACGCGGTCGAAGCATTCTCCTGCCACGCTTTCATCGTCAAAGTTACGCGGTCAAGGCATCCTCCCGCTACAATCTTATTGTCGAGATTATGCGGTCGAGGCATCCTCCCACTACACCTATTGTCAGAGTTAAGTGGTCAAGACATCCCCGCTACACTCTTATTGTCAAGATTACACGGTCGAAGCATCCTACAGCTACACCTGTTGCTAGAGTTACACGGTCAAGACATCCTCTCACTACACTCTTATTGCCAAGATTATGAGATCAAGGCATCCTCCCGCTACATCCATCGCCAGAGTTACGTGGTGGAGGCATCCTCCCGCTATACTCATCGCCAAAGTTACGATATCAAGGCATCCTTCCTGTACACTCTTATCATTGAGGTTACGCGGTTGACGCATCCTCCCGCTACACCCATCGTTAGAGTTACGCAGTCGAGGCATCATCCCGTTACACTCTCATCGCTAAAATTATGCGGTCGAGACATCCTCCTGCTACACTCGCATCATCAGAGTTACCAGATCAAGGCATCCTCTCGCTACACTTGCATCGCTAGGGTTACGAGGTCGAGGCATCCTCAAGCTACACTCGCATCACCAGGATTACACGGTCGAAGCATCCTCTCGCTACACTAGCATCGTCAGGGTTACGCGGTCGAGGCATCCTGCCGCTACACTCTTATTGCCAGCGTTACGCAGTCAATGCACCCTTCTGCCAAACACAAGTTAAGTGTCTCCACTCACCACAACCGATGTCAGTGGATTGCCTTCGGGAACGAGCCTCTGCACTCTACAATCACCTCAAGCAGGTGTCCTTCGGGAAATAGTCGACGGACTCAACAACCGCCCAAGATAGATCCAAGGAGTCGACGGACTCCCTAACCACTTAAGTGCGGGTTACAACAAACAAACTCTTATATTTACATCAAAATGGAAATATTAAACACCAATAGAAAAGCGCGGCACTGGGCAAAATCCATTGAAGCCACCAAAAATAAAAAAACGATCATCGAGCACGAAAATATGCTCACTTTACTAGCTATTACATGCAATCATCAGTATACTCAATTATCATGCGAATATTCTTACAAGCCAACTTCACAGAAACCCATCCTCGAAGGCCCTTACTATAAAGTTCACAAATTCTTTTTGAGGATTGCTCATGGAGATCATAATTGCATTGCATAATAGTAACAAACTATGGACCAATTTCCCAAAATTGTTTTTTCTGCAGTTTCTTACATATTATCCCCACCACGATTAATTTGAAGATTCTTAAGGCCTTTTTGATAAACAAGTCAACCTTAAAAATCGCTAACATCTGTTAGGGACTAAATTGACTGGGTCTTACCCTTTGAAATCCTATCACTAATAATAAGGAAAGAAATAAAGTTTAGAGATAAGGCAGTAAATAAATAATGTAAGGAATAGATAAACCAAAAGAAGTTGGCTTATACTCCTAAAAGAAAAAGGCTTCGCAAACAAGCTGGACTCTATCACTCCAAGGAAGAAAGCAGATCTCTATAAAATGAAGAGATATCTACAAATGAAGGACTGACTCTCTACAAGCTCGAGATGACTTCTCTACGCATATACTAAATCCATTCATTGTATTGAGCAATATGTGAGGTCATAAGAGATTGTAAAATCATCAATCATAATAGATTTTACTTGCAAATAATCCATGAACGTAGTCATTTATGTCGAATTATGTAAATCTTTATATCTATATTTATTTATTTCTATTTGCTTATTTACTATTTATTTTATAGATAAATGCAAGAGTACCGTATCTAAATCCAAATCACCATCTTGATCTGGAGATAATTATTTTCTCCCTTCCAAACTGTTATATGCGAATTTAAGCGTTAACAAATATAATTTCATAGGTCTTGTAGTTGCCTATTTAATACGTCCAACGCCTACATCATCCTGCCTACACAAAAAGAAAGATGGAGAAAGAAAGAACCACATCGTCCTCAAGGGCGTGGGCCTGATTTTCATTGTATATCTCGCCTCGCATTTAATAATGCTAATAACCTACTGTTTTTTTTTTTTTCAAGAAAAATTAGTTGATTCATAAAGAGAATTATACAAATTTATTTTATAGAATTCATTCGATTTTTCTGAGAAAATGGACGTTGTTCTTGATTTTATTTGTAACATTATGAATACAATTTTACAAATAAATCTTGGAGATTCAAAATCCCAAAATCAGATTTTATGAAAAAAAAAATACTAGAAAAGAAGAAGAAAGAAAGAAAGAAAGAAAGAAGCCCTACAAGCCTACGATCAAAACTTGCATTTTCCCAAAAACTAATTAATTCGCATCTGTCTACAAATTTTGGCAAACATATTGCATCCAGTCTAAGAGAAATTATTATTCAAATATATCTCAATAGCACCTATAGAACACTATTATTCATAAATAAATTCAAATTATTTGAGATTACTTCAAAACCCAAACCAACTATAATTACTAAATATGATTCAAAAATCACTTCAACAAACTAAATTAAATTGTGTCCTAAAATTATAAAGTTCTTTTTATTATAAAATAAATTTAATTAAATTACATCAATTTATAAATTTATTACTTTTATTGATAATAAGTTAGAATACCCAGCAGAAATGCCTTTCTCAAACTTTAATTGACTTAAACAGAATTTATTTTGTTGTTTATAAGTTTCCGTGTCGATACATTATTTATTATAATAATAAGATCACGTTTGTTATAAAAACTTTATAATATATATTTGTCTACATTAATTAACATGATAGAATTTTGAATTTGTATATTTATGATATCAATAAATCTGTATATTTAGGTTATCAATAAATTCAACATGTGAATAGAATTTGTAAATCACGAAGGCTAGAGTTTAATCGGTGACAATCAGCACACGAACTTGCAACACCAACCTCATGTTCTATTTCTACAGGACGCAGTCCCATCATTTTCGTTCAACCTATTTATTATTTTATTTTAAAAAAAAAAAACCTATTTATTTTTTGACGGTTACAGAAAAATAATATTTACAAAGTGTATAAGTATGGTGTGATTCATTTAAAAATAAAAAATAAATATGAGATATATATAAAATAAAAATTAATTTTTAATATGGATTCTATTATTTTTTAAAATGATTATGCAGTACTTACACATTTTACGACTGTATGTAATATTACTCTATAATTTTTTTTTTAAAATAATTTCCATATAAGACCTACATAACCGACCAAAAAGAGAAGCCAATTTGAAAACTCCCTCCAATTATTATTATCTTTTCAATATAAAATAGATCATTTTCATGGTTGGAAATGCAGCTCTAATCTTCTCTAATTTACCATATGCCTTTTTCTTATCTTCTTTTTGCACTTTCCCGTTTATCTTTGGAGTTCTATAATGTAAATGCTTTGACAGACATCGAGCTACAAAAATGGAAACTTGGTTAATGGTCTAAGTTTAGCAATGCCTTTTCTCTCAACTTGACGTCCAACTCGAGATTCTTTTAAGCAAGAGAAAAATATACATAAAGCAGTCTTAAAATATTTAGTATTTCTCGTATAAATAGTTTAGACAATATTAAATGAATAAGTATATATTATAAAACTAATTTTACTGTATCTTTTTCTCCCTCATTTAAAATTCTCAAATCTAAAATCCAATAGCCACTAAAATAACTTGTCAATAATAAAAATAAAAGCAACATTCAACATAAATAGTATCAAAATCGTTATTTAAGACAGTTCGTCCCTCCTTCAACTTCTCACCATCAATGAGGCCAACTAGAATTTTGTTTTCATTACACATACAATATATATATATATATTCATGATATTGATATGTTAGTTGGGACTCTTCATTTACGTTTTTCCATCATGCTATTATTGAAATGCTTCTTCTTTTTTGTTTTTTGTTGTTAGGTGGGGGTATTAAACAGAGACGAGTGTCGCTATCTCCGGAAAGGAAAATCCCCCCCCCTCTCTCTCTCTCTCTCTCTCTCTCTCTCTAACTTCTTCACGCCCCCAAAGCTCCTTTATGGTCATAATATCGCCACACCCTCTCCATTTCAGCAATCACTTTTTAGCAAAGAATATTCCCCCCCAATACTTTCGTATTCTGCATTAAATAATGTCCTGCATTATCGTCATCATCTCCTTCCAAATATTTGATCCTCTTCAAAATTATTCACGCTTCAGCGGTGCTATTCTGCCGCCATTTTTACTAGTTTAATTTTTTTTTTAAATATTTTTAAAAAATATAAAAAAATATCAATACATTAATAATTATTTTTTTAATTATTAAATAAAAAAATTAAAATATATGAGATGTCCAAATGAGAGAATAAATAGAGTGGTCAAAATAACATTTTTCATTCACAGTTTTTGTCTCTCTTTTTTATCTCATTATGATTCTATTATTTTTTGAAAATTTCAATTTTTATTAAAATAAATTATATAATATAGAGAAATAGACATATAATTTAACTTTTATGAAAGAATGTCATTCGGTCCTCTTTCTCTCCCCATCCTATAATAATATAATATGATATCATCTAATTAATAGACAAGCAAAAATATAACAAATAGTTTTTTAATTATTTAGTAGAAGATCATAAAATGATGAAAATGTAATAATTAAAGAGATTGTGAGTAACATTATTCTTAAATCGACAGTATTAAAAACGAAGATCCATATTTATAATTTTATTTGTTTTCGTAGATGATATGAGATGAGATGAATTGAGATAAAAGTTAAAAATTAAATAAAATTTTTTTATAATATATATTTTTAATATTATTTTGTGTTGAGATTTAAATTTATTTTATTTTGTGTAAAAATTTAAAAAAATTATAATAATTAGATAAGATAAAATGAGAATAATTGTAAAACCTAACTAGGCCTATAGGTTAACTGGCTGAGATTTAAGAAAAAGAAACGGGTTTGGTTGGCTCTCAAAAGTGAGCAGGCTATTTAACCCTCCTACTTAAATTTTTTGCTTTTTTTCTTTTTTGATAGGTAAACTTTTTGCTTCTTGAAAAAAAGAAGAGTTAAATATATCTTAATTTGTAGCATTGCAAGTTCTCAACAAAACCAAGATGATTCCTTTGATATCAAATAAGACAACGAGAACATAGTGCTAAAAACCACCTCAAATTCCCATTCTTCCATTATAAATCTCAACAAACAATTCTCATATTTTTATTACTGTCCATGAATGTCACACCTACCTCTCTCTCTATATATACACATGCAAATAATAAAAATTTGGCTCTTTCATATTCTAAGATTTTTCTCATTTGAATCATAAATTAAAATTTGGAGTTGAATTTGCATCAAAGCCAGATCATAAGGAAATTATAAGCGTTTATTTGAAATAAATTATTATATTCAGATGCAACCAATAATAGAATTACGATTGAGTGTAAGCAAGTATCCAAATTATCTCTTTAATAACTATGTCGTTTTTTAAGGTCAACGAGTTAGCTGAACTTTTTTATTTGATATATTATCTCCATAATATACCATTTGGTTTGGTTCTTTCTTACATAATTCATAATATAAACATGAGAAATTCTATATCGAACTCTTATATCATATATTTTTACCTAATTAACATGTGTTTTATTAATTACAAACTCAATAGCATATGTACACCTTGTTTCTTTTTATATATTGTCTCTCTTTTTTTCAAAAATTTGAGGGTTTCCCAAATTTGTAAAATAAATGGCTTATTTTGAATAACAAAAATAAAACATCAATATGCCGATCAAATATGTCCACTCATGTTTTTTAATTTTTTTAATTTTTTTCTTAATAGTTAATTAAATGATTATTAATAAACTTATATTTTTTTAATGATTAAAGATGTTTAAAAAATACTTAAAAGAAAAAAAAAATGCATTTGTAGTAGTTCGAATATTTGAGATGCATATTTGATGTGTACCCTACCAACTGTATCCGGAACAAAACCTATACTTCCGAATTTTTGTGATACAAATTCAATTCACTCCACACGATTAATTACGAGCATTATAGTTGAGAATGAAAAATGATATCTCTTTCCTCAATAAATTAACGTATTCATCTTTGCTTTTATGAGTGAACCAGCTTAACAACTAAGCGCAGGTTTCGATCCAACTAATACAATTAATTAACACCCTCGATAATCCCAAGCTGAACACCAACCAGGTGGACGCATTTGAGAGCTGTCCCAAGTAGAAACACGTGCTAGCTAGAACCCCTTTTATCTTATATAAATATATATATATATTTATATATACACTTTTTTTGGATTCTCCTTTTATCTTTTACTGCATGATGGGATATTTTCCGATCAACCAACCCATTTTTTGAGCACAAGTACCAATGCTCATCCCATTCGCACCAAATTTGGTCAGTTTCAACCATGAATATGGGATTATAAAACAGAGTAAAATATTTGGCACATGCTTTTTAAAGTGAAACAAGAGTCGGTATAAAGTAAAGGGACAACTTGGCATTGCCACTAGTAGAAATGCCACTTTGCATCTTTTTACTTGATCAAAGGAAAGCATACTCAAAAGCTATGGTTCCTCGAATATTAAAACATATGGATAACAAAAAAATTGATAAAGTGATTCAGTTCGGCTCAATGGTCAATTATTGCAACTAACATGCCTTTTAGGTTTGCCCTGGACAACTGCGTCACCCACATCAACCATGCATGTTGAGAAAGAGAGTGATTGTCATTGGAGAGGCTGGTTAAAAAACTTGAAAAGAAAAAAATTATATATATATATATATGGATGACTGCATTATACTGTCAGTAACTAATGTGGCCAAAAGTTCTCTTTATATTGTAGAGTGTTTCTGCAAAAGGAAGATTTGGGTAAATTAGATGTGAAATTTCTGGCAACATTGTATGTTGCTAAGATTTGAGATTCAAAGTTACTTCTTAACTACCAAGAACATATGATATTTGTTTTTAAAAAAACGTATAAAAAATTAATGGAATAGTTAGGACCGGTTTTGCAGAAAATACAAGTTAAGAACTAACATGTCAGTTTTGTAATTCGTTCAAGTTTTAAAGTGACATATCGGATAAACATTTGTAGAGGAAGTCAAGGGCTAGGTCAGTTTGTAAAACAACCCTTTGCATATGTAGCCATTCTTTGAAAAACAAATGTGCCGTACCCATCCATAATATATTTCCTATATGTTCTTATTGCTATGAAGGTCCAAAACCAACAACAAATCCTGTTGTTAATAATAAGGATAAACAAAACATAAGAGGCCTTTCTTTCAACTGATTGATCTTTTCTTTGTCCAATCTGAACCTAGCCACTTTGGATGCAATGACTTCATTCTATGAAACTGCTCTCTCTCTCTCTCTCTCTATATATATATATACATACATATATATATAAAAGTCATGGCCTAGTGTCTAGAACACATGCAAATTTTCACGTCCTATATATACACTGGGCACTTGTCGAACCATACCGGATCCCCCAAAGGAATTAGTTTCCAAACTGGATGCTAAGAGTGGAGGAGACTATTGTGCAGAGGGTTCCAAATTCTTAATACCTGCCAATTAAACACCCCCTTACTGCATTACATAGCACTCATATCAAACTTGAGACCAGTAGTAGTAATAGATCATTATTGTAGAGCTCGAAATTACATTAATTATTATTCTTAATTTTGGAAGCCTCTCTTTGTTTGCGGAAACCTATCTTTCCAGCAGCCGCCATTCTATAGACCAAGAAGTAAAAGCCACATAAATTTAGTTACATTTCAAGAATACTCCTATTAAAATTGTCGTCTTCTTTTTCTTTTTAATGAGCAATCCCATTAAAATGGT
>QEOT01006238.1:0-14201 GCA_003123785.1 Pterocarya stenoptera
CATTTCTTTCTGTATAGGGGCTATTTAAGTCACCATTGTGGTGTCTTTTCCATAACTCTTGTACTGTTGGGTCCTCATCATACAAGGCCTTAATGTCATTAACACGGTCCCAACTAGGTAGAGATATCACAGATAGGGTTGCTATAATATTTACTCTCTGTCTAGATAAGGCATCAGCTACAATATTCTCCCTACCCTTTTTAAACTCCACCACAAAATCGTATCCCAACAATTTAGAGATCTACTTTTGCTGCATAGTGGTTCCTATCTTTTGTTCCAACAGAAATTTAAGGCTTTGATGGTCAGTCTTGACCATAAAGGCTTGGCTCAACAAATATGGTCGCCACTTTTGCACCGCTAAGACAAATGCAAAAAGTTCATTCTCATACATAGACATCCCTATAGCTCTACCCTTCAAAGCCTTGTTGAAAAAGGCTAATGACTTCCCAGCTTGCATCAAAACTGCACCAATGGCCTCACTCGAGGCATTACATTCTATAATAATGATGACTGAAAATCAAGTAGTGCCAAGAGAGGGCTGTGTCACAGCTTTCTTCAAACTGTCAAAGGCAGCCTGGGCTTCATTTGTCCACTTAAACCCTTCTTTCTTTAATAATTCTGTCAATGCCCCTACAATAGCTCTGTAACCTTTTATGAACCTTCGATAATACCCTGAGAGGCCCAAGAAACCTCTTAGTTCTTTCACTAACCGTGGGGTGGGCCAATCTAGCATATCTCTTAGCTTCTCAGGGTCAACCCGTACTCCTTTTCTCAAGATGAGATAGCCCAACTATAACACCTCATCACACCCAAAACTACACTTGCTCAGTTTAGCATACAGCTGGTGCTGCCTCAAAGTATCAAATGTAATCTTTAAATGGTTCACATGAGTTACTGCATCTTGACTGTAAACTAATATATCATAAAGAAAAAAAAAACTAAAATGAATTTTCTGATACACTGTTTAAAAACATGGTTCATCAAGCTTTAGAAGGTTGAGGGAGCGTTAGTTAGGCCAAACGGCATAACTAAAAACTCGTACTGCCCTTCATGGGTCCAAAATGCAGTCTTTGGAATGTCCTCGGGTTTCACCCATATTTGATGGTAGCCCAACCTCAAGTCAAGCTTTGAAAATACCGTAGCACCATGTAGTTCATCCAGAAACTCTTCCACCACTGGTATAAGATATCTATCTTTAATAGTTGTTTTGTTTAGTGCCCTATAATCGACACATAAAAGCCGTGTGCCATTTGCCTTTCTTACCAACAAAACAAGTGATGAATAAGGGCTTTGACTGGGTCTAATAACCCCAGAATCCAGCAACTCTCGTACAATTTTTTCAATTTCATCTTTTTGGAAGTAAGGGTAGCGATAGGGTCGGGCTGAAATGGGGTTGGTTCCAAGTTGTAAAGGGATGGCATGGTCATGGGAATGGGTTGGAGCTAAGCCTTTTGGGTTGACAAAAATGTCAAGATAATGGGTAATGATTTGTTGCGCAAATTCTGAAATCTAGTTGGATTGGTGTTTGGCTATATTTTCAATGAATTGTAGGAGTACCCCTTTATTTTCCAAGTGGATGCATTCATGAATGGACCCTTCCTCAATCCAAGTGTTGTTATTAAGTCCCTTCAGCTGCTCAATAGCTTGTTTGGAAGTAAATTGCATTATTAGGTCTTTAAAGTTTCACAAGATTGGACTTAATGCTTGCAACCATTGAACCCTAAGAACCATATCACAACCTGCCAACACCAGAATATACATATCCACCAAAAAACTAGCCCCTTGAATACAAACATTCACTCCATTCACCTTGCCCTCACTATCTACCATCTTACCATTTGCCACTTTAACTCTAATTTTTTCTTCTGGCACTAAGGGAATGTGAACCCTTGAAAATATTGCCGAATCCAGAAAATTATGGGTACTTCCTGAATCTAAGAATTACAACCCATTGGCTATCAATGTTTCCTTTGACACGCATAGTCTTAGGGTTTCTAGACCCTGTGATGGCATGTAGGGAAATTTCAGGGGTATTTTCCACAAGACACAAAGGCTCATTTACAAACCGACCAGCAGACTGGTCCTTCTCTTCGTAAGGTTGCTCCACCTCATCCTCCACTTGCTCAATCAAATATAACTTAGGACTGGTACATCGATGTCCCGAGTGCCACTTGGAGTCACAATGGTAGCATAAACCTTTTTCTCTTTGTGCTTTCATCTAGTTTTGGCTTATTTTATGGATAGGTACCACAACTTTTTGGTAGGTATGGTTGGATGTTGTGGGAAGGATGTTTGGTATTTGGTGGCTTCTGTGTGTTGGTAGAAGGAAGGTTGAGTTTGGGGTTTTGTGTGGAGTGAGGCTTTTTCCTCTGGTTTTTTGGCTAAGCCATATGCTTGGATTAAATTGTGGGGGTTAAACATTCGTATTGTCAACCGAATGTTATCTCTAAGGCCACTGAGGAAACAACTAAGTTTGTATAGCTCAGATAAGCCTCTCAATCAGTTAGAGAGTGTCTCAAAGGCTGACTTATACTCTTCTACAAAGCCAACCTGCCTTAGCCTAGTGAGTTGCTCCATAGAATCATCATAACTACTAGGCCTAAATCTGATTAATAAAGCTTTCATAAACTCCTCCCAACCACATAACAAGCCAAATTCATCCATATCTCGAAACCAAATCAATGCACTTTCAACCACATGAAATGAGACCAATCTCAAACGGTGTTGTGGTAGTGTGTTATGAAATGTAAAAAACTAGCTTACCTTGTAAAGCCAACCTTGTGGGTCCTCTCCATCAAATATTGAAAAATTGAGCCTCATAGATCTTGGATGTAGCTCACCACCATGATGTATGAGAGGTTGTTAGTCCTTTTCATGATTTGTGTGTTCTAAGTTGATTCCTTTTTCCTTGTGCAGGGTTGAAGTAAATGCAGAAAACTGCTGCATCATGGCCTCCATCTACCGTTGCATAGCACTCAACTCTTCTCCAATAGAGATAAATTGGGACTTCATGTTCTTAATGTGAGACTCACTGCTGCGCTTGAAGGAGGTGAATCCTTCCTGGAGATCTTTCAAACGGGTTCCTTTAGCAATTGTAGGACCTTGGGCTTTAAGATATCACTTGTAACAATGTTGAATAAAATAGAGAATAGAATGGTAGTGATGTATACAGATAACTGTATTTACTCAATGGATGGATAAACCAACACAAAGAGCCACGCTTTCTTCAAGGGAAAGCACATCCACCAAAATGTAATAGAATAATATTCTAGACGATCATTCCCATTACCCCTGTACAGGTTAATATACTAGAAATAGTAAATTACTAAATAGTCCTTACTCTAAAATGGGCTCATGGCCCTAACAATATTGGATTAACCTCAAATATAAACTAAGATAGATGTTGGGCCCTTAAACAGCCCATGGCCTAGGTTGCTTCTTCACTTGATGGCCCAGCCACTCACTCGCATGGCCCAATGCTCAGCTCAGTCTTCTTCAGTCCACGACAGCTTTTTACACTTAGGGTTTCCTCACACACAAACACTTCACTTTGAGTCCCATATGTTCTTCTCCTAGCCACCGTGTCATAGTAAGATAAGATGATAATTTTTCAAAATTTTGTGAGTAGTGTTAAAATTTATGAGTTGAGAATTTGAGATGATTTTGAAAAGTTTGTAGGTTCCATGATATAGATATGTTTGAATGTAAAAATGAAATGAGATGTTTTAACATTTTTAGGAAGGGAGGTGTGGTGGGCCCCATTTAATGGATTAGATATTTTTGCAAACTCTTGCGAAGCTAGGGCTTGAATGGCAGACGGCAGTGGGCTTCTGAGTTGATGATGCACTGTAGGGAGGGTTTTGGCTATGCCAACCGTAGAGATTCGTCTGGCAATGTGTATTTGGGCAGAGATTCGCATGGCTTCATCAGGCAAGTATCACGGCCAGTTTTGGGCAGAGATTGGTACGGCTTCAATCGCTTCATGAGATTAGCTCATTTCGTGATTCAGAAAGCCAGTCGCATCCCTTTTGGTGAGTATTCGAAATGTCGTTGATGGTGGATCTGGAATGCGTCGAACTGGTTAGCAATTTCAGAAGGTCTCGTTGTCAACGGAGGAGTTTGAGATGATAATAGGGGACGACAGGGTAGTAAAGTTTGGAGAAAGGGTAGGCACTGTGGAGTACCGTTGGTGAAGTAACGTGGGAGGGACAGACAATTCACAGAAAAGTTGTCTGTAATGTCATGTCTGTGAACAGGACTTGAAAAAATTTAAATGCATGAAATTTCTATGTTTTATCTTAAAATGTATGTTTGGAAGTGGTATCTCATCTTACTGTGAGATTTGGGATGAAAAATCTTGTCTTATCTCACCTACCAAACCTAACCTAAATCTACTCCTAGACTAATTTTTTACTCCAACACCACACACCCCATATCATGGTTTTACACTCAACTCCATCGTTTTCCGATCCCTTTTCCTCATAAATGCAAACTCTTCTCCCACACGCAAAGATCGGTCTCTCTCGTCTTCTCCTTTGTCTTCTCTTACATGCAAAGAAAGGTTTCTCTCGTCTTCTCCCTCGTCCTCTCCTACACGTAGAGAAAATGTTCAATCTCTTTGTCTAGGAAAACCCTCGTTGCTCTGTCACTTCCCTACCGCTGACTACCCTCTCTCCCTCTTTCGCTTCCGTAGCCAGCCTTCCCTCATGACAAGAACTTTCCTCTAGTAGCCTTGATCTGTGCCTGCGTCCCTGATCTGTGAGTCGATAGTAAGCTGGAAGAAAGTACTGCATCCAGATCTCCGAGTTAAAGACATACAGACAGTCGCCTCCATCACAATAGGTTTTTGGTCAAACCCTTCTTTTTGCTTCCACAATACAGTGAAGTTGTGTGGGTTTTCTACACTGAGTTGTGTTTTCTATTGTGTTTAGTTTTTTTGTATGGAAGTTTTTTTTTTTTTTTCTAAATTGTTGGTCAAATGTTTCAATTTTTTTGGTTGTGCCATGTTTGAATGAACTATTGAGCGAAATAGACATTGTGTGTGTCCATCTTTTTGCCCATCAGAGTAAAAGCTGACTTCCATACTAATATGCAACAGAGCTTTAAGTTATTAGTTTGCACATGTTTAGCTGCCCATTCAAGTTGTCACTTTTTTCCTTTCAATTTTTTTCGATGATGTGCATTTTTCATATTGTTATGTTGTTAATGTCCTAAAAAAATGTGATTAGTGCATGTTTCACATTGTGTGTCCATGTCTGTGTTCTATTTTGGAAATCCACTGTGATGAAAAAATAGAAGAAACTGAAGATAATGGGAAGAAGAGATTATTTTGGATTGTTATATCATACTCTTTTGTGGTCTTCATGAATGAGATGGAGGATCTATGTTGGTTTTTGGCTTCCTCTTCCACCTCATGCGTGAATTATTTATATGTTAAAACCATGTTAACTCTTTGTTAGAAGAACTATGATCTGGGCCAAATGAAAGGTGGGACTGTGTGTATGTTAAAATCATGTTTGAGTTGGGCATTTTTTTTACTGAATATTTATGGGAAGCTCATAATACAAAGATATAAGGGGCATAAAATTTTCAAATCAATAGTCTTAACAAGATTTTCTAAAATTTTCAAATAAACAATCTTATTCAAATTTCTAAAATTTTCAAATCAAGAGTGTTATACAAAGATGTAAGGTCTAAGTTCCAACCAATCACCCAGAGAATAAGTCCTTTCATTTTTCTATAGATCCAATAGCAACTGAAATCATGTAGCAAGGTTACTTCGTGGTTTATGCTCTTGTGTACTTAATTTGATGCATATTTGAATGCTTGCAAGTTTCAATTTTGAAAGCAGTCTTTCCAGTTTGTTACATTTTTATTTTTCTGGTTGCATTTCTTTTCAACAAGGGGTCATATACATTTAAAAAATTACCTTCTTATCCGAAAGAGAAACGTCATTATGCATGAGTACATTGTTTATTATAATTTTGTTAACTTTGACATTAAATACACCCACTGTCTCATTTAGATCACCTATGGAATCAAGTCAATCATTATGTGTAGTTGATGCATTTCAAATGGAATCACCAACCTGTTGGTGTGATTTGAAAGCCCCATTAAAGACCTCACAAACTAACAAAAATTCTAGAAGAAAATTTTATGCCTGCACAAAGTATTACACAGTAAAGCATTTTTTTGTCATATTTTTATATTGCTTTTTAACTTGTCATATTTAATGTTTGAAATTCTCAAATTGTATGCAGGGAGAAGCAAGATGTCAATTCTTTATATGGGTAGGTATACTTCAACTGGTAGAGAAAATAATTCTGACAAGAGAGAATGCAGTTAAAAAAAGGGAGAGTGATTTATTGTTGCGCGAGTATGAAGTTCAAAAAAAGAAAGATAAACTAATTGAGAGAGAGAATGCTCTTCATAAGCAAGAGGAGAAAATTAGAAAGCGGATTGTGAGAATAGATGTGCAAGTATATTATTGTGTATGTACTGGGTGTTATCGTTTGTAATAGTTTTTGGTTGGTTTGGCCTATAGATGTATCATGTTACTGTTGATTGTGAATGAATGGTTCGAACTATGAATATGATGGATATTGCTAATTTGATTATGTAACGAACTAAGTATCCACAGCTAGTTCTATCTTGTATGTTGAACTTTTTGGAGCTCTTATTGATATATATAAGATTGAAATGACACAATATGTGTATTTAACCAAAAGAAGTAGACTGGGGTTCTGAATCATGCATATTTTAACCAAAAGAAGTAGACCGAGGTTCTAAATTAGGCATATCTTAATGGTCTCTCTACATTCAATTTCTATTTTATCAACCACGTTTATATGATAATTTCATGACAGTGCAGAAGCAAAAAGCCCCATGCATATTACACCAAGTTCATATGATAACTTCATCACATGCAAAAAGCCCCTTCATTTATCATCCACGTTCATATGATAACTTTATAATATTAGTACAGAAGCAAAAGCCCCCTACATATTACAAAGCACAATAGAAATCCTCCTCAACGACATTCTTATTTCTTTAAACTATATATTACAAATTACAATAAGCTACAACTTGCAAATTACATTCTTTACAATAAATTTTGAACTTTACATTAAAGAGTCTCACAGCAAGCTACACATTTCATCACAATCCCCAAAATTCAACAAATTACTAAACTTCTTGAGAACTGAATTGAACTCAAGTGGCACAACACCAAATAGGTTGTCACCATGATTTTAAGAAACCATTACATATTATAAAGCACAGCAGAAATCCTCAATGACATTCTCATTTATTTAAGCTACATATTACAAATCACAATAAGCTACAACTTGCAAGTTACTAAGTTATAACCACAACCTCAAGCCTCGTCATTACTCGATGGCGTTGGTTGTGTGACAGTACTACATTGTGTTCCAACAACAAAATCATCAATGTTAGCACCAAGTTGATCGACATTAGCACCAAGTTGATCGACGTTAGCACCAATTTAAGCTTTCGATACTTCACCAAGTTGTGGTTCATTATCAAATGTTTTTCTACAAATTTAAATTTCAAACCAAAAATACACATCAGTTATAAAGTAATATGCATATAGTCCAATAAATGCAAAACACAATAGAAAAAAAAAATTACTACCTATTTCTTTTTTCTTTTGGTCCCAGTCTTCTCCACAAGCGGAACTTTCCTTTTCAATGGAGGCCTCCCTTTCCCTTGGAAAACATGTAGGTTTAATATTTTCTTACCTTTGTCCACGGCCACATTTTCTTTGACCTTGGTTGAACCAAAATCAAGAGTTAATCCTTTAAAGTTATTCTCAAACTCATTCAAAACATGTTCATTACTTGGAGATACACGGGTTGTTAATTTTAGGCATCGTTTCACCACAAGCTCATACCTCTGTGCGTCTGCATTGTGCCGCAAGTCATCGTAGCTACTTTTGACCAGTGTATATCTTCTCTTTAAGTCCTTCCTCTATCGATCCAAGACGTACTTCTTTGGCAACACATGAATCTTCTTCATCTGACAAACTTTCAATGCATGCCTACAAAGGATCTCCCTTATCTCAAACAATGCATACGTGCATTTCAGTTCACACTCCTCCTCGTTATAATAAACTAAGTACTTGACAGTTTTGACATGGTCATCCTCAATGGTAATTTCATCCAAAATATCGAATGTGGAAATGAAACCTTACTTGCTGACAAGTATGCAATTACATAAAATCATCCCCCACAACTCTCTTTGAACCTCTTTAAACTTCTCATTTGTATACAATGCTTGAAACTGCTTCTCAATGTGGAATGAAGATACACATGGGATGGTTTGGTTGTAAAAATTGAAATCAAATGTAGTCTCGACCTCCATCTTCTTCCTCAGAGTATTGTCAAATTGATTAAAAAATTCTTTCAATATTATACCAAAATGCACAACTCCATCGAAGAAAAGCATTCATGCTTTTAGATGTTGTGTAGTGCTCATGCCAGCCTAAAATACACCTTTTAAGTAAGCTAGTACCTAGAACGACCTCTCATTGTACAATCCTTGCAGCCATGCATTATTACCAAAATCATACTTCTGAATTAGTTACCCCCACTTCTCCTCAAATTCTGTGCATGTTTGTGAATCATATAGGGCACTCTGAATGAAAGTCTTCAACCCTACGTTGAATTGGGAGTAAGTTCTCAATTTCTCGAGTAGTTTCCACATTATATGTCATAGACAATATCTATGGCGAGTGTCTGGAAATACCAATGCAATAACACTTTTCATTAGTAGGTCTTGGTCTATTATGATTGTTTTTGGAGCTCAACAATTCATGCACTGTAACCATGCTCGAAACAACCAAACAAAAGTAGCTGTGTCCTTGCTTGAAATCAAGCCAGCCCCTAATAGTATAAACTGCCCATGATGGTTGACCCTAACGAAGGGAGAAAAAGGCATACCGTATCTATTGGTATGTCGTATCGAAGGTGATCACATCTCCAAAATATTCATACGCCGTTTAACTTCGTGCGTCAGCCCAAAACACATTTCTAAGTTTTAACTTTTCATCCACATTCATCACAGAAATAAAGCCATTATTCATCAACCCCATCCTCTCAAAATAGTCACTAAGTGTTTTGCCACATCCTTTACCTAACCTTGAGTGTTTGGCTTTGCCAATAAAATTTTGATAGTCTTTTTCATTGAAATCAAGATTCTCAACCCCCCCTCGCATCAACAACAAGTGCTCTAAAATTCTTGTTCATTCAAATACTTTCTTTGTCATTCAAATCGATTGTATTCATCTAAACATTTTTGCGTTCTAAAAAACCTAGACTTTTGTGGTTGATAGTACTATGATTATGGGCAATCTCAACAGTGGTTACCATCCACACACCCTTCACCAAATGAGCATTTATTCTTACCTTACAATCCATTTTAATTTTTGGTCGTGGCCTCGAGATATTATTACTGTAGCTAGGATGGTACTTGCCACCCCGTGCACACCTAATTGTCAGATACTTCGCACTCCCGTCTGCCTCTCTTTTTGTCTTTTATGTTATAACACCAAAACCCTGTTGCTTGGCATATCGCTTGTAATAGGCCATAAGCTCTTTATCAGTGGCAAACTCCATACCAAGTTTTGGCTGTTCAACTCTTTCATCATCATCCGATACTTCATTAGTCCCCTTAGCCTCTGCCACTTTATTTACGTCCGATGAATTTTCTAAAAATGAAAATGCATGATTCAAGTTAGCATTTATATTATATACATATACTTGATGTTTACTCATCAGGTTAAAAGTGTAGTACCGTTACTCATATGACAGCTTTGATCAGTCATATATGAGGTACCTCTATATTTTTTTTTCACTTTCAGATCTAAATGGCATAGTTGATGATTCACTTGCTAGTTGGGGGATCTTTCCAAATCTTCTCAATTCCTCTAGACTACTCTATGGAGGGTATGACATTGATGGGAGCTGTAATTAGGCTCGGTGTTAGAACGACTCAAATATACGTAAGAAAAAAATATTTTAACTATTAGAAAGGAATCCACCTGGATTGTATGTTGAACTTGCCCTGACTCCTCCGCATTACTCGATGGAGGGTAGAGTTTCGTTGGTCCAAAAGATAGCATTGATGGTAGCTGTAATTAGGCTTGATGTTAGAACGAGTCAAATGCATGTAAGGAAAACATATTTTGAAAGTTTAAAAGAAATCTACCAGGATCATATGTTGAACTCGCCCCGACTCCTCTGCATTACTCGATGGAAGGTAAAGTATCGGTGGTCCAAAAGGTGGCATTAATGGGTGGCTATAATTAGGCTCAATGTTAGAATGGGCCAAATGCAAGTAAGAAAAAATATTTTGGAAGTTCAAAAGGAATCTATCTAGATCATATGTTGAACTCGCCCCAACTCCTTCACATTACTTGACGGAGGGTAGAGCATCGGTGGTCCAAAATGCGGCATTGATGGGGTCTATAATTTAATACAGTGTTAGAACAAATCAAATGCATGTAAGAAAAAAATATTTTAAAAGTTCGAAAGGAATCTACCTGGATCATATGTTGAACTCGCCCCACCTCCTCCGTATTGCTCGACAGAAGGTAGAGCATCGTTGGTCCAAAAGGTGGCATTAATGAGGGCTATAATTAGGCACAATGTTAGAACGACTCAAATGCATGTGTGAACAAATTTTAAGCTTATAAGGAAATTGGCTACCACATGCGTACGTATATGAATTTGGATATGCATTTAGATGCATCATACATGGCGGGTAGTACAAATTTTCTGGACCACAATATTCCTATAATACACAAATAACAATATATTAACTAATTGGAAATATCGAACACATCTACATTTCTAAATTACCAATGTGTACCATACTTGTGTCGGTGGAATCGATGTCGAGGGCCTGGGTGGCCTTTCATCTTCCTCTTTGTCCATCAAACTATTTTAACTGAGTTCACATAATTAAGTTTTAGAAACCTAGATAATAGGAAATATTAAAACTGATTATCTCACTACTAGTAAATTTAAATCATGTACACTTAAAAAAGGTTGATAGTTAAATAATTAAATAAATATGGAGGAAAACAATGTCCTTAAGATAAGTTGTCGCCAATTTTTCTCTTAAAATATTAATTTATTAAAAAAAGGAAAAATGATTTGGTTAAGAATTAAGACAATTTAGAAATAATCATACTTTTTTTAAGAGGACAAAGCCCCATAAGTTTTATTGAAATAAAACTAATAGTAAGTTTTATTAGAGAGGCTGGAATGAATAAATATTTGTTATTAGGAAGAATGTTTATATTGTGACACAATTCATTTTTATTAATTCGACTACTGATACCAGTTAATACAGGTATGAAACAATTTTATTCAATAACCTCCACCCACCTCTGATACCTTGATTGAAAGTAAAGAAAACAATCCCCACCCACTAACAAAATCTAGTAATAATAATAATAAAAAGGTATGATAACCATCTTCACTGCTAATCCAAATCAGTCAGTCACCTCCAGCTTCAAGATTGTAGAGAAAAAAAAAATCCAATCCTTCAATATAGAGTTACGAAAGAAATTGCATTGCTTTGTATAGCAAAACCCAAACAAAGAGGACAAACAAACATAATAAAAACTCAACCATTACTTCTATATAAAATTTGCTGCATTCATGATAAAAACTTAACATATACAAACAAACACAAACACTTGGAAGAAAGAAGAGAAGATCTGTAAAATAACTCTAAAAATAACCTAGCCATGTACAGTGAGAGAGAGAAATTTCACTTGCAAGATGGTGGCGGACGATCGGAGTTTGTTTGGTCAATCGGCGTCGGCAGTTGCACAACACGGTGATGAACGACCTACAAGTTGGGCGAAGGTGGGAAAAAGGGAGACGCGTGGGAGGGGAAAAAAGTCGAACGAGATTTGGGATATGGGATTAATTAGGTAAAATGCACATTTTACTAAAAAAAAAACAAATGCCACATCACTGGTGTGTGGCTGGAGAATGCCTGACAGATTAGTAGAAATACTCTTGTAGAAAAAAATGAGATGAGTATTTTATGAATAATAATAAGATATTTATAAATAGTAGTGAAGTAATTTGAGTTAAGTATTTATTGAGTTTTGAAAAATGAGAGAGAAAAAATTGAAGAAAAAATATTATAAAGTTAAAATATTGTTAAAATATTATTTTTTAATATTATTTTTATTTTATAATTTGAAAAAGTTAAATTATTTTTTTTTTAAAATTTGAGAAAGTTGTAATGATTAGTTTGAAAAGATTATAATGATTAGTTTGAAAGTATTTGTGTTTGAATTATCTTTAAAAATGATATGAGATGAGATGAGATTAGACAAGATGAGATAGAATCAGATAAAAATTGTTTCCAAACATCTTCTATTGTCTGTTTGGGAACATAATTGTTCTTAGATATTTTTAAACATTTCACCACCATTTGGCTCCGTTTAGATGTTAAGAATATCTCAAATCATTTATAAATAATAATAAAATAGTTTGTGAATAGTAATGAATTAGTAGTAAATAATTTATGAATATCAATAAACTGTTTGTGAATAATAATGAAACAATTGAGAATATCTAATAACAATTATATTTCCAAACAGAACCTTAATAAGGTTTACATTTACAAATGAAAAATCATTCATAAACAAAATACTAATATTACCTCGGCATCAATTTTTGCCAACCCATTGATTAATCTGTTAAAGTTTTAATTAAAGTTGTAAAATATTTAGTTTTTAAATAAATAATAGATGGAGAGCTATATTAAATATTATCTTTTGTTGATATTGAATATATTAAAAGAGAAATTAATTATCTTGCCAATTTTGGCACTCAAAAAGTTTTTGCAGAAAATCATACCCTTTTTTAAATCAAGATTAAAATCAAATCTTTCTATGCTAGACCATTTTTTCCACTTTATACTTCTGCTTATTTTTCTGTTACTCCAATGCCCTACATTAGTATATATAACACTCTACTCTTTAATAAAGTCATTTTTAGAAATTTTCGAAGAACCGGTGTGTTACTAAACTTGAACTAATTTTTTTTTCCCTAACGAAGTTCTCGATACAAAAGATTCCATAAATAAATAAGTCAATATTTATTAAATAATTAAAATCCAAAAGAGATGAAGCACTTATTTAAAATCAACAAAGTCTCATGTAGTTATTAAAATAACTTATTGACCTAAAATCATAAAACTAAGCATAACATAAACTGTCTAGGCTTTTGCCTTTGCCTCCCCTCCCTGAGCCATGTTCTGTTGTGCAGCTCTGTCCCCATAAAACTTCTCACCTGGGGAGGTTAAAATATATAATATATATATATACAAAAAATGAGTCGAATACTCAATAAGCAATACATCATACAGTGAACAAAATAAACATAAGGTTTTTTGAAAAATATACATACTCATAAATACATACGTAAATAATATAAACATGAACTTATCTCTCACTTGTTATAGGTTAATACCCACTATTGACCCCTAGGTTAGCGAATCTAAGTAGATTCCAATTCCGCTTGTGGCCACGGGTTGTGGAATCAATACATAAAGAAGACACACTGGGTAATGTCGTGATACATGTTTCTTCACGTAAAATTATGACTTTTCATAAATATTTTAATGCATAAATTTTCAAGTAAAATCATGCATAGATTTTCATAAATATTTTGATACATGTATTATGCACTAACATGAAGTTTATGCATAAATCATGACATTTATAAATTAATCATGACTTGGGTACATAAAAATGAGCTTCCAATGGAGGCGTACATGTATAATACTTCTATAAAAATATGTCGTTTACCATTTATATGTGTAAGGGTATGATTATGCTACTTACCTCGTAGCGTTAATCCAATATTTTCGAGACGAAACTGATTACCTATAAATACATGTAACTTATGTAAATTTCAAATTAAACACGTTTTTCGTAATTAAAACCTGAATTTCTAAATTAATCTATATTTCCATAAACCTTGATCCTTCATTACTCTAAAACTACATTGACTCTATAATATTGACATCAATTCCGTATATGTAGAGTTCATGTGTCCAACTTAAATTTCCCGACGTTTTGTCAACTTTCTAAAAATAGTCCAACCTTTTGTGCGCAACTCTCCTAAATCAATATATATAAATATATATAT